>OU342746.1:437433111-437860153 GCA_910589775.1 Avena eriantha
AATATTTACCAAGTCTTATGCAATTTGGTTTTAACCATTTACGAACAGTAGTCTTGAAGCCGAAGATTACAGAAACTATGGTTTCTCTGTTTAGTCGTCCTAGCTACCTCCAGTTAGGAGTGATTTTTGGTGTCGCTATGTTTGGAAAGTTATAACTTGCCTTTCTTATGTTATGATCCTCTAGAGATTTTAGAGAGAACACCATTGTACCATTTGCTAATAGTAGAAATTGGAGTTGACCAGTTGGTCCTATGATGTTTACTCCTCACACTGAGTAAGCTTTCCACGTACATAATTGTGTCTCTTGTGCATGTTATAGTTGGTTAAGGTTATCCTAAAAATTCACTGCAAGTTGTGTCGTGCATCTTTGTTAGAAATTTTTGCATCGCTTTTTTGATGTATAGCCCAAATACCTAAAAGACCATGCCCATATGCAAAATAGATATGAAAAACTAAGATTTAAAGAAAACCCTTGTGAGGTGTTTTGCACCACATAGGTCCACACTCTGCCCACTTCCTTCATGTTGGACATTGCTTGAACATGCGGGGGAGGCAGTGCCAGGCTAATACTTTCACCAAGGTACTTTAGCCTGTTGACCATTGTATATGTATCTTAAGAGCGCCGACTATGCTCTATTAATTACACTAATCATGTATGTATAGTTAGCTGGTATAGTAGTAAAACTAGAAAAACATCCAGATGCACCCCAGTTATGCAAAGACTTACCAGGTGAGGATAGTCTAGCATTATAAAACTAAGCGTGCATTGTTTTGTTACAATGGTTGGTGCTTCAAAGGGTCAATTGTAAATATTTGGTGACAATGGATGGGGCCTTGAGAGGGAATTTTTCATCCTAGTGAAAAATGGACTCTTCGTGTAATACTACTGCTATCAGGCCCTCGTATGGGACGCACACTCAGCATGTAACATCTCTTATGAGCTTTCATCCTTCCTATGTTCAATACAACTATCCCAAAAGTGCTACATTTAATTTGCCTGCTAAAAAAGCTAGGGGTACAACAACTTGTGATTTCTTTTGGAGCTTGGGCTTTACGGATCTTGGGTGAAAATTACTTTCTGACATTTCATAAGTTCTAGAAAATCAGTTTGCATGTAAAAAATGAATTAGTAGGTAGACCTGCAACATGACTTTTATAGACAATACACAATTATGTGATCTAGGCAAAAACAAAAAAAATGTAGACTAACTTTTTTTGTAGTAGGCCCTACTTTTTTTCCAAGAAACAAATTAATGGAAACATTTTCCCATGAAATTTGGAATTCCATAGTTAATGTCCGCACATGCATGTGGGGTGGGGGGGGGGGGGGGGGGGGGGGTTGTTTCAGGTTGTTTTAACTTGAAACGTTGTTCTCAATTTTTTTGAGAAAGAGCTAGTAGCCAAAAAAAAGTCACTATATGAAAGTCTACTCGTAGTTGTACTCTATTGCTCTTCCTCGACCTAAATACTAGTGAGCGAACTAAAAAGACATTCCGGTTGTATTATGAAAATGCATATGCATGCATGATAAAATCAAATTTTGGCATTTCTATGGGACAATCTCATGAATTCATCACAGTTATTTACTATACACCGCTTGAAAATAGCCATCTATATCCCTATTTATTTTATATGTTGTAGGATTTAAATAGGTAAGTAGCAGACATCTAAGATATGATGAGGCCTACACATATAAGAGTGTTAATACAGAAATCAAATCCATGGATAATCATTATAGTACATCATGTTGATCATCCATCATTATTTTGTTTAATACTTACTCTTGTCTCCATATTTTTTGAAACAAAGGATGATTCTTGGCCAGCAAATGAGTACAGCTAGCAAATCTTCTAGTGGACCAATTATGAGCTGGTGGACAGCAAAACATCATTAGTTGTGATTTGAGTACCATTTTTGGTGATATGAAATGGCTTTATAGTGCTCTTATATGGCTAATTTGTGATCACTGCGAAATATTGGACAGTGACTTCTCCTAAGTGTAATGCACACATGCATGCAGCTTGCCATGTCAAAAGGTGGGGATTCATGGAAAGCCTTTGTCGAATATTTAATTGACAACAAAGGCGCAATGACAATTTTGAAAACAATGTGAAATACTACTATTCTATAAAAAAGGGTGATGTCATCATATATGGAAGTGGAAACTACAAAACTGTTTTGCCACAGAACAGGATAAACATATAGGATTTATATTAAATAATAATTGGGGCAAATATAGAGGAATTAAATGCATTTTTAGGTATTTTTATTATTATATAATGGATCAATCTCTTCCAGATAGATCTACTCCCATATAGTATAGTACTGTACCTACGTATACTGATTAGTATCACACACATGCATAAATATTTTCATTTATATGTACTGATTACCAAACACCATAATTACCAATTAGGTTAATTTTTGCATAGGCAGATTTTATTTGTGTTTTTTACCATGAGCTAGGATAATGTTGAGTGTAAGTGACAGCCTAATTACTTCTCTTTTTGAGGTATTAATTACTTTTCTTTGTGTGAACTGAAACATGCCAGAAGCTAGTATTAAGCCTTTGAGATATTCTCAACACGCATGGAATTGAAAGCAAGGAACGCATGTGTCTGAAGAGAACTAAGAACACAGCAAAAGAGAACCAAACGGAGAAAACCCAGCATCAGGTACACACGGAATAATCCGGTGGCACCTAAAAAGGGACAGGCATAAGCTGGTAGTTGAGAGAGAGAGGGAGAAATAGAGATATTATTTCCAAAGGGATGGCCTTTAACAAAAAGATGCTAACTGCCTGTGGAGAGAATGTCTTTGGTCCGATCACTTTGGCTACAAGTTATGTCTTCTCCAGCTCAAAGATTAGCTATCCTATTATCTTGCATAGATTGTGGATCCCACTTTCTCAAATTTGGGAGGAGCGTGGAAAACAAACACTCAAGCAGACAACCTCAACATAACCACCCCCCAAGACTCCAATCACACAAGGCAAAAGGTAGCTAGCAACGGCAGGAGCATCCAGCTATACATGCATGCATGTGCAGGGAACTACTCTTGATTCTATAGATCAATTAACATATGAGTATAGCTAGCTCAACAGCAATATGTTCAGGCACATGCATAGGAGAAAAAAATTTACTTCATGCTTTCATGTGACTTCATATATGTAATATATTATTCATGTATGTTGATCACCTATGATTCGTTACCTTGTTTGCCAATCAAAGTTCAGATAGACCTACAACAGAAGGGAATGCTCCATAACCTACATCTGTAGCTACAAGATAGCACATGACATGGTATAATATATATTGTACTAGAGTAGTTCAAGACAATCAAGAACACAAGAAAGATACCAATTAACCCAACAACATTGCACTAGTATTGGGTAACTCCATATCAATTCTTCTCTTTATATGTTACAATTAATTACCTTCCTATATAAATATTCCTGGTGTGGTTCCAATTTGTACCCAACCTATACAAATGCTTATACCCAATATTTTCTCACCTACTAACAATAATAACCTTACCGACTCAACATATATACTCCGATCCGCCCATACTCTTCCACCTAATTCTCCTCGATCGGTATTCCTCTACCTGAATCATGCACGATCGATCTCGTGGCGCATGAACAAGAGACGCGTCGATCGATACGCAGCAGCATCGTGTGATGGATCGATGGTGCAAGGAGAAGGAATAATTTAGAATTTACTGGAGCGGAGCGCAGGCAGGATGGATGGATGGATCATTGGCAGGCGAAGAGGTCGGCGAGGCCCTGCATGAGCTGCACCTGCGCGCGGAGGCAGCGCACGTAGTCGGCGGTCTCCTCCAGGAGGCTGCAGTACTCCATCCCGGCGCCGCCCGGGACCAGCCGCCGCAGCGCGTCGCTCCTGGCCGGCTCTCCCGCCAGCCTTTGCGCCGGCGGCATAGGCCGGGCGACTGCTGCCCCAGCGGATGTAGTTACGCTGCTGCTCCTGGCGCTGGCGGCAGCGCGTGCTGGTGGAGGTGGTGCCGGTCCTGCGACGACGCGCCGCCGAACCAGAACCGCGGTTCGCCTGGACGCCAGCGCCGTGGATCTGCGAGCCTGGGCCTGGCGGAGCAGCGCGCGGCTCCATGCGCGGCGCGGGCCGGCAGCGCGCGCCATGGAGGAGTAGGCGGCGCGGTGGATGGTGCGCGTGCGGCGGCGCGCCGGGCCGCCGTGCACGCGGGAGAGCGCGCGCAGGAAGTGGAACGCCAGCATGGGCTTCGGCGCCGCGTCCGCGCAGGCGCTGGCGAGCCGGCTAGGGTTAGGGATCGTCGGCGCGCCCTTGGCGTCCATGAAACGGCCGGCACAGCCTCGTCTAGCTCACCTCACCTCGCCAGCCAGGGATCGAGGAGAGAGATGGTGGAGGAGGCGTACGCGGGGGGGAGAGGGGAGCGTGGCTTAAAAGGCAGGAGAGGGAGGGGGAATGGGTTAAGGTTGTGGGATGATGGTGATGATAGGGTGGGGTGGGGGAGGAAGATTTGGTTTCTGACACAAAGGAAGCTGCTGTTGTGATGTTGTGGAGGGAGAAAGTACTACGAGAGAGAGCCCGAGAAACACGGCTCTGACACAAAATGTCCTGGCCAGGATCCGATCCGGTGCGTGCCTTTATAATCCCCAGTTGACAACGAGAGACAAGAGCCATTTCTAAAGAGATAGAGGAACTAATAAGAGCCATGTGAGTGTGGTTGTTAATTTTAATTTCTTTCTTACGGGACAAGCTAGGTACGATTAAATTAGCTAGTCACCGGCTGAACCCAGGGATAGGGATGGCACAATTGTTGCTGCCGATCTTATCCGTCATCTGTACACATATACCTGTCAATATGTACAAATAATAACATATATAAAAATACCATAAAAGATTACAACACATTCAAATTTTCGTACCCGTCATCAAGCTGGGTAGACGGGTACACGTGGGTAAAAATAACCGCGTTTATAAAACATCAAATTAAGAAAATAATAGCGCAAATAACAACATATATAAAAATAATTTATAAACAGTGACACTTACTTATGAACAACAACTATTATAAACAACATCGCATTCCCATAAGCACCACCACTTGATCATAAATAATAACATATCATAAAAGATGGAGAACACATATCATAAACAACAGAACATAGTCATACACTTTAAGTTCACTAATTTACAACAAAGTAGTGATGTAATTTGATTGCACATAAGACCACAACATGTGCATGACAATAAAGTTCCAACACCATAACAAATTCGACCGAAATAAACTCGAGCAATGTAATAGTACAAAAAACAAAGACCACGACCCAACATTAATTCAATCTTGATGGGCAAGTGTGAGGTTCGGCTTAGCTAGCGTCTGCAATTGCATGATTAGAAAAATTAAGTATGTTATAATATTATAGATGGTCACATTTGTAAAGAAGTATGACGGATACGTGGTATGCGGGTATGGACTCTATGATTCCATACACCTGTACTACTTTACCCGCTGGGTATAATATTTTCCTATTTACGTATACATAGATAATTTTTTAACTCATACTCATACTCTTAATGGGTTTTTACCCGATAAGTGCACGGTTAATGGATACCCATCGCCATCCCTGCCCAGGTAAGAGAACAACCCTGTCCTAAGTAGCCCGGCCATTTGCATGTGCTGGGGAGCTAAATGCACATGCATCGTGGAGATATGGCAAAGATATAGATACCTACTTTGGTCGGACGGCGGTCTGGATATCCATGTGTTAACTGGTCTAATCGCATCTACTCCAGATGGGCAGTACGTAAAGTGATATTACCTGCCAGCATTGACGAGCAAGATCAAGGCCGATGTGCAGCATGATCGACTAAACAAGGTGCATTACTAACCAAGCACCGGCTGGCCCCATGGTCTTCGCACATGCACCATGTGTTCTTTTTCTACAGAGCAAAAAACACTTTTGCCTGGCTTCACTTTAATCTCAATTTGTTTGGGTTAAAAGCAGGTTAACGTCCAGATTAACTCGTTACTAAATGGGGCGCAACTGGCTTCATGCGTGCAAGCAAAGTAAACGTCCGAGTAATTGCATGACCTCCCACACTAATCGGGTTATTACAGCATCTCCACTCGCAAGCTCTAAAGGGTTTTCGTCGGTGCTATAGGATGAACAAGAAGTTGTTCCATGCGCCTCAAGCATGGCATGAGGGCATACTGCACCTATTTCTTTCTCAAAAAATACGTCGTTGGAGTGATAGGTTTCTTGTCAATTCAGGAATGCACGGTTGTTATGAGAATGCTTGTATATCGAGCTCCTGTAGATTCAAAAAAAGACTAACTTCGCATGTCTGATTCCACGGTCACTAAAGCAATGTATCAATTCTGCAAGACGGAGGTCGGGTGCGCATGTCTGATTCCACGGTCACTAAAGCAATGTATCAATTCTGCAAGACGGAGGTCGGGTGCGCATGTCTGATTCCACGGTCACTAAAGCAATGTATCAATTCTGCAAGACGGAGGTCGGGTGCGCATGTCTGATTCCACGGTCACTAAAGCAATGTATCAATTCTGCAAGACGGAGGTCAGGGTGTTTGGACCAAAGTAAATGGAGACATGATAGCTCGCATCATGGCAAAAATAGCAGTGAGAGGGTTTTCTAGGATGCTTGGAAGTATCGATTGCATGCACTAGTCTTGGATATATAAGTGTTCATTCGCATACAAGGTTTGTACAAAGGAATCATGGATATTGCAGTGTGGTACTTGAAGCTATGGAAGATTAAGATCTCTAGATTTGTAATGCTTTCTTTGGCATGGAGGAATTGCACAATGACATCAACGCTCCCCCGTGTTTGCGGAACTTGTTGAAGTTCATGCTCTAGAGTGTAACTATGAGACTGATGGTCACACATATACCAAAGGGTAGTACCTAGCCGATGGCAACTATCCAAAATAATCGATATTTGTGAAGACAATCACAGACCCTCTAGGGCCGGCAAAGTCTGACTTTGCTTCACATCAGGAGAGTTGCAGGAAGAATGTCCAGCGAGCATTTGGTGTGCTCCAATATTGATTTGTTATTGTCCGGTACGCTGCGCTAGACTGTTCTCGAGATCAAATGTGGGAGGTGATGAATGCCGGCGTGATTATTCACAACATGATCGTCGAGAGTGAGCGCGAACATACAACGAACGATGATCGCCTGGTCCTCTTGCCGATTTTATCACCATGTGTATGAAGATTCGTGACGAGGTTGTTTCATAACCAACTGAAAAATGATATCATAGAGCATTTGCGGAGGCTCAAAGGAGAGGTGGACGTATAAGAATCAGGGTTGATTCAGTTGAACTTGGCTTTATTTGAATTGTATGGATTGCTGTATAATTTTTATTCTCGTGCGTTCAAACTATTGAATTGTGACCGAAACTATTTGCCTTTTGATTCTATATTGTTTTTTTAAATACCCATAAAGAGCCGCCTTTCGAGACCGCGCACCAAAGACGGAGCCTCATGCCAGCGTGGCCCTGACGACCGATAGCTCGCGCTGGAGATGCACATAGTGAATGGCACGCTCCTCCGATCCTACCAGCGCGCATACGTACACCATCGGCTAGCTAGCATGCACGCACCACACGACTACCCATGAAACCAACGAATGAATGATGGCATCACCAAATCTTGTGAGCACATGTGGCGTGCGCTTTGGACAGCCGCTAGCTAAGCTATAGTACTAGGGGTAACATGCGCGCGAGCCGGTATTCGTTTCCGTTGCAACGGCGCGTGCATGTTGCTGCCGGCCTGCCTGCCGCGTCTTCACAACCAGATAAGACGTCATGAGACGAGAGAGAAACATGGGAATCAAATTGCGAGGAGAGAGAGGGCGATCGGTGGCGGTGGTGTACGTACGTAGTAGTAGTACGTGCGTGGTGGGTGGTGGGCCCAGGTGCCGCGAACCACCACATGAGCGCACATGGCCTGCTCTGGCCCACCGACGTCTCGGCCTCCAACACCGCGTATACAAAGAGATAAATAGTACTCCTATCATGGTCCGAACGGCAGAACCACCTACACCGGCCGTATAAAATTCTCTCTCGGAGTCTCGTCTCCTCTCGCAGCTAACAAAACCTCAAGTACTCTACGTAGTACAGTAAGTCGAAAAGCGAGATACCTGCTAGATCGTGCGCCCCTTTTCGACCGATCGAGCCGTAACGTTTCGGTCTGTTTATTTGGCACCGACTAGGGTAGAGAGCGAGCGACACGTAGAAACACGGTATTCAGATGTTGTGGTATCAGGATCTACACGTATACGCAGCATATTTTATGCGTATTTATTCTTGCTTAGAGAGTGGGAGAGCATGTGAGAGTGAGACCTACGGACCAACCTAGGAAAAACGACCTGCGTCGCCTCCCGGCACGGCTTGACCAGGGGCTTCCCTCCTCCCCGCACCCTAGCCTTCCCCTCCCACAACCTACAACGAGCGCGGTCGGGCGCGGGGGTTTGGCAGCAGCGCCCTCTCATCTTCCCGTGCACGCGGATATCTGGTTCGGAAGGGTATATCCAGCGGCGGTGCTCCCAGGATGGCAACATTTCCGGTGGCGGGGTGCTGCTGTATGCAGGCGGCCGATGGGTCTCAGTCGGTCCAGATCTAGGTCTGAGCGGGCTGCTCATGTAGTCTTGTGGTGGTGCCCCCTGGAGGTGAGGTTGGAGGGGACGACATATGCAGGGTGGTGGTGCTCAGCTGGCCTGCTGTAGCATGCGGCGGGGCTTCATGGACCCAAATCGGGACCCGGTCGGGCTTGTCGGGCCTGGTTAGCCTCTGCTGGCACGTCCGATCGGCTACCGGGAAAGTGGTTGAGGTATTCCCCTCCCGCGCGGCTATGGTGCTTCCACCCCTGTTATTTGTTGTTCTACGTGCTTCCTCCTCTAGACCCCGCATCGGTACACAGTGAGTTGACGATGATGCCGTCAAGACCGTGCTGGTGCGTGTTGGTGGGCAGGATGATATGTGGAAGACTACAGAGCGCTCAGGGTAGTGGTTTTTTGGGGTCAAAAGAAATCCCGGTCGGTCTTTGACATCGACGCGGATGAGGTGACGCATGTGGGTGTCGCCATTCCTTCTTAAAGGGCGTCGGAAGTACCCCTTTCCACTCACCTCCGCGTACGGCGAGACCCTAGGTCAGGTTCGGGCATCAACGTCATCGTCTTCTTGAATGTGTTGCTTGATACGCGGTGTTTCAAATCTCTAGGTGTGTGTGATGGGACATCCTCGAAGAGTGCAGCAGTTGCAAACATCTTCGTTTAGTCGATATGCCACTGTTGACATTGTTTTCTCCTTTGTTTCTCTCTTTTTGTTTGGGCTTGAGTATGGTGAGGCCCCAACGATTTTATCTTTATATCGGGTGGTTGTTATATTAATACAGCATGGCGAAAGTCTGTTTCGAAGAGGAGAGCATGTGAGACGACACACATTGATTATTGATTAGCATGTTGCTAATCCGGTGCACCGTTTGGTCCGACGTCTAAACACGAACCGAGCTATCACTCGCACGAGCGCTTGTAACCGATGGTTAAGACTTGCTAATCACACATGATGCATCGAGCACACACCGGACCAGACACAAGGGTGTACAACGAGAGTGAGAGATCGATCATATCTGACCTTGCAAGAAAGAAAGAAAAAATAAGCAGAGCGTTGCACCTGCACCACCCGGCCGGCAGCTCGATCCATCGACAGTACCGATGACTGTTAACCTGTTCCCATCCACGGGATAAGCTTGCACGCGTGCGTGCAATGGCGACTGGTTGTCTATCTCTTGACGACGGCAAAACTTTCTCAACTCTGAGCAAAAACCAGTCGATTGATCAAATTAACGTTGTTAACCGGCCTTAGCCCCAGCATGTTTTGTTTTACCCTTCTGGCGACGTCTTTACCTAATTAGACATGAAACAGAACCTCCGGTCGTTGTTCCCGTATTCCCCATCACAAATTCAAGACCCGCCACTTGTGGAGTCCAGGCATTCCACTAGCATTCTTTTCGTTTTTGTTCATACAACAATGACTTGTACTCTTTCAAATAGAGCGAAAACGAATGGAACTGACTAGTGCCACATTTGATTTCATTTTTTTACTTTGCGGAAGTAGAAACGGATATAGAAATTTCGAAAACAAATACGGAAGAAGATACTACTAGAAACAAACTTGAACCACATATGGTACGTACACGGAACAAAACCCAAACGATTTTTGGAACCAAGAGACCTCTTGAATCATGCATTAAAACTCAAATAAACATATAAACTTGTTCCCTAATCCTAACATGATTGCTCTGTGTGATGGGGTGTCGGGGATAGGTTTCGTAGCCAGTTCAGTTTAACAAGGTCATATATTGGTCCCGCTAGATTGGCCATACAAAACAGCCTTAAAAAACGAAAATTCCGTATTAGTTAGAAAAAGAAATTCCACGCCTGTTCCACCAGAAAATCGTTGTTCCCCTACCCTTTCCACTATAGCCAAAAATATTCTATTTCCATACCTCAAAATTCTGTTTTTTTTTCAGTATTTCCATTCCGTTTTTTCATAGAACATTCGGAATGTTTCCGCTATATTTTTATTCATGCTTTCTTACTACTCCAAAGCTAGCTGTCCTAGCTTAACTCCTAGTGTGGTAGTAGTGTATAGAATTAACCATGCGTGCCATGGCTAGACTATAGTGTCCCATCTCCCATGCCATTAGGGCATGACCTAATTAACGTGGATCTGACCGAGCTAGGGTACTGTTAATGGGTTAAGTACTTCCTAATGAACTTTTTTATGTGATACTTTTTGAACAGATAATAGCGAGGATTGATACGGAAGCCTTCATCCATCATAAGCGTTCTCCGATCCTGCCTAATCCAAAAGTAAAACTCAATTTAAGCGTACGTGTCTTCACACGAGCCCTTCCTATAACTGAATTAAGTTCAAGTGGTTATGCGATAATTAATCCAGGGTCACTAGCTGCTACTACACGTAAAGATATGCTTTTGCATCCGATACTTGTACGATGATGAAATCAGGCCGGGGGCATCGATCTCACGGTGCAAAGACAGAGTCGGATGCACAGCGTACATACAGCAATTCCGCTAGCCTGGACACGCGATCGATTGGAACCCAATAATGATGCTTAGCGGTTGACATTAACTAGTCTCCAACTGATAATGAACCGTACGTGCATATGCTGCTAGCTCCGGCAGTCGTTTAGTCATGGGCCATGGCTGCCCATGCCATATGCATGCACCATGTTCTTGGAACTGTCGGGCACACAGCGCAATGCGTTGTTTGATTTCAGAACCTATGTAGAAACCAGTCTGTGTCGCAAGCGCTGTAGATCACATGGTCACTAGATGACAAAGTCATTTTTCTCTTCCCTCATCTATTATATACTAAAAGCAATATAAAGATATTTTTCGAGCCACTACATCGATCCACATCATCAAAATTATTTTGATAGTTAGATTTAAAACCTATGGCTACGATTTAATTAGAGAACACATGTACGTAACGGAAATATATGTGACCGCATCCTGTTACATGACCGTATCCACCAGGTCCGTGTCACATGTGAAAGCAACCTCCTAGTCGCAAAAAAAACTGTTCGTTGTTCCCGATTCGGCCTAACCTAGAGGGGTCAAACTACTATGACTAAGAAAAAACCTGACAGTTAGGGTCTGTAATTGTTTTTTCGAAGTCATTAGGGTCTGTATTGAACTCTTTGTACATGCATGTCCAACTTGGACGTACTGTACAAAATTGACAGCCTTACATGCACCTATACAATGTATAAATTGATTTATTAATTAACACATACTCTAGGTGCACAACTGTTTTTGAACAAGGAAACAATCCCCAAGGATCGAGAAGTCGCAGCCATTAATTACAAGCGGTCTGAAAATTTACATCAGAGACCCCAAGATGCAAAGAAACTACAACCCAACCCTGAAAATATATCATATTATTCGGCTCCAACACTGCACTCGCAAGATGGATTCAACCGTTGGTAATCGTCCTCATCACCGGTGACAACACCAATGGGGATAAGGGAGGTGTGGAGTAGCTGAACCATCAATGAAGCACCTTCCCAAACAGAGGTTGAACAAATGCCTCGCAGGCGTTGAGAGATGCCGCCCAACGACATAGATCAGTGGCCTACTAAGGACCAGCATATGAGAGCTCACACTAGCAGCATATGTTCCCCGTAATTGCCAAGATTAGGTCTTTAACAAGGCATCACTCCCACATCTCCCCTCGCCTCCACGGTCATTTAGAGAAAGGAGCAGCGAAACTTCCAAGAACCAGAGCTGAAGACAGCCACAAACCTTATTGATGGAGTAGCGACCAGCACTCCACTCCACCGCATATGGATCCATCCTTAGGAGCACCCCGACAGGGAAGAACAACTCCAGCAGGCACCAAATATGGTGCGACAGACCCGACGATTTCCTCCCGGCACTAGCGCCAGACTAAGACATAGCACAAACCCCAACTCTACTAAAACTAATACCTACTCCGGCTCCCTTTGTTTGCCACCTTCGGCCGGACATTCCGTCGAGAGGGGATCGGGAGGAGCTCGACCTCTCGAGGGCAACTCTCAAGGTAACTGGCTGAAGAAGGAGAGGGGAAAGAGTATGTGGGTATATGGATTTGAGGCTTGGAGCCCCTGCCCAAAGGTTTTATAGTCTCACATAAAAGAAAAACATCCAACAATCAATCCCGCATAAACTATCTTTTGTTAGTAGATGCAACCATACCAAATATGAATGAAATGTAAAAAACCCATTATATGTGTGTAATTTATAAATGAACAGATGGAAACCTATGCATCTTAGTAATTGTACACACAAAAAACAATGACTATAAATTGTAATTATCGTACCGATATCACAACCTAAAAATATCGCTTCCAAATATATAGCAAGTATAATGCATCACAGCATAAAGTAATTTTATGTAAAAATCATTTAACTATCTCATGGTGGAACCCAATTAGGATGTGCATGGAGTTGTAGGCTTGGTGTGTGGTAATTCCATCTATGGTTGCATAAGAGATAACAATGTTAGCACTATAGAAATATCACTTTGAGTAATTAAGGTTGTTGCCAGACCAAATAGTGGATTAGATTTTATCAAGAGCATAAAAAATTGATATGCACTGTCAGATATAAGCATGTCGACTCTATCGATGGAAAGTAATAGTCCATACATGTTGTAGTCAATGGGTGCACAAATTCAGCCGTATATTACATAACCCTAATCATATGATATGTACATGTTTGATGAGGCACCCAGGGTAGCATATGAAAATGGGTATGTGAGGATCTATACTTCAAAAAAATTGAAGGCTTCAAGCTAGCAAAGGGGTTGACTAATTCAACTTTGGTTGTTGTTCTTTAGAGTGTATATACATGAAAAAAGTGCCAGTGCAATCCAACCTTATGAACACGAGAATATGATGAGAAAGTGACATGTCTCTATAATCTTACACGTTAGTTAGTGTTAGAATGTGAAATCATTTGAAGTTGAGTCATTGGATGTTACAAGTAGTGATTTATAGAAAAATGTTACGAATACCCTAATAAAAATGACGTCACACAAAATTTGCATTAATTGTTTGTATCTTTGATTATATATGTGTAATATATACATAATGTATTAAAATAGGCTACACGAATAGAAATCTTAAAGCAGACTTCAATATATTTCCTATTTTTATTATTTAAATTTTAGTATATTCATATGAAAATCGTTATTTAATAAGAACAAAGGAAGCAATGATAAGTAGAGGCAAGTAGAATAAAACAAATATTTTTCCCCTTATTTAAAAATTTGAATATGAAGAATCTTGCTCTTTTTGGCCTAGCCGTTAATTGTTAACAAAGATGCTCTCAGATTATTAAGCTACTAGAAATAGGGATACCCATATGGCATGGTGATTCAAATGTTCATCGCACGTTTAAACATTTTAATTAAGCATAACATTTTACAGTGAGAATGGATTTGTGTTACTCACACCTTATATTGTTAACTATACATATCCACCAGCAACTTTAAACATACTCCCTCCGTCTCAAATAAGATGTCGCAGATTGGTCAAATTTTGGATGAATCTAGACACTATTTAGTATATAGATACATCCAAATTTTGAAAACTTTCTGATATCTATTTTTAGATGGACGAAGTAATAAAGATGGTGCCCTCGCATTTGCGAGAGCCACCTTGCTAGTTTGCATAATAATGTGTTGGATTTCATGGTTCACGGTCCATTTTGTCTTCTTTTTTTGAATAATAGGAGGAGAACTACGTTATTTCATTGCAATAGCGCAGTTTATGACAAGAAAGGAGAGGTCAGAAGGTGACATTCCTGTAAAATATAAAAAAGTACAGGGAATTTAACTGGGTCAAAGGGTGTACCGCTATACAGGTCCACTAGGGAGGGGGTGCCTGCAACACGCCAGGCGTTAACCACGTCTAGAATCTTCCTTACCAGCACAGTCGCTGTCATTTCCTTTTTCTCAAATACTCTTATTACATGGATGTCACCTAGAGGTGGGGTGAATAGGCGGTTAAAAACTTTTACGAGATGGGCTTAACAAAGACGGAATAAAACTAGCGTTGTCTAGAATCTTCCTTACCAGCATAGTCGCTGTCATTTCCTTTTTCTCAAAAACTCTTGTGTTTCGCTTTTTCCAAAGTTCCCAACAAATAAGGTTTACCGAGGTGTAGACCGACTTACCCCGCTCCTTGCTTTGCTTACCTACTACTAGCAAAAGTCATTCGCTAGAGTTGAGGTTCTTGTTAGACCATTTGCTAGGGTGGATTGTCGGCGTGCACAGCTGCTCGTCCAATACCTCCCAAATGCCAACATTGTAGGATCATTTTGTGAAAAGATGTGTGGATGTCTCTAGGTTCCTTCGGCAGAGTGGGCAGAAGTAGTCGTTGTCAAGTTGTCTCAGCAGTAGCTTATCTGTTGTGAGGATCTTGTTAAGCATGAGTTTCCAAAGGAAGAACTTGCATCTGGTGAAGCCCAACCCTTCTAGATGACCTTGTTGAAATTTTTCCGTGCCGCTCCGATGAAATGTAGGTGGTATGTTGAACTTTCCGTATAGGCATTGTTTCCCCCGAACCTCCAAGAGATTTCGTCTAGTAAGTCTGATAGCTGAACTGAGTCTAGAATTTCAGCAAGCCTGAGGAGTTGGGCCTGGTGCTGGTCACTAAGGTGGAAATGTAGGTCAAACAACCATCTGCCGTTGGAAAGAGCTTCTTTAACTGTTCTGTTTTTTCTCAGCGAGATCTTGAAGATATCCGGTGCCAGGTCTCTGGGACTATGGTCAAGAAGCCATATATCCTCCCAGAACTTTGTCATCTCCCCATTTCACACCGTGATTTTTGTGGCGGCATAGAACGTGGCGCATCGTTTAGTAGTCGAGGGCACATCCATGTGCGTACATGGCTTATTAGGGTTCTTCCACTTCTGCCACAACCATCTTAGCCTAAGTGCAATGCCGAAAGAGTCAATGCAATGGACAGCAAGGCCGCCCATGGCCGTAGGCCTGCAGAGTTTTTTCTAGGCCACTCTGCATTTGCCCCCACTACAGCTGGCCTCACCTTCCCAAAGCCAGGCCCAACAACACTAGTCTAATTCTTTCTTGACTCAAGGGGGCATCTCATTTATTGTCATGAAGGAGACCGCAAGAGAGGTGAGTACTGCATCCAGCATCTCTAGGCGGCCCGCCCCTGCTCATCATCCTTGCTTTCCAAGTGGCTAGGTAGCAGTCAATTTTGTCCAAAAGATATTGCCAATCTTCTTTGGTTAGCTTCTTGACCGATAAGGGCATACCTAGGTAGATGCATGGGAACTGAACGATCGAATGCCCACATTTTGGACAAGAGCCTCTATATCCACATTTTGATAGCTAATTGGTGCGATGGAGCTTTTGGTCAAGTTAGTGATCAGCATGTGGCACAGCCGAACAAACGGAGAACGCTGGAGACTTTGTCTATGTTCTCCTTGGAGGGTTTGATAAACAGTGCAATGGCATCGGCATATAGGGAGTCCCTAGAGGGGCATTGACGTTCCTGAAGCTTGGTGAGGAGTCCCTCCTTTGTGGTGATCTCTAGCAGGCAGTGTAGTGGTGACATAGCTAGGTCGAAGAGGAAGGGGAGAGAGCATCTCCTTGTCGCAACCCTCGTCGGTGAAAGATTGATCTACCAGGGACCCCGTTGACCAGAGTCTTGGAAGATTGCTCTACCAGATACTCCCAAGTGATCCATCGGCAACCATATCTTGGATACTAGAATAGACAAGACCAAACATCTTCATAAGGTTGTAAACTACAACAAAATGAGAACCCAACCTTGTGTCTCCCGGTCTCTTAAGTGCACGGATCTGATTTGCCCCTTGACCTGACTCAATACTAGCTTTAGATATTCCACTTTCTAGTTCAACTACTTAGGTGCGATGAAGCTCATTGTGGCACTTTGAAGAGGAGTCGACAGTATTTATGAACATAATAAGCATAATAAAGTTCCAACACTGCATGTACACCAGATTTATATGTGTGCGACGTAGCACATATGTGATAGCATGGATGGAAGCTTTCCCACATTGGTGTTCACGGTCCCAGCTAATTAGGATTCTTTAACCTACTGGCTCAATATATTTATAGGTTGAGGAACTAATCATGTGTTGATCCTATGATTACAATGGTATGGAATATGGTTTTATTGCAAAAAGTTATGGAATATGATTAGTGTGTGTGTATGCTTGGAATAGAGTCCCAGCTAATTAGGATTCTTTAACCTACAGGCTCAATATATTTATAGGTTGAGGAACTAATCATGTGTTGATCATATGATTACAATGTTATGGAATATGGTTTTATTGCAAAAAGTTATGGAATATGATTAGTGTGTGTGTATGCTTGGAATAGAAGTCTGCAAGAAAAAACACTCTGTTGGCTATATATAAAATCTTACAGTAGCCCCAATTAGGTGTAGGCCGTTCATTTTCTCAGATCGGATGGTTTCAGTCGATTTATACTAGTCTCAAAAACAAGGGTAGTATAAAGTATACTAGTAGGACTCCAGGGACAAAATCGATAGTTACAACAATAAATCCCGTAAAATATGGAAGGGACGATCATGCTCGCCCAGAATAACTGCAGCGCTACCACCGTCGGACATGGATTCTCCAGCGCGAGGTGCTGGTACAAACTGGAGTGGCGGGAGTTCCTTTGGATCTTAGATTCCTAGGGGGAAAATTCAGTAGGTTTATGTCCTCCATTGTTGGAACTTGCTAGAACAAATAGACTGATTTTTTTTAACAGAACGTAGATTAATTTTAAATGTCATAGACATCTGTCATAGGGCAATACATAGCAACAGAGAAGATTAAGGATCTTTTAGTTTCACGGTACATTGATCTGGAGTAGATCGGCTAGAAGGAAGAACCAAAGAAGTCCAAAGGGCAGAGGACAATTAAATCCTTTTTTATAACACTGAGCAGAGCAGTTCTAATCGAGATTGCTGATGGCCGACGGAGGCGGACAGCCGACGTGCTGCCGCCGGCGTTGGCGACATCCTAGTTCTACACGAACAGTTATGGGCAGAATAAACAAGGCACACGATCATGCGGCAATCCCTGAATACATTCATGGATGGACAAAGGATTAATCGACGCACATGTATGGACTATCTTACCAAATAGTAAATCTCAACATAATAAGTCTATAATACCCTCCTAAATCGACGGCTAGATTTGTTTTATACTACTCACCCTGCTATGAGTAGTAAAAGGTACCGTAAAACATGCCTTATTTGTAGTGTTTAATCATCCTTTTTCTCTACAATGTCAAAATGTACAAGCATAGGAAGAAAGTTAAGATTATCCCAACTAACCATGGCCGTGCTTTCACTTACCTCTTTCTGGTACACCATTTTTTTCACATGGCATTAAATATCCATGTTGATCTCGTGCACCATGACACAGAAGGAAGCTAACTAACATTACACTGCATCCTTCCAAAACCTAACACCATGTCTCTATCACCATGCAAGAAACCGGTGCCCGTGCAGACCAAAAAGGTTAACTCCCCACCCAAAAGAAGAAGAAGATGGAGGAGATACAGATAGGTCGTCCGTGCACGCATCAACTGACCGGCAAAGGTTTTCTCGTCAGTTCCTAATAACCGAGCACACAATTTTCAAACATGCATATAAGCTTTATAACGTGGGGTATAGACATAGATGTGGCCAGCCAATGAGCCAATGAAGACACAACAAGTCACGAGTACGGTTAGCACATATTTCCACGATGGCATGGATGGATAGAAAGGTTCAGTTGTTTAAATGACCATAGGAGGGTCGTTGGCACTTGGCACTTTGGGAGTAGATTATAAGAAGGTTCCTAGAAGTATGTAGGACAGTAGGAGTATATATGTATAGGAGATGTATCCCACTTTGGGAGATTCCTACATGCCCCACCTTTCGATCATATTGTACTCGCACACCTTATTGATTTGGTCTCCTAAAGTGCTGTTAGCCCACATGCATGCATGAGGCGATACTCATCAGTTAATATCGACGACGCCGAACGTGCTAAAGTCATGGAAGAGGCCGCATTAATCACTTTAATTTAGGTCTCTTGCTGCCGGTCAGTCCTGCATGACAGCATGAGATACTGATGCATTTTGTTTTGTTTTTGGAAACCCTGATGTTTTTCTTTTCCTAGTATTTCGCGAGATTGTCTTTTTTTTCTTCAGTTAAATGCGATCGACCAAACCTCACATCATCCCATGACATGTTATTCAATTTAAACATAAAGACTATTCTAAGAAAAATGCGATGAAATATCAATAATATTCAGGATAAGATACACACTCATCATCCATAGACTGTAGCTAGCAGCTACATGGGCAGTGTGGGAGGTTACACCTGATGATCAACAACAACTTTTCCAAGTTCTCAACTAAACTGGTGATGCTTGCTTGTAGCATACCTTCAAAGACACTCCAGCCTCTCTCTCTTTTTTTCCGGAAAGGAACATCATCCATTTTATCATCCACTAGTTTTCTTCTTCCTTGCGTCTCTGTTCTAGCTAGCAAGTGACTACTACTATCCAGCAACTGAGCAACATGTACACAGCGTTGTTTAAGGTCCGGTCGCGTCTTAATTTCCCATTAATTGCCATGGTTAGCAGTCGTGTGCCGGCCCATTAGTTGCTAGCTAATCATGGGGGACCAGCAAATACTTATCTATATACCATTATTTTCTTCTGAAAAAGAAACAAGCGATCGCTGAAATATTGTGTCCGGGACTTGTTGGACAGTCGCAAGGAGGCGTCATGGTCATGGAGCTAGCTGTAGCCAGCATGAGACCTTTGCCTTGCCGTTGTCTTGGAGGAGAGGTTTAAGGATCAATTTTAGATGTCGTCGGCCGGCATATGGAGGTGTCTACTGTTGCATCCTATTGATTGCATAGGTTGCTATAGTGTGGAGTTCAAGGGTCCTCTTGGTAGGTCAATAGTGCTTGTCATTATGGCTTGCTAGCGAGTGATCGGCTCAAATACGCTCTCTAATTAGGGATTAGGGATTGTCCATTGCTCAGCCGTATGTTTTCCCCTCTCCTAAAAACCTTGATTTTTTTAGACCATTAGATTGCCCACAAGCCACACCACTACTACTTTGCCGTCCTCTGCAGCAGCGGCGGATCTAAGATTTTACTATAGGGTATGCCACACTAAACGCAGATCTAGGATTTTACCATAGGGTATTTCACACTAAACTATGAGGTATATTTTGTTAAATAACATACAATTTTTCAATCCTACTAGTAGAAAACAGACCTTTGGTCCAGGGGTATTAGCTTTTTGCTACAAACCGGGACTAATGCCTCGGTCCAACGGCTAGAACTGGCCCCAGGGGGGTGGCAGACACTAGCCCCGGTTCGAACGGGCCTTTAGCCCCGGGTCGTGTAACAAACCGGGGCTAAAGGGTTTCAGGCAGGCCAGGTCGGGCGCCAGACCCTTTAGTCCCGGTTTGTTATACGACCCGGGGCTAAAGGTGGACCTTTAGCCCCGGTTAGACACGAACCAGGACTAAAGGTCTGGCTATATCTTCTTCTCCTGCCCGAGCCACCATTCAAGCTGGTGGATCTCCTCTCTCTCTCTTTCTTGCTTCAAGCTCGAGTTCATGCCCTTTTTTTCCTCAATATTTGTCTATATTTTGTGGTGCCCCATCTATCCAAAGGTTCTAAAAGGTGAGCAACTTCATCCTTTGAACTCTCATTGCTATATTAGCTCATTTCATGCTCTATCTTATAGATGGATTTGTGGATTTAGTTTGGTAGTAATTTTTGCAATGATAGGATGAGATCGATGTTTAGATTCTATCTATATCTTGTATTAATGTAAGGAACTCTAAGGTAAATATCACAATATGTGGATTCTATCTATATATATATCTTGTTTTGGCACATAGTCTCGAAAATTGATTTTAGAAGCACACACATGCGTGAGTTCATCATTCTAACTAGCTAGCTGGGCAAAATATCCTTCTTCGTCTACCTGCGTTCAACAAACTGAAAAAATTGTAACAAAGATAGGGTTAATTCATAAAAGCTTGATAAGAAGACATCACAATTCACATATTAGGGAGTGCCTCTATGGCGAGCTCCTCGAAGATGTCTCAGGACGGGATCCTAAGACATCTCGAGAAGCTCTGCCGTAGTGGTGTCCCTGCTCTCCCACACCATCTTTCGGTTTATATCTTCTCGAGCTAAATCAGTATGCTGGTGTAGCTAACTAATTTCATATATTAGAGAGTGCTCTACGGCGAGCTCCTCGAAGATGTCTGAGGACGAGGTCCTAAGACATCTTCGAGAAGCTCCGCCGTAGTGGTGTCCCTGGTCTCGCACACCATCTTGCAGTTCTTCACGAGAATGCACACCTATTTATAGATTAAGCAGCACAACATAGTGTCGGGCACTGATGACATAATGTCGACACACTCACGCTGGCATAGTGCTGCCACCCACCCAAAATAGTGTCGGCATTTAATTTACTGGCTTAGTGCTGCCCACTGAGGACATAGTGTCGACATGTTGTCTCCACATCCACATTTAGTCCCGGTTGGTGCCTCCAACCGGGACTAAAGGTTCATCATATCTTTAGTCCCGGTTGCTGGTTTTAGATTAGTACTAATTAATTATGATTATGTTTGATGTACTTAATTAATTATATATTGCAGATAAGCCGGCAATGGATGTACGCTGGCCGACTCTCTAACGAGTTCATTAAAGGCGTGCATTCTTTTCTTCTTGTGGCCGAGGCAAACAAGCGGAGTGGTTTTATGTCTTGTCCATGTGGTGTCTGTCGAAATCATAAAGAATACTCTTCCTCAAGAGTCCTTCACAGCCACCTGTTTCGGTCCGGTTTCATGACCGGCTATAATTGTTGGACCAAGCACGGAGAAAGAGGGGTTATGATGGAAGACAACGAAGAAGAAGAGAATGACAACGACTACCCTAAATACGATGGTACTACAATGGAAGACATTGATGAAGAAAAAGATGAAGAACGGGCATCAGATCTACCCGATGATGATCTTAGTCGGGCCATTGCTGATGCCCAGGAAGAATGTGTAACTGAAAGGGAGAGGTTGAAGTTCAAGAAGATGTTAGAGGATCACAAAAAATTGTTGTACCCAAATTGTGAAGATGGGCACAAAAAACTAGGTAGCACACTAGAAGGCAGAGAACGGTGTGACTGACAAAGGATTTGAAAAGTTGCTGAGAATAATGAAAAAGTTGCTTCCAAAGGATAACGAACTGCCCGCCAGTACCTACGAAGCAAAGAAGGTTGTCTTCCCTCTAGGATTAGAGGTGCAGAAGATACATAAATGCATTAATGACTGCATCCTCTACCGCGGCGAGTACGCGAATTTGGATGCATGCCCAGTATACACTGCATTGCGGTATAAGATAAGACGAGATGACCCTGGTGATGTTGAGGGCGAGCGCCGCATGAAGAGGGTTCCTGCCAAGGTGATGTGGTATGCTCCTATAATACCACGGTTGAAATGTTTATCCAGGAACAAAGAGCATGCCAAGTTGTTGCGATGGCACATGGAAGAGCGTAAGAAAGACGAGATGTTGAGACACCCCGCTGATGGGTCGCGGTGGAGAAAAATCGAGAGAGAGTTTCCAGACTTTGCAGGTGATGCGAGGAACTTATGGTTTGGTCTAAATATAGATGGCATGAATCCTTTTGGGGAGCAGAGCTGCAGCCATAGCACCTGGCATGTGACTCTGTGTATCTATAACCTTCCTCCTTGGTTGTGCATGAAGCGGAAGTTTATTATGATGCCAGTGCTCATCCAAGGCCCAAAACAACCCGGCAACGACATTGATGTGTACCTAAGGCCATTAGTTGAAGTACTCTTACAGTTGTGGCACGGACAAGGTGTACGTGTGTGGGATGAGAACAAGCAGGAGGAATTTGACCTACGAGCGTTGTTGTTCATAACAATCAATGATTGGCCTGCTCTTAGTAACATTTCAGGACAGACAAACAAGGGATACAATGCATGCACACACTTTTTAAACGATACTGAAAGTATATATTTGGATAAATGTAAGAAGAATGTCTACCCGGGGAATCGTCGTTTTCTTCCGCCCTCGCACATCCTAAGAAAGAAAGGTAAGCATTTCCATGGTGAGACAGACAGCCGGTGTAAGCCTATCCGTCGTACTGGTGATGAAGTATTTGACATGGTGAAGGATTTAAAAGTAATATTTGTAAAGGGTCCTGGTAGACAATCTGTTCTGAAGGACGATGTCGGACACGCACCCATGTGGAAAAAGAAACCTATATTTTCGGAGCTACCCTATTGGAAAGTCCTAGAGGTCCGCTCTGCAATTGACGTGATGCACCTGACGAAGAAACTTTGCGTGACGCTGCTAGGTTTCTTGGGCATGTATGGGAAGAGCAAAGATACACCTGAAGCACGGCAGCACCAACAATGTATAAAAGACCGAGACAGCATGCATCCAGAGCTATTTGAAGGTACTGCTAGCTACGCTCTTACCAAAGAAGAGAAGGAAATCTTTTTTGAAGTCCTTTACAGTATCAAGGTCCCGTCTGGTTTCTCGTCGAACATAAAGGGAATAATAAATATGGCAGAGAAAAAAAATTTAAAACCTAAAGTCTCACGACTGCCACGTGCTTATGACCCAGCTGCTTCGATTGCATTGAGCGGACTCCTGCCGAAAAATGTTCGAGTACCCATTGTGAAGCTATGTGCATTTCTCAATACAATTTCTCAGAACGTAATCAGTCTAGATAGTCTACTAAGGTTACAGAAAGATGTGGTCCAATGTCTTGTCAGCTTCGATGTGTGGATGTTGGTGATGTACAATATTATTAAACCTTTATTTGGTGATGTGCAAATGGAAAATGGCGGGAGAACATGGCGGGAAGCGGGGGAAATGGCGGGAGAAACATGGCGGGAAGCGGGGGAAATGGCGGGAGAACATTTCTACTATATTTTTGTGAATATTTTGCTATATTTATATGTATTTTCCATTTTTAAATAATAAACTATATTTTTATTATTTTTTGTGAACATTTCTACTAAATATAATACTTGTTAAATAATAGATAATTTCATTTAAGTTGTATAATAAAGTATGATAATAGATTTAAATTATAGATCTTCTTTTTCTGAAAATTTTGATATATAATACATAATTTTCTGAAAACTATAAACCATTTTTGGTTTTGGCGCCAAAAATAACCTTCCTTTCCAGGGCTAAAGGGTTGCGGCGCGCGGGAAGTGCGGCGGGTCGAAAACACCTTTAGCCCCGGGTTGTAATACGAACCGGGGCTAAAGGGCAACCCGGGGCTAAAGGGGGGGTGGTATAAATACCCCACCCCCGCCCCAGGTCGTGGGATGACCCGGAGATCAGTTTTCTTCTGCCCGACGCCGCCGCAAGCTCGCCGTGCTCCCCGACGCCGCCGTAATCTCGCCACGCCGTCCCGCTACGCTGCCCGTGCCGAGGCTGTCCCGCTGCGTCTGTCCCTCCTCGCCGCGCCCGTCCTAGCCCCGCCCGTCCGCCCGTCGCCCGTTCCAGCCCCGCTCGTCCGCCGCCCGCGCCGCCGCCGCCCGTGCAAAGGAGGGATCGCCGCCGCCGCCCGCGCCCTCGCCCGTCCCGCCTCGTCGCTCGCCGTCGTCCATCCCGCCACGCCGCGCCGCCCCCTACAGGTGAGGTACATAGGTGTAGTTAGTGATTTTGTTAGTTAGGGATTTTATTTAGTTAGGGATTTAGTTAGGGATTTTATTTAGTTATGAATTTTATTTAGTTAGGGATTTTATTTAGTGATTTAGTTAGTGATTTTATTTAGTTAGGGATTTAGTTAGGGATTTTATTTAGTGATTTAGTTAGTGATTTAGTTAGGTATTTTAGTAGTGATTTAGTTAGTGATTTAGTTAGGGATAATAGTTATTGATTTAGTTAGGGATTTTTGTTAGTGATTTTAGTTAGGGATTTTAGTTAGTTTATTATTAGGGCTTAGGGTTTATTAGGGATTAGGGTTTATTAGGGATTAGGTTTAGTTAGAATACTTAGTTAATTAGGTTTAGCTTAGTTAGTGATAGGTTCAGGGTTATTGTTATTAGGGCAATATATACTTAGTGATTTAGTTACTGTTTATGTTTTATGATTGTTTATTGCTATTATTTAGTTATGCCGCGTCCACCTCGTCCGAGCCTACTGGACTCCGTCGGGGATGTCCGAGTCTGGGCTCCGCCGGGTTGGCACTGGGAGGTGCTACCTGTCGGGACTCGTACCTTGGTGAGGAATCCGGGTATCATCGTCGACCCGAAGCTTCTTTGGTGGTGTCCACGAGGTCCAGGAGCGGTGCAGAGGGAGCCAGCCCCCGAGGAAGTGGTACGTCGTTGTATCAGGGAGGAGGACAAGCATGTACGGCGATACATGTATCTTTTCGAGACTAGGTTCTCCAATATCTGGCAGGTTCACGGATCTCACCCCAGCTATTCTCCGGTGATGATTCCTCTTCTGTGGCTGCAGAGCTCCCGTAGCACAGAACGCGGCAGCCGCGTTCGCTAGTTTATCTTAATAATGTACTTTATCTTATACTTTATCCTATAATGCACCTGAGCTATTCTCCGGTGATGTATTAATAATGTACTTTATCTTATACTTTATCCTATAATGCACCCGAGCTATTCTCCGGTGATGTATTAATAATGTACTTTATCTTATATTATTGTACTTTATCTTAATCACTAAGTATTGTATCCGAGTTGTTTCAGTTGTAATATTCTTTTACTTAATGCAATAATGTACTGTATCCGAGTTGTCGCAGTTGTAATATTCTTTTACTTAATGCAATAATGTACTGTATCCGAGTTGTCGCAGTTGTGCTACGTTCCAAGGGTTGGAGTATGCGACTCCTGTCTCTAAATCTTGAAGGCGATAGGCGCCACCGGGGATTACTTCTGTAATCACGTACAGTCCTTCCTAGGGGGACTCAAGCTTGAGATGCCCCTGCTGCTTCAGTACAAGACCAGGTCACCTTCGACGAAGGATCTGGGGCGAAGCCTTCTACTGTGGTAGTTGCGTAGGTTCTGCTAGTAGATCGTGGATCTTTCTGCGGCGATTTCTCTTGCCTCGTCGAGGAGGTCGACAGAGTCTTCGAGTGCAAGAGATGACTCTTGTTCGCTATAAGCGACTACGCGCGGCGCCTTGTACCGAACTTCGGCGGGTAGTACTGCTTCTGCTCCATGCACCATAAAGAATGGCATGTAGCCCGTGGCGCTGTTTGGAGTTGTTCGTAGGCTCTAGAGTACGGATTGGAGCTCATCTGGCCAGCAACCCACGGCTTGCTCGAGTGGTCGAAGGAGTCGCTTCTTGATGCCGCTGCAGATGAGCCCGTTTGCTTTTTCCACCTAACCGTTGGTCTGTGGATGCGTGACTGAGGCGTAACTGATGTTGATCCCCAGGTTTCCGCAGAATTCTTGGAACTCTTTGTAGGTGAAGTTTGTCCTGTTGTCAGTGATGATGATGTGCGGCACGCCGAAGCGGTAGACGATGGACTCGAATAATTTGACCGCGCTGTGCCATGATTGCTTGGTCACTGGCATGGCCTCAATCCACTTGGTGAACTTGTCGACTGCGACCAAGAGGTAGACGTAGCCTCCTTGCGAGGACCTTGGGAGCTTGCCCACCATGTCGAGCCCCCATTGTGCGAAGGGCCGGGCCAATGGAATATGCCGTAGTTCTGCGCCTGGTGCGTGTGGCTTGTCCGCGAATCGCTGACAAGCGTTGCACTTTTGGACTATGTCCTTGGCGTTGTGCATGGCCGTGGGCCAGTAAAATCCAGCTCGTAGAGCTTTGGCGACGAGGGCGCGGCTGCCGGCGTGGTGCCCGCAGGTCCCTTCATGGATGTCGAGGAGGACTGCTCTTCCATCGGCCAAGGAGACACATCGTTGTAGCACGCCTATGATGCTGCGTTTATACAATTCGCCGTTGATAATGGCGAATGCCTTGGAGTGTCGCGCGATGTGCCGTGCGTCTGTCGGGTCGTCCGGTAGGCGCTTACTGAGGAGGTACGTAATGTACGGTTGCGTCCAGGATTGTTCGATCATCATGACGCTCATTGGGCCCTCGAGTCCTGTGTCTAGCTCCAGGTCATTGAGTGCCATTGGCTCATTGGGTGGCGTAGCCCCCGAGTCCATTGCTGCGCTTGTTTTCTTCTCTGCGGCCTTTGGCTTGATGGAGCGTTCGCAGATGCGCTCGAGAAATACCCCAGGTGGTATGGGGCGCATGTAGAGCCTATGTTGGCGAATGCGTCCGCCTCCTCGTTGCTTTCGCGACCTACATGTCACAACTCGCAACCATCGAAGTCTCCCTCGAGTGTATCGTAGAGGTCGCGACATGCGATCATGTTGTCATTCAGTGCGTCGCACTCGTGCATTGTTTGGTTGACGACCAGCTTGGAGTCGCCATATATGATGAGCCTCTTTGCGCCGCAGGCTTTTGCCATCCTCATCCCGTGCAACAGGGCCTCGTATTCAGCCTTGTTGTTTGAGGCTGTCAACTGCATTCGCAGGATGTATTTCATCTTGTCCCCTTGAGGTGATGTCAGTATGACACCTGCTCCTACTCCATCTTTCAGCTTGGATCCATCGAAGTGCATTGTCCAGAGGTAGGACATATCTGGCTTGTCTAGGAGTTGGTTTTCCATCCAATGCACGAGGAAGTCAGGGAGAACTTGCGACTTGATTACGTCGCGCTTTTCGTATGTGATGTCTTGTGGAGATAGTTCGATTCCCCAAAGCGCGACTCATCCCGTGGCGTCAGGGTTATTGAGGATATGTCCCAATGGGGCGTCGCTGACTACCACGATTGGGTGTTCCTGGAAATAATGGCGCACTCGTTGGGCGGTCATGAAGACGCCGTATGCCAGCTTCTGGTAGTGCGGGTACCGCTGTTTTGTTGGTGTGAGGACCTCACTGAGGTAGTATACCGGGCGTTGTATGCCATGGACCTTGTTTTCCTCGGCTCGCTCGACGACGAGCACTGTACTAACCACTTGGTTGGTAGCAGAGATGTACAGCAGTAGTGGTTCCCTTTCTCGTGGAGTCACCAGTACTGGCGAGGTGGATAGCAGGCGCTTGAGATCTTCAAATGCTTCTTGCACTTCATTGGTCCGCTCGAATTTGTCAGCTTTGCGGAGGAGCTGATAGAAGGGCAGTGCATTTTCTCCCATTCGACTGATAAATCGACTGAGGGCCGCGATTCGTCTGGCTAGTTGCTGGACGCCTCTTATGTTCTTTGGCTTGTCCATGGCCAGTATGGCCTTTATCTTTTTCGGGTTTGCCTCAATCCCTCTCGCGGAGATGAGATACCTGAGCAGCTGCCCAGATGGTACGCCGAAGGCGCATTTGTCTGGATTGAGCTTAATCCGGTAACAATCGAGATTGGCGAAGGTTTCGCGCAAGTCGTCGATTAGAGAGGCTTCCTCCTTGGTTTTGATTACTATGTCGTCGACATAGACTTGGATGTTGCGACCCAGTTGCTCCTTGAGGCAAGCCTGCATGCACCGCTGGTAGGTGGCTCCCGCGTTTTTTAGCCCGAAGGGCATTGTGTTGTAGCAGAACACACCGAAGGGCGTTGTAAACGTGGTCTTCTCCTGGTCTTCCTCCTTCATTCGAATTTGGTTATAGCCTGAGTAGGCATCGAGGAAGCAGAGGCGCTCGCATCCAGCGGTGGAGTCGATGATTTGATCGATCCGTGGTAGCGGGAAGTGATCTTTTGGGCAGTGCTTGTTTAAAGAGGTGAAGTCCACGCACATCCGTAAGATATCCGTGTCCTTTTTTGGCACCAGCACCGTATTGGCGAGCCAAGTGCTTTCCTTGATCTCGCGTATGAATTTGGCCTCGAGGAGTCTGTTGATCTCCATTCCGACTGCCTGCGCTCGTGGCTCAGATAGTCGCCTGATTGTTTACTTGACTGGCCTTGGGTCGGGGTTGACGTTGAGTGCGTGCTTGGCAAATTCCCTGGGAACTCCTTGCATGTCCGTAGGACACCAGGCAAAAATTTCCCAGTGCTCACGGAGGAATTCGACGAGCGCAAGTTCCTATGCGGGACTCAAGTTGTTGGCGATGAGGGCCGTTTTGGCGGGATCTAACGGATGGACCTGCACTTTCTTTGTATGCACAGATGATTCGAAGGAGAGATCAGGTGAGCTTGGCCTACTCAGGGGAGGCAGACTGTTGTCTGTCGTTTCCTTCAATCACGCGAGCTCTTCCTGCATGCCGAAGGACTGGGAGATTCTGTTGAATTCCCGGTCGCGACTGTCAGATCACTCGAAGCTCTCGTTGATCGTGATGACGCCGTTGGGACCTGGCATTTTCATCTGCAGGTAGGCGTAGTGGGGTACCGCCATGAACCTAGCGAATGCGACGCGTCCGAGGATGCAGTGGTATTGTGAGGGCCAGTCGACGACCTCAAAGTCGATGCGTTCACGCCGGAAGTTCTTTAGCGTGCCGAATATGACGTCGAGGTTGATTTTGCCCAGGGGGTATACGCCTTTCCCTAGGATGATGCCGTGGAACATTGTGTCAGATGCTTCCAAGCAGGTTAGAGGGATCCTCATTGCTCGCAAGGTACTCACGAATATGAGGTTGATGCCGCTTCCGCCATCCATGAAGACGCGACTCATGTCGAAGCCTCCAATTTGCGCCTCGAGTACGAGAGGGCAATGACCTGGGCGAGGTACCTGAGGTGGGTGGTCGCGTTTGTCGAAGGTGATGCACGACTCACTGCCACTGAGGTACTCAGTGGTGGATGGTGGCGAGTGCATGGCCAGGTTGACTTGGCGAGTGATGGCCTTCTGCACCCTGTTGGAGGGGCGCCCCTTTTGTATCATCATGGTGCCCATGGCCCGTGGGTACGGTTCGCCCCTGTTATGCTGGTCCGGTGCGGCTCCGTTCAGGGGTGGCCCAGGCGGTGGTGGTGGTGCGCCATGTGCCACGGCGCCTGGAGCGGCCCCGTAGCCTCTTTCGAGTGCATTGCGGTTCATCCGAACCAATCCCTCGTGTAGTTTGAGGAACTCGCGGCAGTCCTTGAGGAGGTGGTTGGACTTTCTCTTGCCATCATGCTTGTCGATGTAGAAATGTACCGTGCATGGCCCGGATAATTTTTCCTCGATGGAGGTCGCGGGTGCCTCATCGCGAGTGCGGCGTTGCCACACTTGCGTGGTTTTCCCGGGGTCGCGGTATCCGCCGCTGCGATATCCGCTGTTGCGGTTGTCGTCGCGTCTATCAGCGTAGCCGGCTGCAACCATGTTGACGTCGTCACGATCGTCGTAGATGCGCATGCGACGCTTGCCCCGACGGTCGCTTCTGCGTTCGAGTTCCGCCTCCTCGTCGGAGTGAGCGCGGTTCTTCACCGAATCTTCTCCATCGGCCCACCGATTCGCGATCTCCATCAGGTGGTCGATGGTCTGGGGCTTCGAGCGGCCCAGCTCCTCCCTGAGCTCTAGGCGGCGGACGCCACCGTTGAATGCATCAATCGCGCGGTCCTCCGAGATGTTTTCCGCGGAGTTCTTGATGATGGACCACCTTTGGATGTATGAGCGCAGCGATTCGCCAGATCTTTGTTGGCAGCATCTCAGTTCTTCGATTGATGCGGGCCATTTGTACGTGCCCTTTAAGTTGCGTACGAAGCTGTAAACCAGCTCATCCAACCTGCGAATGGATCCGCGTGGGAGGTTTATTGAGCCATGCTTGGGCGGCACCCTGCAGCTATAGCTGCAAACATTGCATGGCAGTACTTCGACTGCCTCCATGGAGCCTGACGGAGGAGATGTGATCCTCTAGCCAGATTTTAGGGTCTTGTAGACCGTCGAATTTCGGATTCTCCGACGGGAGTTTAAACCCTTTTGGCATTCGCTTCTGCCTAATGGATCTGCTGAAGCATCTGGCGCCGCGGAGCTCCCCATCTTCCTCTTTCGAGTCAGTCGACCGAGCACGTCATGCCCTTGACTTGTCGATCTTGCGTTGCGTGAGGTCGTTGCGCGTATCGTAGTCGCGATCGTGTCGCCGTGAGCGACAGCGTCGAGACAGGTCGTGACTGTCATTGCTGGATGAGGGCGAGGAGTAGCGCTTTGCCCTTTTTTGGGTCTGGTACCGGCTCCTTGTTGAGGGCGGCCTCGATTAGCTCCAAACCCGCGATCGTAGATCGGTGCATGGCAGTTCAGGGATCTCCAGCTGGCGGCTGGTTATTGAGGAGGTACATGGTGGCTGCTGTCACCGCAGCCTGCGGCGTCCTGGGAACCACGTTGCCTCTCGTGTCGACTATCATAGAGCCAAAGTCGAGGACTTTCGTGGCCTCTATGCGTTCTTGCTCGGTGAGGTGAGCCATCCGCGACCGCCTCTTCTTGGCGAGGTACTCATTGCCTCTTGAGGAGGATCCTCTGTAGGAGGAGAGCCCAGTGCGACGAAGGCTTGACTCGTCCGCTGCCTTTTTACGCGCCTCAAGTTGCGCGATTACTTGTTTTTGGTGCTTGAATTCTTCTTTTAGGAGCCAGTGGTAGCCCATCAGCAGTTCCTGCGGGGACCCAAGTGGTAGAGGTGCACCTCGTAGGGCTTCGCAGCAGCGCTCCCACTCTTGCTCGTTGAGCCTGATTACGATGAGTTCGCCGGTTTGCTCATTGATTATGCTGGGAGGTTCGACTGCTCCCCCGCTGGCGCCGTTACCGCTGTTGCCACCATTGGGTGGATCGGTGCCATTGCCGGTCTAAATACGTACAGGCCCATGGAGTCGCCAAGGCCTAGATGAAAGGACTCGAGTAACCTGCAGACTCTCGATTGCTTGAAGGACAAGAAGAAGCTAAAGATAGAAAGTTTGAAGGGGAAAACCCTAACTCCGGCAATGGCACCGATCCACCCAACGGTATACCCATGTCAACCTGTAGGGTATACCCATGTCAGTATTAGTGAAGCTATGGACGGTAGACAGAATGAAGAGGAGCTTCTCAACATGATAGATGAGGGTACTAGGGGGTCTTATTATGATGGCTCCGAATATCTTAATTTGTCTGGAGGAGACGATGGTGGAGAAAATAGTGGAGATGATGGTGTTGACCATGGTGGAGACCATGGTGAAGACACCATAATAATGACAAACTCCGTCAAGGTATATAAAGCCTCTATCGATCGTTCACTAGTATAGATGCACTAATTGATTCGTATATATGTACTGACAAATGTTTCTTCTCTTAGACCTCCGCTTCCGGCCAATCTTCTACAAATACAAGAGGCCCGACACACAAGTTGCCCGTTGATGTCCGTTTCAGCATTGACTTAGTCTCTCCGCATGGTCAACCGCTGGAGCCCAAAGAAGCTGCGAATGCATTTACAAGTCAATGCGGAGTGATTGTTAGAGACAAAGTCCCGATCACCACGCGAAATTGGAACAAGCCAGGAAAGAAAAAGGATCCAGCTGGGGCTAGTTTTGTAGATGATAGAGCGAAAGATACGATGTGGAATTTTCTCATGACACATTTCACCCTACCAGTCTTGGAGACTGATGAGCTCACACAGCAAATGACGAGGAAAGTCAAGCACTTTGCTCTTAAGAAGATGGCCGAACTATTCAACGAATGGAAAAAAAGATTGTACCACAAGTATGTCTTGAAGGAAACAACTCCTCCATTCGTTGGCCCACTAGAGTTGCAGCAGGATAACTGGGCCGCATTTGTGGAATACAAGACCTTGGCACCAGCTAAGGTAATATCAGCAAAAAATAAGGTGAATGCAGCCAAAAAGAAATATCACCATCATATGGGCACTGGTGGCTACAGGAGTGCCATGCCTAAGTGGGATAAAGCTAAGGCTAACCTAGAAGCTAAAGGGGTCACTCCAGCTACGTCTAGTTGGCCCTTGAGGTCAAGAAATTGGGTATTCGGGCATGGGGCATCATGAGACCCAGAAACAAGCGAGATTGTTGCAGCCGAAGAAATTTCTTCACCAAAGAAAGAACTTGTTAAAGTGATAAAAGAGGTTGAAGAGGGAACGTTTGTTCTCGACAGAGAGAACGATGAGCTGACAAAGGCTCTCGGGAATCCTGAAAAGGCTGGACGAACAAGAGGGTTCGGACCTTCTTATCCATGGGTTATCGGGTTTCTAGAGCACCGTGACATGTACAGAAGCTGATCGAGAAGAACAAAGCGGCAAAAAGAGGAGGATACAGAGCTGTTCGCGAGGTTTGAAGCCATGTTGCAGGAGCATCGCCAGGAGCTTAATGAACTTAAAGGACTCCGACAGCAAGATCCTACACCGGACAGTACGGTCGGCCCATCACAATGGAAAAGTAGCGTGGCTTCCACGGAGGGCCACGGTAATGATGCAACGATGGATGTGTAACCCGTGGATGCAATTAAGGAGAAGACTAGTTGTGAGCTGCATGTTGAACTGAAGAATATTTCCATGAAGGTGGCGGTCGGCTTTGCTTTACCTTCTGCACCGGGAGCGACCTACCATTGCAATCCGATTCCAGATGGCTAAGCTCGTGTCGGTGTGGATGAAATTCTACCTATGTGTTAGTCACTACAGCTTGACATCCGTGGATGTGAAGGGGAGACGACACTGGGAGAAGTCACGAGTGGCTTCATTCTTTGGAAAAACGAATACATCAAGTTTCCAGGCTCGACACCAAGGCCACCTTCTCCACCAAGGCAACCATCTCCTCCCAGTGCACCGTCTCCTCCAAGTCCACCTCCAAGTGCACCGTCTGCTCCTAGTAATAGTCCAATCCATGACCCCAACACGAGTCCATCTCAATCTACGCAGCCGCCTCCACCCACTAAGGGCCAAAAGCGGAAGAATACCACCGCTCCGTCGAGCGATAACCAGCGCCCGAAGCGACAGTTGTCGCCCCTCCCAAGAGTACCGCCGGTTCCTCCCAAGAGGGCTTACGACCTGACTGATGAGGAGACCGATGCGGTCGTACGGGCCGAAGTGGATGCTCATTTTAAAAAGAAACAACCTAAGCCAGAGGTCCAAATAAAACTGGAAACCAAGGAGCACTTTAGGAAATTACTGACGCAGCCATCCCAAGCTCAGTTAAATGCACCAGATGACTATACACGATGTCTTCAGAAGACACTGAAACAGAAGAGATCAAGCGGTAGAGGAAGCAGCAAAAAAAAGGTTCCCCAGCAGGGGGAACAAGCAAAACAATCGAGTGGTAGCGGAAGCATCAGAACAGATGTCCCCCAGCTGGGGAAACAAGCAAAACAATCGAGTGGTAGCCGAAGAACGAAAAGAGATGTTCCCCAACTAGGGAAACAAGAAAACCAATCGCTCCCCCCACTCCAGGTGAACATACCCGAACCTCAACTATATGAGGAAGAACCTATGGATCCAGAAACGGCTAGGATATTGGCCGAGCAATGTGGTATGCCTATTCATGAAATTATTCATGGCGATATGCCCAAGGCTGAGGTAGCACCCAAATTTGTTAACGGGGAGCCTCTGGTCAGTTCTGAGAGGCTTCGGGATATGCCAACACAAATGCGACGATTCCATGAATGGTACATGAAAGCATCAAAAGAACAGCGAAATTGGCTCATACTGAAAGTTCGAAAATTGCATTACTTCATTGAAGACGAGGTCCCTATTGAATTTACAGAATTATTTCAGTTATTCAATCTAAAGGAACTCGACAAAACTATCCTCAGTTCGTATTGTCTGTAAGTGATTACTTTATTTATGTAATTAGGTCTCTATCTCAGCTTGTTCAATTCATTGCCGGTAAGTATACTCACTATATTCTTTTGTACGATATATATAATGATGCAGAATGAAGATGCTCGATTGTAAAATAAAGGCTATCAACGGATTTGGGATCATTGACCCACATCGAGTTCATGGAGCTATACTAAAGGATAAACCACTGGAGACCGAGCACAACTTGTTGCGGTTTCTCACGAAACAACATTTTTGTAACGAAATACTATTTCCTTACCATGACAGCAACTGAGTTTTTGTACACATTAACTTTTGCTTACTCGATGTTCAGTGTAAATGATGAGTTACTGACATATGTAAACCTTGTGTAGGTACCACTGGATTCTTCTAAGCATTTCACTTGACATGGGAAGAGTTCACATCATGGACTCACTAAACAAAGACATTGAAAACTACCGCATCATTATCGATGCGCTCCAGAGGTAATTTCAACCACTATCGCACTATATCGGTTTCTTTCGTTCATTTTCTAGGATTTCAAGTAGTTATTAACTCATACATTAATTTTCTTTATCGGGTAGGGTTTGGACATAGTTCAAGAAACATGTTCGCGGTCAATGGCGTGAGGAGCTATTTTTTAAATCACTCTCGGTAAGTACTACGAGCTAAGTCCACGCATCTATTTAATTCGAGTTTATGTGCATTTATCATGCTAGCGTTATTATTTGAGTGAATTCTATTCTTGTAAAGTGCACGAGGCATCCACAGGGAACTAATCTATGTGGATTCTACGTGTGCGAGTTCATTCGCATCAGTATTGAGAAGCCCTCGGAAAATGTTCGAGTAAGTAAACAATATATTCACCCTTTATTTTTATTACAAAAAGTCGTGTTGAGTCTAATTCATACGATCTCCTTTTTATATAGTTGGACGCGATGTGGGACAAGCTCCTACCAGAGGACCGCCTAATAGCAATCCAAGAGGAATTTGCTGCATTTCTTGTCGACGAGGTCATAGACCCACGCGGAGAATACTGTATAAGTAGACCCTAAAGCATCCATGTAATGATCTCCATGTAATCAAATAGACATGCTCTGGACTCGGTTGGGACTCCATATATGCTTGTAAGAGAAATTATATTATATATTGCGTCAACGTGTACAAGTACTATGTAGTAGCGTTCTGTATGTATACAAGAGAAAACCTGTTTCTAATGAAAACACAGAATGAAAAATAATTGAACACAAAACACAAAATGAAAAGAAAAACAGAAAACCCTAAAACCCCATCCCCTGCCGCGGCAGCAAAATGGCCCAAAATGCTGCCGCGGCAGGGAACCTTTAGTCCCGGTTCGTAACACGACCCGGGGCTAAATGTCCTGCCGCCCAGCGCGCCTAGCAGGCCACGTGGTTGGACCTCTAGCCCCAGTTCGTAACTGAACCGGGGCTAAAGCTCGGACCTTTAGTCCCGCTTTCGCAGCCCCGATTCGCAATCCGGGGCTAAAGGCCCTTTGACGAGGGTTTAACTCGTCAATGCCCATTGTTATGGACTTGGGTTTTGGAGAAGGAGGGAGCGCTGGAGACATCTATCGGCTATCAAACAAGCACACAGGGGACAAAGGATTTACCCAGGTTAAGGCCTTGTAGAGGTCCCTACTCCTGCTTGTTTGCTCGTGGAATTATCGAAGGAGTCGAAAGTTACAATGGTGCGCAGATGCAATCTGGCGAGGGATGTGGAAACTAGGGTTGCGTGTGTGTCCTCCTCGTCGCCCCCTCCTAGCCTTTATATAGATAGGCTAGGTCTCGGGTAGCAGGTCGAGTCGGTTACAAGTTAGGGTTTTTCCCCTTCAAACTTTCTATCGTTAGCTTCTTCTTATTTTTCAAGCAATCGAGAGTCCGTAGGCCACTCGAGTCCCTTGTTTGGGCCTTGGCGACACCATGGGCTTGTACGTATTTGGACCGTATATACCAAGCTCGAGTACCTGTAGGGTATACCCATGTCAGTAGCCCCCGAGTGCCCAGTGGAATCGCAGATTCGACTGGGGACTTTTTGAAGTCTTCGAGTGCCTGAATGAGTGCATTTTGACTGCTTTTATTTGTGTCATAGGGATTGTTCATATACGTGCCTGATATAACCGAAGTATCGGTATCAGTTAACCACCTTAGGGTGAAACAACGTAATCTACTCGAACTCGAGTCCCCGGACTCGAATCCGGAAAAGTGCTGGTGTAATTCGACTCAGGCCGCGGAGGTCTTACAGGAGTCGAATTCCAGTTATATGGGTGTGAGCACTCGACGCGTCCGTCAAGGCATGTTCATCGTACCTGTAGGCACGGATTCATTTCTGGTAGTGCGCAGCTAAATGCGTTGCCAGGCCTTATTCAGGTCTTACCTTCACGCTGTAAGCGCGGCATCCGAATTTTATCATCGCGGAGACGATTCGGGTGACCCAGGAGACGCAGTCTCTTTGTAGGGAAAATTATGAGGCGGTGTCGCCATGAGCTTCGAGTGCGGATGTTATCAACACACAGCTTTCTGTATAAATAATCATAGGGTGCGCGACCAGCGCTCCCTATGGGAGTAGCCCCCGATTGCCTGGTTGAGTCGAAGACTTAGACAGGGACTAAATAGCCTTTGCGACTGCTGTCGTCTTTTGCTTGCTTATTTCAGTCGAATTTGTTTCCACCGCTCCCTATGGGAGTAACCCATGTCCATAGTCGAACCATATTTCGAGTGGTTGGGTTTACTTTTTATTGTCCATGTTCCTGCAAAAAGAAAAGAAAATCGTAGGGTGCGCGGCCAGCGCTCCCTATGGGAGTAGCCCCCGAGTGCTTGGTGGAGTCGAAGACTCAGGCAAGGACTAAAGTAGTCGAATTTTTCCACTGCATAGCTTTGATGACGTCAGTGCTGACGCTTGTATGACCTCAGTTGCCCGCGTGAGCGAGTTTGGCGGGACGTGACGAGCGGTGGGTCCCACTTCCTGACTTTGATTTGACTAGGCATGCGTAATCTTTATTTTAACTACACCTCCTCGATTTCCGTGCTTAATGGGAGTAGTGGAGGGACGGTTCGTGCTTCCCCTTCTCCACGTGTCCAACGTGATGTGTGCCACGCGTCCGGTAGGGTTTTTTTGAGCCGTTGGATTGCATCTTCCAGGGGTTAAGTAGCGGCGCTGCGACGGTAATTTTCCCATCTGCGCTCTTTCTTCCTTGCTACCATCGCCATTGCTGTTGCTCTCTGCTTCCTTGCGCTCTTTCTTGCTGCGGCGCTGGACCAACTCCGCATCTTCCCCAGCTACTTCCTCCGTTCACACCGCCGTCGCACAATGGGGAAGAAGAAGGGAGGCGCTGCTGTTGATTCCGTGTCCACCATTGCTGCGACGAAGAAGAAGGGTGGCTCCGCTGCTGCGGGCACCAGCACCGCCGCCGGCGGTCGCGGGCACCCGCGTGACAAATGGTGCATGGCGCCCTTCCATCATCAAGGCGTCGGATCTCCGTCATCTTCGCCAAGACGGAGTTATCTCCGCAGCAGTCACCGATACGCGCGTCCCTAGCGGTGAGACCATTCCTGCTCCTCCCGCTGGTTTTTGAGTGATGTTTCTTGCATTCGTCATTCACGGTCTTTCCTTGCTTCTCCACCCCTTTCTTAGGGGTCTTCTTTGTTTCTATGGGCTCCAGCTCCATCAGCTGTCCCCAAATTCGATCCTCCACATAAACTGCTTCATCACTCTTTGCGAGTGCTAGCTCGGAATCGAGCCACACTTTGGTCTTTTCAAGCGCATATTTAAATTGAAGCGTCAGTCCGCATCTGGCTCTTTAGTTTATGACGTAGGTGGTTGTGGAATCCACGTCGACCCATCCGCCACCTACTTCGATATCAAGCTCACCAAGTCCGTCCAGGGATGGAGGGACAAATGGTTCTATGCCCGCGATCAGAAGTCCAAAGATGAGCACTTTGGACTCGCGCCCTTCGATCCCGCGACTCCCTGCAAGAAGATGTGTTCCTGGAAGAACGTAGTTATGCCTAGCAAACTCGCGGAGACAGAGGTGTTGCATCAACGCGTCTGCAACCTCGAGGGTCGCATAGGCACAGAAGAGGGAGGTTGCACCCTTATCCGAACCTGTCTGCGCCGTCGCGTCCAACCCCTTCAAGCTAGAGTTCATCCCATGTTTCAGTGGGCTGGCGCTGATGATCCCACTCGCGTGTCTGCCGATGGCATGTCCGCGAGTGAGGTGGATAAGAGGGTTCGACTGGTCACGAAGTACACTGGCAAGGATGTGCTTCCGAATGAGCCAGTTGTTCCTCCTTTTGATGCTTCGAATCCTCCTCCTGAGGTACAGTTGTGCTACGCAGTAGCTTATTTTCTCGATTGCTTTTCTGTTGCTTACTTTGATTTTTGCTGATTTTTGTTGTCTGTATGCAGGATCGGGCGGTGTCGCCTTGTATGCCTCCTCTCCCTGAGGGGGTTATTCCTTGAGAAGCTTTGGAATAGGATGAGTCTAAGTCGATTGTCCCTTCTGATGTGGAGGAGGAAGCCCCCGAGTCCGAGAGTCCAGACACTCGCAAGCGTTCACGCAGCGAGGATTCTGACACGTCGTCTCCTTCGACTCCAGAAGGTACGGTCGTTGGCGCGGAGTTGCCAATTCCCTCCGTCCCTGTGAGGGCTGTGGCACCGTCTTCTCGCAAGAAGATGCGATTACCTAAGGAGTCCTCGTCGGAGTCGGCGGAGGCCACGTTTGATCTTGACAAGTTTGACTGGTAAGTTTTCGAGTTCATTTGCTCTTCTCTGTTTTCTTCTTGTTGACTTGCCCTAGGAGTTTGCCTTTTCTCAAGGTGAGTTTTGTCTTGTAGTCAAGAGGTGTCTTCATCTTCTGGCGACGTCGAATTTTTGAAGGAATCTGGAGTCGCGACCTGAAAGGCCAAGAAAGAGGTCGAGCGTGCTCCTTCTCCTCCAGTGGCGGCCCACTCTGGGCACAACTCTTTCAGCTCTCCTCATGCAGGGGAGCATCGAATGGTTGTCCGGATGACGGCACATCAAACATCTTCGGAGTCATTGGAGGACCATGTAAGTGTAGTTGTTTCCTTCTTTGTAGTGTTGCAGTCGATGTTATATATTTCCTCTGATGGTTCTTTGTTTGTGCGACCGCTCCTTGTAAAGGAAGCCGCGCACTTGGCAGAGCAAGTGATGGCGATGGGCCGCTAGCATGCAATGCTGGAGACGCGTCACCGCGTGGTTGAAAGTGAGTGTTCTACACTTACTCTTCTTCCTCTTCTCTTTTTGGTGTAATCGACTGATAGTCAACTTTTGTTTGTCGTGTAGCTGAGCATAATGCTCTGTTGCGTGACGCCGCCACCTTGGAGAAGACACTGGCCGCGGCTGTGAAGGGTCGCGACGAGGCAATCGCAGCGCGTGACGAGGCGCGGAAGCGTGAAGAGGATCTGCGTGCCTCCTTTGCTGCTAGGGAAAAGTTGTTCAAAGAACAACTGTTCTCAGTCGCCAAGGCTCTCTCAGGTACTTTTGCTTGAGAATATTGTTGTCCTTCTCCGCATCGAATGTTTTTGCTGGTGACGTTGAAGTTTTGATACATGTGTGGCTTCATGTACAGATGCTGGCGATTTGAGCTTTGACCCGCAGGCCCTTCGTCGCGATGACGCTCTGGCAGGTGCGGTGGCTGCAGTCGAGGACCGTAGCGCCACCGTCCAAGATACACTTTCCAAGGCCAAGGTCGCCCTCAGTCACCTCCGGGAGGAGTTGATGCCGAAGGCGAAGCTGGTCGATAATATGGACGAGCTGGCAGAGTCACTCGCCGGGGGTGTGCCTTCGACCTACAAGAACTCCCTCCGCGCGGCTGGCGCAACCATGTCACTCGCCATGGTGTAGGCCCACGGAGTCGAGATCAATCCCTCCGCGGTGTCGAAGGCGATGCCTGTTGGCACAGATGGTCAACAGGTAGTCTTCGCTCCTTTCGCGACTGCCTGTGGCAAATATGGGCATCACTTGATAAATACTATCGCGAAGTACTCTGAGGAGCTCCAACATGCCAAGAAAGCGGCGAAGGCTTCAGCCTCAGGGACCGGCAGAAAGTCAGTGGCGTCTGACACTGCCACGGACTTGATGAAGCCCCCAAAGCCGTCGAAGTCGAAGAAGCCAGCTGCTCTGTAGTTAGCTTTTGTAATAGTTGATTAATTGTCCTTTTGTTTAAGAACATGCCTGCTGACGAGTGTGTCTGTTGATACTTATGCCGGTATTGAATGCAACTGACCCTTTTGTCTTTGTGTTGATTTGGTCGTCTTATTTGCTTCTATCTTGGCTTGTGGTAGGGTACATCAAGTGATCCTATGAGGGGAAACCAGGACTCGCCAACCCTTGATGATACTGTGGCACCACCACGCTCTAGGGTAGAGGAGCTGTCTTTGCTTTCGCGACTTCGTGATCGTGTGAAGCAGCTGGAGCGTGAGTTGCCTGTGCTCCGCGGTAGCGCGGACGTGTGGAAGTCGAAGGCGGAAAAAGGCGCCGCCCGAGAGCAATATCTGCTTGGCGAGGTGACGCAGCTGGGCGACCAATTCAAGTGTTAGTTTGCTTGTTCTTATCTTTTCCTTGTAGTCACTCACAGTGGTACATTGTACTCATGCTGCTGATGTTGCTTCGTGTAGTTGTTAGCGCGCGCTATCCGCAGGAGGAGAAGGATAGGATTGCTATTCGCCTTCATGACCTCACCCAGGAGCAACTTCAAGAGAGTGGATACTTTTGGGTAGATCATGATCGTGCGACCTTGTTGGCGACCCTACAGGATCGTGCGTCGCGAGTGCTGCTCTTCCTGAAGAAATCGCAGTCATGCTTGAAGACCATTTGTCGGGCGATGTTCCCGCTGGATGATACTCCATCAAGCCTGTTGGCCCTTCTTGCCAAATTTCAAGATCTGTCCGCGGTTCGCGAATGCGTGAGGCAACAGTTGGTGGCTGGTGCCAAGGCTGCCCTCTCGATGGTGCGATTGCATAGGCCTGACGTGGATATTGCCGCCATTGCCTCTGGGCCGCCAGCGCCACCAGCAGGATCTGCCTGGAATATGGTACCGCATTATCAGGCGATGGACCGTCCAGCAGAGGAGATCGTCGACTTCTTCGAGGAACAGACCAACGTTCATCTTTTGCAAGAGTAGCCAAATTTGTACCCTGAACATAAGTGTACTTGTGTTGTGAAGTTCGTATAGATGTTGTAGATAATTTATTGTCGAATGTGTATAAAGAGCTCTGTGAGCGTGGGGTGCGTTGCACTATGCGAGTCCTTTTTGTTAGCCTGGCCATCTTTTATCTCAGTCCCTTGTCCACCTGTCAGGTGCGTTGCAGCTGGGTTGAGTTTTGTGTTAAGGGGTTCGATTGATGTACCAGCTACTCAGGATATCGCGTTTTTGGTTCGAAGAACAGATGTGTATAGGGTGGCGCAGCACCCGAGTATCTAAATTGAAAAAGTAAAGGAGAACACAGAGTTTTGGGGCACTTAGCTTTTATTTATTCGAAGAACAGTGCGAGGTACACTGTGTGGCTAAGTAGCCTTATTTGCAATGTAAAAGTAAAAGCGAACTAAGGGTAGAAGCGTCGCAGCTGTGCGACGTTCTAGGGGTTGGAGTATGCGACTCCTGTCTCTAAATCTTTAAGGCGATAGGCGCCACCTGGGATTACTTCTGTAATCACGTACGGTCCTTCCCAGGGGGACTCGAGCTTGAGATGCCCCTGCTGCTTCAGTCGCAAGACCAAGTCACCTTCGACGAAGGATCTGGGGCGAAGCCTCCTACTGTGGTAGTTGCGCAGGTTCTGCTGGTAGATCGTGGATCTTTCTGCGGCAATTTCTCTTGCTTCATCAAGGAGGTCGACGGAGTCTTCGAGTGCGAGGGATGACTCATGTTCGTTGTAGGCGACCACGCGTGGCGCTTTGTACCGTACTTCGGCGGGTAGCACTGCCTCTGCTCCATGCACCATAAAGAATGGCGTGTAGCCCGTGGCGCTGTTTGGAGTTGTACGTAGGCTACAGAGTATGGATTGCAGTTCATCCGGCCAGCAACCCGCGGCTTGTTCGAGTGGTCAGAGGAGTCGCTTCTTAATGCCGCTGCAGACGAGCCCGTTTGCCTTTTCCACCTGACCGTTGGTCTGTGGATGCGCTACTGAGGCGTAGCTGATGTTGATCCCCAGGTTCTCGCAGAATTCTTGGAACTCCTTGGATGTGAAGTTCGTCACGTTGTCGGTGATGATGTTGTGCGGCACCCCGAAGCGGTAGACGATGGACTCAAAGAATTTGACTGCGCTGTGTGCGGATTGGTTGGTTACTGGCATGGCCTCAATCCACTTGGTGAATTTGTCGACTGTGACCAAGAGGTAGACATAGCCTCCTCGCGAGGACCTTGGAAGCTTGCCGACCATGTTGAGCCCCCACTGTGCGAAGGGCCAAGCCAATGGAATAGGCCGTAGCTCTGCGCCTGGTGCATGTGGCTTGTCCGCGAATCGCTGGCAAGCATTGCATTTTTGGACTATGTCCTTGGCGTCGCGCATGGCCGTGGGCCAGTAAAATCCAGCTCGTAGACCTTTGGCAACGAGGGCGCGACTGCCGGCGTGGTGCCCGCAGGTCCCTTCATGGATGTCGAGGAGAACTACTCTTCCGTCGGCCATGGAGACGCATCGTTGTAGCACTCCTGTGATGCTGCGTTTATACAGTTCGCCGTTGATAACGGCGAATGCCTTGGATCGTCGCGCATGTGTCGTGCATCTGTCGGATCGTCCGGTAGCCTCTTGCTGAGGAGTGATGACCCACAAGTATAGGGGGTGTATCGCAGTATTTTCGAGGGAAGTGAAACCCAATTTATTGATTCGACACAAGGGGAGCCAAAGAATACTTATCAGCCTTAACAACTGAGTTGTCGATTCAGCTGCACCTGGAAACAATCTTGCTCACATCAGTTTATCAGTAGCAACAGTTTTGTAGTAGGAATAGTAAAGTAACAGTAGTAGCAAAGCAACGACAGTAGTAACAAAAGCAGTAAACAGTGGGATTCGAGTGCGGTAGGCATAGGGATGGATGGACGGGCGTTGCATGGACAAGACAATTCACATAGCAATCAGAACATAGGGCAATTGCAGATAAATAAGATAAAGCACCCAAGTACTAGACAAGCCTAGGCATGTGTTCCATATATAGTCATACGTGCTCGCAATGAGAACTTGCACAACATCTTTTGTCCTGCCAGCCCGTTTGCAGCGGGGCCTCTAGGGAACTACTGGCAATTAAGGTGCTCCTTTTAATAGAGCACCGGAGCAAAGCATTAACACTCCGTGAACACATGTGATCCTCACATCAAAGCCTTTCCCTTCCGGCTACCCCGATTTCTGTCACTTCGGGACCATAGGTTCCGGACAACGACGTGTGTACAAAACTTGTAGATAAGACCAGAAACAATATTATCATAATGAATCAATAATAAGCTCAGATCTGAAATCATGGAACTCGGGCCCTAGTGACAAGAATTAAGCACAACAAGTCGCAACAAAGTCATAAAGCACTAATAAAAGATACTAGGCACTATGACCTAACAATCTGATGCCATTACATGAACGATCTCATCCAATCCCTACCATCCCCATAGCCTACAGCGGGGGATTACTCACTCATAGATGGGGGAAACATGGATGGTCGATGAAGATGATGGTGGAGGTCGATGGAGATGGCTCCGGGGGCACTTCCCCGTCCCGGCAGGGTGCCGAAACCGAGACTTTCTGTCCCCCAAATCTCCCCTTCGATGGTGGCGGTGCAACAGAACTTTTCATGGAAAAACGTCAAACCCCCTAGAGTTTTTAGGTCAGAAGGCTTCTTATAGGCGAAGAGGGAGACCGAGGGGGTGCCTGGGGCCACCACACCAGGCCCTGGCGTGGCCAGGCCTAGCCCGCGCCTGGGGGGGTGTGGCCAGCCCCTGGCCCTCCTCCGTATCGTATTCTGGCTCCTGGAGTCTTCTGGAAAAATAGGCACTTTGGCTTTTGTCCCGTCCAATTCCGAGAATATTCATTTTCTGACTTTCCTGGAACCAAAAACAGCAGAAAACAGGCAGCTGGCACTGTGGCTCTTGTTAATAGATTAGTCGAAGAAATCATATGAAAAGTACTCCAAAGTGTGGACAAAACACAAGAAAGTGGATAAAAGCAAGCATGGAGCATCAAAAATTATAGATACATTTGCAATGTATCAACATCCCCAAGCTTAACTCCTGCTCGTCCTCGAGTAGGTAAGGGATAAAAAGAATAATTTTTGAGATGACATGCACCATCATAAACTTAATCAAAGCATTTGTAAAACATTCAAAGCTGGGATCATAGTACTTCAATCATAACATGAAAGACAAAGTTCTATCAATAAGACAAAGAAACTATGATGCAACATGAAAAGGAACAAACAAAAGATTCATCAATAACAATGCTTTGCAAGACGTTTGTTTGTTTCACATAAAGAAAACATAGCATAGTGGCATTCAGCTTGTCCCTCAATAGAGTAGCAAAAGTAAATGCATAGGACACCTTCAAAGTTTACAAGGGTGACTAGATACAAATAGTTTAAAACGAGCAGTATCAAGGTATGCATCAATCAACAAGTCTTTGGACAATGCACATAGAACTAAGAATGGCCACTATGCTCTCAAGAAAGTGCTCAAAGAATAAGTGGAGACTCAACAAGTAGAAGAAAAGGTTTTTAATAGTTTGAAGGGCTTCCAAATGCTGAAAGTACGGTACTCGTTAGCTTTGAGCTCTCATTGCCCCTATCATAAGCATATTTAATGTGGTTAAGGTGAAAGTGACACAACTAAGAGGATATGCTTGACAAGTTATAAATTGAAGTCTCATGCCCCTTACTTACGAAGACCGATCCTCATGCTACTCAACTTTAGTCACAAGTAAGCTCTTGTCATTGTAAGTATATACGTATCATAGAGAACCGCCAACGGGGTACCCCTTGCACATGACATGGGAGCTATCCCATGATCAAAATGACAAGGCAAGCAGACAATGAGCATCTCAGCGATCTTTTTATTTACTATGTGCATAGATTTTTATTGAGGATGCTTCATAGGATGCTCATTATGGTTATGCTGCAAGTTTCCACCATGATTAGGCATGGCTTAGGCTAGCGGCCCAGGCGTTTCTCTAACATACATACAAACTCCATGATCTTACAAGTTCCACTTTTATTTCACACCGCCGGGATCTATAAGCAAAAGAACATGATATCAACTAGGTACAAAGTACCTATGAAGCGTTGAAAGCGGTCCCCATGATACATGGTTCTGCTAACTTCAACTCATAAAGCGCAAGCATATGCGCAACAAAGAAGGATGCAATGGTTCAGGTTTATTAAGTGCAAGAAAATAAAGTGTGCCATCAAGTTTGCGAGAGCTTTACTAACTAACTTTCTCATAACAAGCAAACATTTTATTCGGAAGAAAACAAGGCATATTGAATATGCACGGAAGTAGCAAATGATGCTAATAGGTAGGTATGGTGGACACATTGGCAATATTTGCTTTTATGGAGTTGGAAACATGAGTAAAACATACTCAGTGAAAGTGAAGGCTAGCAATAGTAAGGGAGCGACAAACGAGAGAGCATAAATGGCCATAATCATGCAGAGCGACAAAACATCATTGATCAAAGCATAAAGTGATACTACAAGTTGAAAACTAAAGGATCATAAAGGCTTGGGATAGTCATAACATGGTGTGACCATGTGCCAAGTCAACCCAAACAAAGCATCAAAGGAGAATACCACTATGCTATGCTTTAATATGCTAAAACAACGCATGTTTCATCCAAGGCACATTAAGCAGTCTCAATTGTTTATAACAAGTCATGCTACATCAAAGAATACTAAGCATAAAGCCAAAACAATATCAAGCATGGCATGACAAAGCATAGGCCACAGTCAAAAACAAGCTCTCTTTACCACTTAAGCATGAGATTTCCTACTCTTTTCCAAGCCAAACCAAACCATTTGAACACCAATGTATGAAAGAGGGGGGCTCCAACCAATTTATTCAGCAAACTAAGCAAACCACGCAAACTAAAAACCAAAACGAAAACGGAAAAGAAGACGCTCCAAGAACAACACAACTATGCATGAAACAATAAAAATGAAGCGTTCAGAAGAAACCTGGGATTTTTATTGATGAAGAAGGGGATGCCTTGGGCATCCCCAAGCTTTGACGCTTGTACTTCTTGGATATTTCTTGGGGTGACACGTGTGGCATCCCCAAGCTTGAGCTTTAGTCCATCCTCCATCTCATTACTCATTCCTTCCATACACCTGAAATTTTTCCTTCATACAAAACTTCACACAATCTCATTAGCAACATTAGTGCACTTAAGATAAATAAGTCTCAAGGTTCAGTTCTAACACCAAATAAACTTCCATTAGAACACTAGATACTGTAGCACTTCCCTCAAAAATCTCAATTCCCCAAAGGAACTCAAGAAGGAACTAACGAGAAGCAAATGCAGAAAATGGCAGAAATCTGTCAAAACAGACCAGAAGGTAAAGACGAATTTTTTCGAAGATCTTTTGTTGCTCAAATCAAAAAGTGTTGAACTAACGAACGTTAGATAACAACCTGGGGCAGAAGCACAAATAATTACAGCTCAATACAACATACAGAGATCTCTCCTGAATTTTTACGGTGAAGCAGAGAAATTTGTTTCGGGACAGCAACTTTCCCAATCATTACTTCTCTCTCATTAGAGGTTACTCTTGGAACAAAAAGCAAATAAAAAGGATAGGGAGAGGTTATTACAGAGGTAATAACTTCCAAGACTCAACTAAAACTCTTGGGTTATCTCCCAACAAGTACTTTTCTTTAACGCCTTTAAGTTAGGCATAAGAAGCAAAAACTAAAATGGATAGAATAGAAGTAAGCGAAGATAATCATGGTGAAAACATTGTTTTGTTCAATGAAATCCTTTTGTTAACAAGGTTGATCAGGTCTTGTTACCAAAACAATTCCATATGAGACAAAACTTTGTATCCCACTAATGATTATGTTACCTCAACCTTGATAGCAATGGTCCCAATCATAATAGTTTCAAATTTTTCTCTTCGTATGGGACAATATATTTCTCCAACTTGAATGCCCTCAACATGTTCAATTGAATTAAAACCATAAGTCCTTTCAATCTTCTTGAGGAAATAGAAAATGTGTTCATTGAAGGTCACCTTCCCTTGATTACAATTAATAATAGCTCCTGCAGTATTTAAGAAAGGTCTCCCAAGAATAATAGGCATATTATCATCTTCAGGCATAAAAGTTTGAGAGGATGCTCTCATAAGAAATATGAGTTGAAGTAAAAGAGAGCATCAAGAAGCAAATTCAAAACACATTTAAGTCTAACCCACTTCCTATGCATAGAAATAATGTATGCAAATAAATTCACAAAGAACAAAGTGACAGGCATAGGAAGATAAAACAAGAATAACTTCAAAACTTTCAGCACATAGAGAGGTGTTTCAATACCATGAAAACTTCTACCACCATATTTTCCTCTCTCAACATAATTTTCAGTAGCCTCATGAATAAACTCAACAATGTAACTATCACATAAAGCATGCTTTTCATGATCTACAAGCACTAGAGCTTTATCATAAACATTTTCAAGAGAAACCTCATGAACATAACATTCATTCTCCTTTAATAAGCAAGGGGGACAATCAAATAATGTAGGGGATAAAGAGTTACTCTCATTAGAAGGTAGGCATGGGTAGCTAATCCATTCTTCCTCCTTTTATTCATCACTCTCCTCCTTTTTTCATCTAATGAGATTTCAGGTTCATCAATTTCTTCTTCCATAGGATCCTGCAAGGCACTAGTCTCTTCCATTTGTGGAAAGCATCTATTAAAATATTCAAGAATATAGCCATTTTCATCCTTGTAATTATCAAAGCAAAATTTAAGTAAACCATAAACCTCATACTTATAAGGTGAATCATCAATATTTTCAAGCAAACTAGCAAGTTCAAAAGCACCCTTCCAAGCAATAAATTCCTCAATTTGTTCCACATCATAAAGGTCATAATTTCCCTTAACATAGGAAGATATGGTAACATTATCATTATACTCACATTGAAAAGGGAGGTGTTTATACCTCCTGCAGCAACAAGATTTATCAAAGCAATAAGTAACATTATAAGTAGAGCACACGTTTCTAGCAATGGTATACAATCTATCAATTTGTTCCCATAAGTGTTTCCCTTTTTGTGACAAGCGGTGTTCCTTATAATAATCCTTTTGATCTTCCCTGAACCCACCTTGCCAATAAGATTCAGTTTCAAAGAAACCAACCATTGACATCAAGCATGATAAAGCAAGACAATAACAAACCAACGAAAACAATAACTAGAGTAGGAAAAAAAATATTTTTGATAAAGAAACAAGCAAACAAGGAGAAAGATAAACTTAGCTTGAACAATAGTGAATCCAAGTGAACTTGATAAATAAAGCTATGCTCCCCGGCAACGGCGCCAGAAAATAGTCTTGATGACCCACAAGTATAGGGGGTGTATCGCAGTATTTTCGAGGGAAGTGAAACCCAATTTATTGATTCGACACAAGGGGAGCCAAAGAATACTTATCAGCCTTAACAACTGAGTTGTCAATTCAGCTGCACCTGGAAACAATCTTGCTCACAGCAGTTCATCAGTAGCAACAGTTTTGTAGTAGGAATAGTAAAGTAACAGTAGTAGCAAAGCAAAGATAGTAGTAACAAAAGCAGTAAACAGAGGGATTCAAGTGCGGTAGGCATAGGGATGGATGGACGGGCGTTGCATGGACAAGACAATTCACATAGCAATCAGAACATAGGGCAATTGCAGATAAATAAGATAAAGCACCCAAGTACTAGACAAGCCTAGGCATGTGTTCCATATATAGTCATACGTGCTCGCAATGAGAACTTGCACAACATCTTTTGTCCTGCCAGCCCGTTTGCAGCGGGGCCTCTAGGGAACTACTGGCAATTAAGGTGCTCCTTTTAATAGAGCACCGGAGCAAAGCATTAACACTCCGTGAACACATGTGATCCTCACATCAAAGCCTTTCCCTTCCGGCTACCCCGATTTCTGTCACTTCGGGACCATAGGTTCCGGACAACGACGTGTGTACAAAACTTGTAGATAAGACCAGAAACAATATTATCATAATGAATCAATAATAAGCTCAGATCTGAAATCATGGAACTCGGGCCCTAGTGACAAGAATTAAGCACAACAAGTCGCAACAAAGTCATAAAGCACTAATAAAAGATACTAGGCACTATGACCTAACAATCTGATGCCATTACATGAACGATCTCATCCAATCCCTACCATCCCCATAGCCTACAGCGGGGGATTACTCACTCATAGATGGGGGAAACATGGATCGTCGATGAAGATGATGGTGGAGGTCGATGGAGATGGCTCCGGGGGCACTTCCCCGTCCCGGCAGGGTGCCGGAACAGAGACTTTCTGTCCCCCGAATCTCCCCTTCGGTGGTGGCGGCACAGCGGAACTTTTCGTGGAAAAGCGTCGAACCCCCCGGAGTTTTTAGGTCAGAAGGCTTCTTATAGGCGAAGAGGGAGACCGAGGGGGTGCCTGGGGCCACCACACCAGGCCCTGGCGCGGCCAGGCCTAGCCCGCGCCTGGGGGGGTGTGGCCAGCCCCTAGCCCTCCTCCGTCTCGTATTCTGGCTCCTGGAGTCTTCTTGAAAAATAGGCACTTTGGCTTTTGTCCCGTCCAATTCCGAGAATATTCATTTTCTGACTTTCCTAGAACCAAAAACAGTAGAAAACAGGCAGCTGGCACTGTGGCTCTTATTAATAGGTTAGTCCAAGAAATCATATGAAAAGTACTCCAAAGTGTGGACAAAACACAAGAAAGTGGATAAAACCAAGCATGGAGCATCAAAAATTATAGATACATTTGCAATGTATCAAGGAGGTACGTGATGTACGGCTGCATCCATGATTGTTCGATTAGCATGAAGCTCATTGGTCCTTCGAGTCCGGTGTCCAGCTCCAAGTCATCGAGTGCCATTGGCTCATTGGGTGGCGTAGCCCCCGAGTCCGTTGCTGCGCTTGTTTTCTTCTCTGCGGCCTTTGGCTTGATGGAGCGTTCGCATATGCGCTCGAGAAATACCCCAGGTGGTATGGGGGCGCATGTAGAGCCTATGTTGGCGAGTGCGTCTGCCTCTTCGTTGCTTTTGCGACCTACGTGTCGCAGCTCGCAACCATCGAAGTCTCCCTCGGGTGTATCGTAGAGGTCGCGGTACGCGATCATATTGTCGTTCAGTGCGTCGCACTCATGCATTATTTGGTTGACAACCAACTTGGAGTCGCCATATATGATGAGCCTCTTGGCGCCGCAAGCTTTTGCCATCCTCATCCCGTGCAACAAGGCCTCGTATTCAGCCTCGTTGTTTGAGGCTGTGAACTGCATTCGCAAGATATATTTCAGCTTGTCCCCTTGAGATGACGTCAGTATGACACCTGCGCCTGCTCCGTCTTTCCGCTTGGACCCATCAAAGTGCATTGTCCAGAGGTAGGACATATCTGCCTTGTCCGGGAGTTGGTTCTCCATCCAGTGCACGAGGAAGTCAAGGAGGACTTGCAACTTGATTGCGTCGCGCTTTTCATATGTGATGTCTCGTGGAGACAGTTCTATTCGCCAAAGCGCGACTCGCCCCGTGGCGTCGGGGTTATTGAGGATATGTCCCAACGGGGTTTCGCTGACTACCACGATTGGGTATTCCTGGAAGTAGTGGCGCAGTCGCCGGGCGGTCATAAAGACGCCGTACGCCAGCTTCTGGTAGTGCGGGTACCGCTGTTTTGTTGGCGTGAGGACCTCGCTGAGGTAGTATACCGGGCGTTGTACACCATGGACCTTGTTTTCCTCAGCCCGCTCGACGACGAGCACTGTGCTGCCCACCTGGTTGGTGGCGGAGATGTACAGCAATAGTGGTTCCCTTTCTCGTGGAGTCACCAGCACTGGCGAAGTGGATAGCAGGCACTTGAGATCTTCGAATGCTTCTTGCGCTTCATTGGTCCACTCGAATTTTTCAGCTTTGCGGCGGAGCTGGTAGAAGGGCAGTGCCTTTTCACCCATCCGACTGATAAATCGACTTAGGGCCGCGATTCGTCCGGCCAGTTGTTGGACGCCTCTTATGTTCTTCGGCTTCTCCATGGCCAGTATGGCTTTTATCTTCTTTGGGTTCACCTCGATTACCCTCGCGGAGATGAGATACCCAAGTAGCTGCCTAGATGGTACGCCGAAGGCGCACTTGTCCAGATTGAGCTTGATCCGGTAGCGGTCGAGGTTGGCGAAGGTTTCGTGCAAATCATCGATTAGAGAGGCTTCCTCCTTGGTCTTGATTACTATGTCGTCGACATAGACTTGGCTGTTGCGACCCAGTTGTTCCTTGAGGCAAGCTTGCATGCACCGCTGGTAGGTGGCACCCGCGCTTTTTAGCCCGAAGGGCATTGTGTTGTAGCAGAACACACCAAAGGGCGTTGTAAACGCTGCTTTCTCTTGATCTTCGTCCTTCATTCGAATTTGGTTATAGCCTGAGTAGGCGTCGAGGAAGCAGAGACGCTCACGTCCCACGGTGGAGTCGATGATCTGGTCGATCCGTGGCAGCGGGAAGTAATCCTTTGGGCAGTGCTTGTTCAGAGAAGTGAAGTCCACGCACATCCGCAGGATATCTGTGTCCTTTTTGGTACCAGGACCGTATTGGCGAGCCAAGTGCTTTCCTTAATCTCGCGTATGAACTTGGCCTCAAGGAGTCTGTTGATCTCCATTCCGACTGCCTGCGCTCGTAGCTCAGACAGTCGCCTGATTGTTTGCTTGACTTGCCTTGCGTCGGGGTTGACGTTGACTGCGTGCTCGGCAAATTCCCTGGGAACTCCTGGCATGTCCGCAGGACACCAGGCAAAAATTTCCCAATGCTCACGGAGGAATTCGACGAGCTCGAGTTCCTATGCGGGACTCAAGTTGTTGGCGATGAGGGCCGTTTTGGCAGGATCCAATGGATGGACCTGCACTTTTTTGTGTGCACAGATGAGTCAAAGGAGAGATCAGGTGAGCTTGGCCGGCTTAGGGGAGGCAGACTGTTGTCTGTCGTCTCTTTCAGTCTCGCGAGTTCTTCCTGCATGTCGAAGGACTGGGAGATTCTGTTGAATTCCCTGTCGCAATTGTCAGATCGCTCAAAGCTTCCGTTGATCGTGATGACGCTGTTGGGACCTGGCATTTTCATCTGCAGGTAGGCGTAGTGGGGTACTGCCATGAACCTAGCGAACGCGACGCGCCCGAGAATGCAGTGGTATTGTGAGGGCCAGTCGACGACCTCGAAGTCAATGCGCTCGCGCCGGAAGTTCTTCGGCGTGCCGAAGATGACGTCGAGGTTGATTTTGCCCAGGGGGTATACGCCTTTCCCTAGGACGACGCCATGGAAAGTTGTGTCTGATGCCTCCAGGCAGGTTAGAGGGATCCTCATCATTTGCAAGGTACTCGCAAATATGAGGTTGATGCCGCTTCCGCCGTCCATGAAGATGCGACTCATGTCGAAACCTCCAATTTGCGCCTCGAGTACGAGGGGGCAATGACCTGGACGAGGTATCTGAGGCGGGTGGTCGCGTTTGTCGAAGGTGATGCATGACTCACTCCCGCTGAGGTACTCAGTGGTGGATGGTGGCGAGTGCGTGGCCAAGTTTACTTGGCGAGTGATGGCCTTCTGCACCCTGTTGGAGGGGCGTCCTTTTTGGATCATCATGGTGCCCATGGCCCGTGGGTATGGTTCTCCTCCGTGGTGCTGGTCCGGTGCGGCTCCGTTCGGGGGTGGCCCAGGTGGTGGTCGTGGTGCGCCATGTGCCACGGCGCCTGGAGCGGCTCCGTAGCCTCTTTGGACTGTATTGCGGTTCATCCGAACCAATCCCTCGTGTAGCTTGAGGAACTCGCGGCAGTCTTTGAGGAGGTGGCTGGACTTTCTCTTGCCGTCATGCTTGTCGATGTAGAAGTGTACCGTGCATGGCCCGGACAGTTTGTCCTCGATGGAGGTCGCTGGTGCCTCATCGCGAGTGTGGCGTTGCCATACTTGCGTGGTTTTCCTGGAGTCGCGGTATCCGCCACTACGGTTATCGTCGCGTCTATCAGCGTAGCCGGCTGCGACCATGTTGACGTCGTCGTGATCGTCGTAGATGCGCATGCGACGCTTGCCTCGGCGGTCGCGTCTGCGTTCGAGTTCCGCCTCCTCGTCGGAGTGAGCGCGATTCTTCTACGAATCTTCTCCATCGGCTATGGCCCCCATTTAAATTTGTGTAGCGAACCGATGCCTTGTTTCACCCTGTTAATACAACAGTTAAATTGCGAGGGTTCTAAATAGCTTGAACAGTTTAATTAAATGCCGGGACCCCGGTTCCGCTTAAAACTGCCTAATTGCACCGCATCTGCATCAGATCATAATCATGCCGGATCTTCTGCCGTAGTATTAAATATTGCATCCGTTGTTTCTTTTAGTGCTTTGCTTCTTCGCGGATTAGGCCAATGAGTTGATGCGAGTATCGACAAGTTCTTCGGATATGATCCTTCGGCAGTGTTTTTCCCAGGCGAGCATCTCTCCCCCTTCTACCTATTTTGTATTTATAGTCTTTACTTCCTCATGTTGATCTATTACTATCCGTGTCGCGATGCTTTAGTTTCTGTACCCCAGTTATATTCCGTGCAGCCTCTATATTGCCTTGGACACCTTCTATTACCTGTGTTTGGTAGATAGCTGGCCTTGCGAGTCGTAGTTGCGTGCTCAGGTGCGATCACGTGTTGTCAAGTACCACAGTTGTTGGAATGCTGGCAGATGTGTATTGGTGGAGATGCTTAATGGTGGAGATGATCATGCCTTTAATTACAACTATTAAAATGCTAGATATAATTAATGCAGAGGCATCGGTGGGCAATAGATGTTATTTGGTTCTTCCACGCTCACTTGTATCCCGTAGGACCCCGAGTACTTGATACCCGTTCCTTGTTTTTTCGCACTATCCACATCCGAGAGGCCTTATGGACCCCCCTGAGCCAAAGCTTGATTCATTTCTATTTCTTGGGGCCACAAGTAGTTTGGGGCTTTATTACTATTCTGTACCTATGCCATGCTTTACTGCTTTATTTAAGATTGTGCGTGGAGCACCTGTACTATTTTGGATCGTCGAATGTTTTCGCGGTATCGACAAGTCCAGTCACACTTTCAGGTTCCCAGTCGTTTACAGCCATTGACACAAACCCTGGGTCCGTTCCGGAGCCGGCCAACTTCGTTGCGGGTAGCTTAGTGGGGTGGCCCCCTGAAATATTTTATGAATCCTGTGATCGCTTTGTCGTGACTGCCTCGTTGGGTTTTGAGTTGGTTTTTCCGAGGTTGATCGAGTGTGTGTTGCTATCTGTGCACCCCTGTAGGGTAAAACTTTCTAAAAGCCGTGTCCGCGGTTATGGACGACTTGGAGCATAGTATCTCGATCATAGACAAGCATAACTAAAGTAGTGCTATAAACTTGACTTAATATATGACTAGTAATCAGATTCAACTATAACGAAATGAATATTAATAATGCCAACAGCTGGTGGATCTGGGTTGTTTGATATATAAGCCTAGTAAGTATTGCAACTCCAATGGAATGTGATAAAAGTGCCAACAACTGCTGGGTTTTGGGAATTCCTCAGGACAATTATATCTGCCTAGTAAATGTTCTAACTACAACAGAATGTTAACTAAAATTGGCCACTACTTCTGCTATCAGGATGACTCATGCTATCTATACCTGATTAGTAATTGCTGCAACTGTAATGGAATGAGTAAAATTGCCAACTGTGTGAGTTCCTTGGTCCGACTTCCTCGTTTGGTCTCGAGGGGGAAACACCAGGATGGGTTTGTTTGGTGTTAGCTTCAGGTTGGATCCGAATAGGTTTTTCTTATCCCTCTCTGATAACCGCCAGTTGTATTGAGTCTCTATAGGTTGTTTAGTGCCGCTGCGCTACCGCTTCAGCCCACCATACCTATGTAGGCGAGAGCCGCCGAATTCTAGCCTCGCCGTGTACTGGCCTCAGTACTGACGCTCCTCTTTTTCCTTTGCCCTTTGTCGGCACCCGTTTTTTTGTAGAAGGTTTGAGATCGACGTCGTTAGCAGGGTTACCCTTCCGGCTTGGCCTGGGCAGGGTTATGGACGCCATTGGTTATTCTTAAGGGCTCTTAGCCCCATTTGCATCTTGTCCGTATTCGGACGCCATACGGTTTTCAAGGTGTTTTGGATCTTTGTATTGTATCTCTGTATTCTTGACTCAGGGAGTCGCTATTGTATATATATCTGTTCTGTGGGTCCCATCGAGGACTGTTGTGTAATATTATTACTTCGTTTTCCACCCGCACGAAAGTGCCTGGTGGGCGTCCTTGAATCGTTTCTATGCGGGTTTGGCGGGAATCGCTAAAACTTGCATAGGGACGATTTGAGGGTGTTACATCGGCCCACCGATTTCTCGATCTCCATCAGGTGGTCAATGGTCTGGGGCTTTGAGCGGCCCAGTTCCTCCCTGAGCTCTAGGCGGCGGACACCACCGTTGAATGCATCAATCGCGCGGTCTTCCGAGATGTTCTCCGCGGAGTTCTTGGTGATGGACCACCTTTGGATGTAGGAGCGCAGCGATTCGCCAGATCTTTGCTGGCAGCATGTCAGCTCTTCGATTGATGCGGGCCGCTTGTACATGCCCTTAAAGTTACGCACGAAGCTGTAAACCAGCTCATCCCAACTACGAATGGATCCGCGTGGGAGGTTATTGAGCCATGCTCGGGCGGCGCCCTGCAGTTGTAGCTGCAAGCATTGCATGGCAGTACTTCGATTGCCTCCGTGGAGTCTGACGGAGGAGATGTGATCCTCCAGCCAGATTTTGGGGTCCTGTAGACCGTCGAACTTCGGGTTCTCCGACGGGAGTTTAAACCCTTTAGGCATCCGCTTCTGCCTAATGGATCTGCTGAAGCATCGGGCGCCGCAAAGCTCCCCATCTTCTTCTTCCGTGTTAGTCGACCGAGCATGTCGTGCCCTTGATTTGTCGATCTTGCGCTGCGTGAGGTCGTCGCGCGCATCGTAGTCGCGGTCGTGTCGCCGTGAACGGCGGCGTCGAGACAGGTCGTGACTGTCATCGCTGGATGAGGGCGAGGAGTGGCGCTTTGCTAGCGCTTTGCCCTTTTTGGGGTCTAGTACTGGCTCCTTGTCGAGGGCGGCCTCGATTAACCCCAAACCCGCGATCGTAGATCGGTGCATGGCAGTTCAGGGATCTCCAGCTGGCGGCTGGTTATTGAGGAGGTACATGGTGGCTGCCGTCACCGTAGCCTGCGGCGTCCTGGGAACCATGTTGCCTCTCATGTCGACTGTCATAGAGCCGAAGTCGAGGACTTTCGCGGCCTCTATGCGCTCTTGTTCGGTGAGGTGAGCCATCCGCGACTGCCTCTTCTTGGCGAGGTATTCATTGCTTTTTGAGGAGGATCCTCCGTAGGAGGAGAGCCCGGCGCGACGAAGGCTCGATTTGTCCGCTGCCTTTTTACGTGCCTCAAGTTGCGCGATTGTTTGCACCTGGCGCTTGAATTCTTCCTTTAGGAGCCAGTGGTAGCCCATCAGCAGTTCTTGCGGGGACCCAAAGGGTAGAGGTGTGCCCCGTAAGGCTTCGCGGCAGCGAGCCCACTCTTGCTCGTTGAGTTTGATTACGACGCGCTCGTCGGTTTGCTCATTGATTATGCTGGGAGGTTCGACTGCTCCTCCATTATTGACGGGAGCGCGATTGCCGCCATTACCTCCGTTGCCACCGTTGCCGGCGTTTTGTGGATCGGTGCCGTTGCCAGGTGACATGGGTATGCCCAATAGGCACTCAACTACAGCCTACCTGGTGCGGCTCGACGGAAGGCCCACTCGACGAATTGCCAAGGTCCATGATGCCTATGACGGTTCGACTGGTATGAAGCCCATATGGACACGGACTCCCAAACGCACAAGACAAGGAAACCTCAAGACTAGAGTTTGAATACAACTTGTAACCAACTCGTATTGGTACCTGAGACCTAGCCTCCCCATATATAAAGGCTAGGAGGGTCCAACGAGAAGGCAATCCTCTCCCCCAACAGGCAATCGCGACTCCCACAATAGATCTAGACATCGCGACTCCCACAATAGACAATAGATAGATCTACGATCTAGACATACGCCAGATCCAATCTGCGCATCTACCGCCATCGGCGACCTTGTAATCCTTTGGATCATCATCAATCAAGAGCAGACAAGCAGGATGTAGGGTCCTCTACGAGGCCTGAACCTGGGTAAACCTTGCGTCCCTGTGTGCTTGTTTGCTAGCCGTACCGAGATTTCCAGCGCTCTCTCCTTCTCCAAAACCCAAGTCCATAACTCCATAACAATGGGCATTGATGAGTTAAACCCTCGTCAATTGGCGCCGTCCGTGGGGATCAGGAGTGCTGATGTTGCGATCTCGACGGCCCCATCACCGGCAATCTACAATTCGTCGACTTCCGACAAGAAGATCTACTTCAGATCCCTCATCATCAATGGTGGCCAGATCTCATCTAGCGTTCAATCCACGCGGTTGCGGTCAATTTACTCTTCGTCACGGCAGTATACACGGTCTCCAAAATTGTTTACGACACCAAATACGATCAGCTTCATGGACCTGTGGCTCTCCCATACGAGCACACAGTCAATCTGGAGTCGCACCTTCGTGAAAGTCCGTGGCCTCTTGTACGGACGAACGGCCGGAGATCTCAAGTTGATTCAAGCAAAAGAAAAAAGTCCAGCAGTCAGGAGATCCAGCCTCCAGCTTTAGCAAGTCCCGCGCCGCTCGTTCAACCAATCCGAATAGAAATCCTCGCTGCTAGACTCGAGTCCATACCCAATCGAAGAAAAAAGGAAGCTGAAGGACGTACTCAGCTGAATCAAAAATAAGCAAGGAAAAAAGCAGCTGACAGTCTTGGTTGCGTGCGGCAGCTCAAAACTAAAATAATAAAAGCAGCAGCGGCTGATTACATGCATTCGTACATAACCCCGCAGCTCCCAATGGCCGATCATCAAGAAAAATGCCAAGGTGGGATCCTTCGATCGGTCAAGCTCAAGGACAACAACAAAAAAAGACTACGTCGTGTACACGCATACCACGATCCCTGGACCTTTTTACAATTTAATTAACTTTTCTTTTCTCTTACGTATTGATTAGTTTGTCAAGTTAATTATTTGAACTGATCTTATCCATTGCATGTTCGCTTTCGCTATACATGCACTCATGGCACGCGAATCGAACGGGTCACGGAGACAAGATGAAGGCATCAACGCCTCGCGGATCGGTCACCGACGACTTCGACGTGCGACTCCGTGTCTACCACATGACTCGCCACGGTCTTCGACTCCAGCGACCGGGGGCTCCCTCCTCTACGGCAACCCGCCGCGTCCTTCGACTCTGACCTTTTTATGGTCTTCAAGTGCGGTTACCCGAGGCAGCATTCGACTGATATGGCCCGTTACAGTCTTCGGATGCGGCAATTCATCATCACCACGCGATTTCGATCCGCCGCGTCGACTACGTCCGCCGCGTGACCCACTACTACGCCAACTTCGCCACGACCCTCTGTTGTTTTCGACTATGACGGCATGTTGCAATCTTCGATTGCGGCGACCCACCGCGGTCTTCAACTTCAACGACCCACTGCAATCTTCAGATCGGGTGACTCGAGGGCTTCCTCGACTCCCGCAACCGCGAGCCGCTACAACCTTCGACTCCGGCATCCCGCTAAAGTCTTCGACTTCGACAAACTCGCTGTGATCTTCGGCTCCAGCGCCTCAGGGGCTCCTTCGACTCCGCCGTATGACCCGCTTCGGTCCTCGACTCCACGCTCGGGGGCTGCGCCCACTCGGTCATACGACTCGCGACTATCGACCTGTTGCGGTTTGCGACTGCGATGATCCTCTACGGTCTTCAATTGCGGTGACTCGTTACATCCTTCGGATGCGACAGCCCAAAATAATCTTTTGTTGCGGCGACCGGCCACATCAGCTTCAGCGACCGCGACTCGGGGGCTTCCTCGACATCGACGATGCTCTGCGTTCTTCAGCTCCAGTGACCCGCTATAGTCTTCGGCTGCGACGACACGCTGTGATTCTCGGCTCCGGCGACTCGGGGGTTCTTTCAGCTCCAGCGACCCGCTGTGGCCTTCGACTCCTGCAACTCGAGGACTTCTTCGACTCCGGTGACCAGGCGTGGTCCTTGACTCCGGTGGCCCGGGGGGCTCCCTCAGCATTGGTGATCCAGCGACTCGCTATGGTCCTCGACTCCGCCAACCTATTGAGTCTTCGACTCCATCACGCAACCTGCTGCCGTCTTCGACTCCATCGACAATCCGCTACGATCTTCGGTTCTAGCGACTCGGGGGCTCCCTCTGCTTCGGCAACCGCCGCAGTCTTCAACTTCAACGACTGGTTGTGGTCTTCATATCGGGTGACTCGAGGATTTCCTCGACTCCCGCGATAGCGAGCCGCTACAATCTTCGGCTCCAGCACACGACCTGATGTAGTCTTTGGCTGGAGTAACGCGCTATGGTCTTCGACTTCGCCGACCTGATGTGTCTTCGACTCCTTCACGTGACCCGCTGCAGCATCGACTACGTTCGCGATTGCATCGACTTCGTCCACAACGACTACCAATAAAGCTAAGTTACCCTCTATTAGATATGCTTTCTTTCTTACTTTAATCGCACTCGATACACTCGGGGGCTGCGCCCTCTTCGAGTAACCAAATGTGTCATCGATTCCACGCACTCAAGCACCTCATACGCGACAGCCCGAGTAGCTGATTCTGCCTGATCGTCGAATCCTTGAACTCCGAGCACCTCGGCAAGGCACTGAGACTAAGGGTAATCAGGCTAACGAAAAGGCCTGGCGTGCAGTGCAAAAGTGTCGACTCGATTGGCACCAGAATTTTACTTTACAAGCTAACAAGCAAATACTCTTTACAAGATACAAGTACTTCACGATTCTTAATGTTTTATGCAGCTTATAAGGATGTCGACTCCGTCGAGCTATTCTATTGGGTCCTCCAAAAGGAGTCGACAAAACAACTGGCTACGACATACACTCAAGACCCGAGTCGAGTCCCTCCTCGGATGGTTGCATCGCTTGATGCTACACACACGCGACGTTGGCCGCGCACCCGATAGAAGTGACTGCGTCGAATCCATCCGCATCATCGACTCACCTGGCTAGAACTCCTGGATTCTCCTCGCATTATTTTTGACTGTGTTTACAAGATACAAGACTCGAGTCCCTGCCCGAGTCTACGACTCCGCCAGACACTCGGGGGCTACTCCAAACTGGAGCGCTGGTGGCGCATAAACAAGATCCTCGAGTGACACGCTCTGAGTCCTCACTCGAATCCACGATTCGACTAAGGACTCGGGGGCTACTCCCATAGGGAGAGTTGGTCGCGCACCCGAAGAAATTTGTGGAAATATCCAAGCAACAAAAGACGACAGCAGTCACAAAAGTTATTTAGTCCCTGCCTGAATCTTCGACCGAAACAAGCAGCAAAAGACGACAGCAGTCGGAAAAGTTATTTAGTCCCTGCCTGAGCCTTCGACCGAAACAAGCAGCAAAAGACGACAGCAGTCGCAAAAGTTATTTAGTCCCTGCTTGAGCCTTCGACTCAACCAGGCACTCGGGGGCTACTCCCATAGGGAGCGCTGGCCGCGCACCCTATGATTATTTTCTTCCTCGTACATCATACTGTGTGTCGATAACATCCACACTCGAAGGCTATGACGACTCCGCCTCATATTTTTCCTACAAAGAGATTACGTCTCCTGGGCCACCCGAATCATCTCCGCGATGACAAAAAATTCGGATGTCGTGCTTACAGTGTGAAGATAAGACCTGAATAAGGCCTGACAACGCATCTGCTGCGCACTACCAGAGATATATCCGTGCCTGCAGGTACGATGAATATGCCTTGACGGACGCGTCAAGTGCTCACACCCATACACTGGAATTCGACTCCTGTAAGGCCTCCGCGGCATGAGTCGAATTACGCCAGCAATTTCCGGATTCGAGTCTGGGGACTCGAGTTTGAGTAGGTAGCGTTGTTTTTGTCCTAAAGCAATTAACTGGTCTCGATCCATCGAGCGCACCAGGCACGTTTACCATCATCCCTATGAACTACTACAAAATTCGACTGGTCCGATGAACTTCCGGGTGAGTGCTTCGCACTCGACATAATTATCGACTCCGACATCCTAATGCAAGACTCAAGACTTCTGAGTCTCCATCCGAATCTACGATTCGCATGGACACTCGGGGGCTACTGACATGGGTATGCCCAATAGGCACTCAACTACAGCCTACCTGGTGCGGCTTGACGGAAGGCCCACTCGACGAATTGCCAAGGTCCATGATGCCTATGACGGTTCGACTGGTATGAAGCCCATATGGACACGGACTCCCAAACGCACAAGACAAGGAAACCTCAAGACTAGAGTTTGAATACAACTTGTAACCAACTCGTATTGGTACCTGAGACCTAGCCTCCCCATATATAAAGGCTAGGAGGGTCCAACGAGAGGCAATCCTCTCCCCCAACAGGCAATCGCGACTCCCACAATAGATCTAGACATCGCGACTCCCACAATAGACAATATATAGATCTACGATCTAGACATACGCCGGATCCAATCTGCGCATCTACCGCCATCGGCGACCTTGTAATCCTTCCGATCATCATCAATCAAGAGCAGACAAGCAGGATGTAGGGTCCTCTATGAGGCCTGAACCTGGGTAAACCTTGCGTCCCTGTGTGCTTGTTTGCTAGCCGTACCGAGATTTCCAGCGCTCTCTCCTTCTCCAAAACCCAAGTCCATAACAATGGGCATTGATGAGTTAAACCCTCGTCACCAGGGTTGCCACCATTGTCGCGATTGGCAGAGGTGTCGCCTGCGTTGATGATGGCGCACATGAAGTGATTGGGGAAGCTGTTGCTTCCACAATTTTCAGATCCGGAATCGTAGGTTCCATCTTCAGTGGCCAGATCGCTCAGATCGGAATCGCGACTGCTGTCGCTGATCGTATTCTCGACTGCCACCGGGGCGTTGAGCTCGCTGAGGGTGACGATCGATGGAGGGAACCACGATGCCGGGGCAATCGCCGGTGCTGTCGGCTGATCAGGCATGTGAAGCGTGCCCATCTGACCAACTTGGAAGCGGAAGCTCCCAATCGCCAGGCTGATTCCGTCGCCTACAGACTCGAAGGCCGGGCGGGTGGCCGGCGTGTGGACGGTGAAGTTGAAGGCGCCGAAGAGCTGGCGAATCTCCGTTGTTGCGGAGTTGTAGATCGCAATTGATGGGGCCGAAGAAGCCGCAACATCAGCACTCCCAATTCCCACAGACGGCGCCAATTGACGAGGGTTTAACTCATCAATGCCCATTGTTATGGACTTGGGTTTTGGAGAAGGAGGGAGCGCTGGAGACATCTATCGGCTAGCAAACAAGCACACAGGGGACAAAGGATTTACCCAGGTTAAGGCCTCGTAGAGGTCCCTACTCCTGCTTGTCTGCTCGTGAAATTATCGAAGGAGTCGAAAGTTACAATGGTGCGCAGATGCAATCTGGCGAGGGTTGTAGAAACTAGGGTTGCGTGTGTGTCCTCCTCGCCGCCCCCTCCTAGCCTTTATATAGATAGGCTAGGTCTCGGGTAGCAGGTCGAGTCGGTTACAAGTTAGGGTTTTTCCCCTTCAAACTTTCTATCGTTAACTTCTTCTTGTTCTTCAAGCAATCGAGAGTCTGTAGGCCACTCGAGTCCCTTGTTTGGGCTTTGGCGACACCGTGGGCTTGTACGTATTTGGACCGTATATACCAAGCTCGAGTACCTGTAGAGTATACCCATGTCACCTTTATGAACCGGGGCAAATGGCCCGGTTTCTACTAGTGTCCCTCTATTGAGTGTGCTCTTCTGCCACATCAGTTTCAACTTGATAAGTATTTGAAACATCATATTCCGGTTTTCTCTAGTTTTTTTTGCTCAATTGTCGTGATTGACTATTATTTAGGTAAAACATTAGGGATTTCCTGACTGATCAAAATGCATGTATGAATATGGTAATAGCAGCTCTACTTTTTAAAGATATTTTGTAATGTATTCAGAATATTGTGTATATATATCCAATTTCAAACAAATCCTAAGAATATGTATACATGTTGCTAGTTATATACTGTACTTGCAAAATCAGCGACAAGATAGAAAATAATACTAATTTATGGACTAATAGATGAAAAAATAATTAGCTACATGTAATTGACTGAACCCAACTACTTTGTTCCGTACACCACCTGCACTTAATTTGTGTGTTAATGGTTCTAAAAAGACCTAACTATGTGTTAATACGCCGTGACGAATTTGTACTGCATGGCCTGCTGCATGCATAGCCTAACATGTCCGTCCTGCCTGCTTACATGGAAAGATAGAAACCATCGTACGAAAATCACGGGTGGATCAGCTAGCGAGATGGAAACGATCAGCTACAGCAATACGGAAGCCGGACATGGCGGGGTATGCCGCGGCATACCGGACATACCCCGTAGATCCGCCACTGCTCTGCAGAGCACATCCATTCCTCAATCCAAGAGTACGGTTTTCCTCTCTGTGCAAGTATACCAAACCAATACTACAACCTAGGGTGACAGTTTTCTTCTCGGTGATGAGAAAGACTGCACAAGATTGTGGCGACGAACCAAAAACAGTGCGGCGCTCGCTCCCCCCCCCCCCCCCCTGCCCTGCGCGCGCGTGTGCGACGAGCAGCCACCACCCCCATGGCCCCGCCCCAGGCTACCTCTCCCCTTCTCTTCGGCCGCCGCCGCGGGCGTGGCCTGCCGGGCGTTGCCCGCGTGCAGCGGTTCCACTTGGTGATGGGCCTTGGACGGCGGCGGTGTCCCTCGGCGGCAGCGGTTCCGCTCGGTGGCTTGACTCCCGCGGGCGGGGTGGACGGAGGCACGACGGGCGGGCGGTTCAGCAGCAGGGCGACGCTGCCTAGCGTGAGCTTCGCTGGCGGCGGGATTGTGCCCGGTGGTGCTCAGTTCAGCCTAGATCTGGGCCCATTTGGGCCCCATCTGGGTTGGGATGGGCTTGCCCTGGATCACCCCTGTGTGACTCCCTAGAGGTGGAGGAAGGGCGACGGAGGGTCCGGTGGGTGGTGGCGTCCGCGGCTGCTCTTGCTGCAACGCGGTGACGGGTGCTTTACGGGCCCATTTGGGCCCGAGACCTGGTGTGCCCCTGTTGCCGTGTCTGGTCGGCTACTGCCACGGCGGTGGAGGTAGTTCCTTCCCGCGCGGCTGCGTTGCTACTACTCCTGGTACCACTGTCCCCTTGCTCGGGACTCGAGGCATCGCACCGATGCTCAAGTGAGATGATGAAGATGTCGCCCTTTCTGTGGTGGCGCGTGCTAGTTGGCGGTGGGCTGGGTGGAGCACTTCAGATCGTCTGGGGTCGTGGTTCTTTGGGGGTGGGCGAAATCCTTGCTGGCCTTGTCCGGCACTAACGTGGTGTCGTCTCCGGGTGTCGTCTCTCCTTCCTGGAGGGCGCCGGGTACCTCCTTCCCACCCGTGTACCGGGGGTAACACTAGGACTAGTCCGGGTAGCAGCGACGTCGTCGTCGCATCCCTTGATGAAGGTGTTGCTTGGTACACGGCGGTTCAGAATGCCTGGAACGCGGTGGGACCTTTCCGGAGGGCACAGCGGTAGAGGGCCATTTTCGTTTCTTCGCTCGACCATTGTTGGCTTTTATTTCTCTTTTGTTCTCTTTCTTTTCGTTTGGGCTTGGTTGTGCTGTGGCCGAGCAAATTCCTTGTACCGTGTAATTGCTATATTAATATAGCGGGGCGAAAGCCTGATTCGAGGAGTTTTCTTCTCGGTGTAGGTGCTCAGTCCCCAACTATAACGCTCACATGATACCTCGGTACGTCCTCACAATAGGTAGATTGGGTGGTCACTGTTCAGTAATATGCGAAAGATTGTCAATCGAGCCTGCTGGAGTTGCCACATGGAAGTCGCATTTACCCATTGTCGAAATAATGGCAAACCAATCAAGGATATGTTCGTCTCTAACTTGAAAGGATTTAAACCTATACACTCGTTAATTTTCGGTTAGAGGCATAGCAGAGACGGGCGGCGAGTGCAGATATATCACCGTCTATCGGTAGAAGAATTTTTGTGTTGCGACAGCTGATGAGGCGCGCGCGTCCTTGTCATGCGCACGGCGCGGTCGTTCTCGGGCCGGACGGCGACACGGCTAACAGCGCGACAAGGCAAGCCTAGGCAGTGGGGCAGGCCTGGCCCAGCGCGCATGTGGCTGACACGCACGCTCGATCGATCGATGGATCATGGATCCAACCCCCCGCGCGACACGGCACCAACCGCCAGTGAATAGACAAAGACACAGGACGCAGGCACGCAGTCCCCCGCGTCTCGCGCGCGCTAGCCGGCCCGCCGTGTTGCCCCACTGGCACTGGGTCCTGCCGACTGCCGTCATGCTCAAGTCAATTTGCAGATAGCACCGCACTATTCCAATCGAGTATTCCGGGGACACAATAATTGGCACGTACGTGCGCGCAAGATGGGAGCCTGCAATCCAAATGATATACTCCTATGTACGGTGGACTACATGTACACGCGTGCACGTATGCATCTCATTAATTTGATGGACACATAGTTATACTACAGCTAAATCGACGTGATCCTATGGTATCTCCAGCGGGACCACCGAAATCGGCGAGGCAAACCATCCGATTTGTCTGGATGAGTCGGTCCTCGGAGAAATTTGGGTCGTGCTCCAGCCTATCTGGCCAGTGCTACGGCTCTTGGCCTGCGGCGACACCGTGGCCATCTACTCCTCGTCATCGGAGACAAGATCGATGTACGACATCGGCGCACAGAGGTTCTGGGGAGGCAGCGCATGCGTTGGCGCCGGCGGGTCGATCACCTGCTCGGGCCACGCTGGCCAATCGGGCTGAGGAGGTGGTGATTGCACCAGATCGGCCTGCTACATCTCGAGCCGAGAAGCTACCAGTGGCACCCACGCCGGCAGCGGAGGGGAGGAGGCAGGGAGGCGTCGGCCTCCACGACCATCCCCGTCATCAGCTTTCTCTTCTTACACGGACACAGCCATGACCTAGTCGAGAATGGCATCCTCGTCGTAGCTGGCCGCCACAAGGGCCTGGTACTCAGGGGGGAGGGGTGTCTGGGCACCCGCTTCCTGCTTGACGACGTGGCCGCCACACTTTCCCTCGTCGTCGTCATCCTGATCGTCGTAGGTGTCATCGTCGGAGAAGTCGGGGACGCCCTCATAGAACTGCCGGGGTTGGAGCTCGCCGTGGAACATAGACGACTACCGCGCTTGGTGAAGCGGCAGTGCATCTCCGCCTCTAGCGCCTTTCCCTTCTTCAACGCGGGTGGCAAACAACCTTTTTCAACGCGGGTGGCAAACAACCTCTCCCGCTGGGGAGGGAGACAGCTCCGCTTGCACTCTGCCACCCGAAAGTAGTGGCGATCGCACTGGCGTTCGTCGTCGTGGTGAACGTCTCCGTGGTAGCGGTGGCACCCCGAGGAGGAAGCGCAGTACCGGCGATGGAGTGGGCGAACGTCGCCCTTGTCGCCGGTGCGACCCAGAGTTGTTGGCCTCGCCGTCGTTCTTCGTCTTCTTGAGCCACGTAAGTATCTTCATCGTCGGTGGCAGCGGCGATGGGGAAGGTATCGTGGGGTAGAGAGTGCGGCGCCGACTGGCGCTAATCCGGTTTAAGTAGCCCCTGGCCGTCAGTACACATGTAGGTTCTCACGCCTTTGTCATCAATGCCAGTGCGGGAACTCAGGCGATGTCTCGTCAGTCAGCGCCGACATTGATGGCCAAGGTTGTTGCCGCCGCCCGCGTCTGGGTGGGTGCTACGCGGGCCCGATGCATCGACCATCCAAATTTGGTGGAGACATAGTAGGTTGCGTCGGACGTGTCGGACTAGATGGCTCGCACCGCTGGAAGGTGCGCGGTTGAGCCTCGCGTCAGGTCAGACCAGTTCGAACGTGGTTGAACCGTTTGTATCGTGCCGGTGCAGATACCCTTGGTATGCATTCATGACTCGGTGACGGAGAGCAAGGAAGACACTATATGGGGACGGGGTCCAGCTGCCGGCCGGCCAGTCAGCCAGACGCGGATAGGTGATCGATCGACGGTAATCCGACATCGATCCATGTACGGAATATCGGGTGCACATGCACCATCGCGATTTGCATCCTCCTGTCCGGCTGGCTACTCTGCACGGTGGGTGGGATGTTGTGCTTCTCGAGTAGTAGTGCCGGAAGCTAGCAAGCGACTGAACGGCCGTCGATCAGGCCGTGCTACCTAGACGCGTATTTCCAGCGATTCTCGGTGGCCACGTCGATCGAAGCCTCTTTTCGATTCTCGCTCCAATATAATTAATTAGCTAGCAAAGGGTTCTCCAAGTATAATGTCGATCGAAGCTATGGACGTAGATGACACGTTCCCCACCGGCTGCAAAAAACTAAAAGAGGCCGCGCGCCGGAAAGGATGTGGCGTCCCGGCCGGTGAGCCTGGGGATACGTACGGTGGCGACGCCGCACGTGGTGGGTCATCCGTGGCGACCGCGCGATCGTACCAGAGGGATGGGCCGGCGGGACTGATAACGAGAGGCTGGCTGGGGCGAGTGACGGCTGAGGACGAGAGGTGTAGGCGGAACCGTCCCGGCCCCCGGGCTCGCTCGTGCATGGCGTACCGTGACATGGCACCTACGGCGGGACGGCCCCGCCCGATCTCTGTCCTCCGACCTCCTTTCTTGACTCCCTCCCCAGCCTCTCTAGGTCCAAGGTCCCGTCCAGTTCCACCACACAGACCTGGCCTACCGCCACAACAGCCGCGTATCGCTCTGCTTCTTGACTGTTCTTGTACTGTAGTACCTTGCATGCTTTGTTTGTATGTACACTACTCCATACGACAGACAGGGACCTGCACGTTCACCTTGCTGCTCTGGAACCCAGCTAGCTTACAATTATACGGATATCGCAGATTTTTTCTTCCATCGATACTGACGTACGTCTATATACATCAACGCGAGCAGCTGATCCAAGAAATTTGGCTTGAAAAATTGCTGCAAATTTAAGCTACCAGCCGCAGAATCGGTCAAAGACATAGTGATTGCTACGCACAGTATATATGTAGGAGTACATTGCCGGATGATTGGATGGGAGGGGTGCTCGATCGCTCGCTCAACCAGTCGCAGTACGCGCGTTAACGTGCCACACGGGTCACCCTTGTGTCAGATTTCAGTATCTCTGCTGCCTACCCTTTGACTTCTGCAAGGTTCAAGTTAGCAAAGCAGAGACGACAACCGTGCACAGCTGAGATGGAACCGAGAAACACGATAGTACGTAGGGTGAACTAGACCCATGTGTAATGCTTAAAACTCTTTAACTAATAAAATAACCTTTTATCCAAGAAAAAAAATGCCATGAGCCACATGACCTAATATAACTTGGATCCCACCGAGCTAGGCTACTGTTAGTGGGCTGAGTGCTTCCTAATCTATTGACACTTTTTGAACAGACAACACCGAGGATTGATACGGAAGCCTTCATCAATCATAAGCGTCCTCTGCTCCTGCCTAATCCCAAAAGTAAAACACAATCTAACCATACGTGTCATTACAAGAGCTATAATAATTGAATTAAATTCAAATGGTTATGCGTTAATCCAGATTCACTAGCTACCGAGACTGCTAACTGCGATCCATTGGAACCCAATAATGATGCTTAGCGGATGACATTAACTAGTCTCCAACTGATAATGAACCGTACGTGCATATGCTGCTAGCTCCGGCAGTCGTTTAGTCATGGGCCATGGCTGCCCATGCCATATGCATGCACCATGTTCTTGGAACTGTCGGGCACACGGCGCAATGCGTTGTTATTTGATACTTTGATTTCCGAGAGTTAATTGGATAAAACTACAATAATTAGGGCTGTTGGGACGAGTCAGTACCATTTTCGGTAATTTTTGCGAGTTATTACCAGTGCTGAGTCATAGCGATGCAAACTGCACTAAATTTAGTTTCCGCGTAAACTGAAAGTGGGCCCCTCCTATCAGACATTTTTCTTTATTTTTTTATTTTTATGGCCAGTAGGTCCCACTTGTCGGCCTCCCTACTCCGACGCGGTGGGTCGACGGGCAGTCAGCTAAATTCAGTTTCCGCGCGTGCGCCCACGCTGGCCAGATTGGCCTGCTCTGAATGGTTAACTAATAACCTACTACGCTAGATAGCTGCATGCAGCGGCGCGCGCATGGACATGGACTCAGGATTCTTGGGTCACGTCCTGATCTGGCGCAGCGCGAGGTAGGCGACGAGCCGGCATCCGAAGTACATGGCGACGAGCGCGACGACACAGGTCCCCATGCTTGCCTTGCCGTGCATGGAGTCCGGCAGGAGCAGGCGCGCGAGGTGTCCGTCGTACTGCACCGCGATGAGCAGGCTTTAGCAGTAGTACGTGAAGGAGGTGTGCTTGGCCCAGACCATGAACCCGGGAACGTTGAGCATCATGATGGTGGCGAGGTGGAGGCGCGCTTGGCATCCATCATGTCGGCTCCGATGGCGAGCCCTAGGCCCTCGGCCACGAGCACGTAGGAGAAGATGACGAGGAGCGTGAGTTCGAAGGAGACGGATGCCGGGTTGAGCCCCGCCATGACGTAGACGATGACGGTGAGTGCGGTGGGCAACGCGAGCTCCATGGGCAGGTCGTCGGCCATCCTGGACATGAACGTCTCGTTCCGCCGGCGCGAAGATCTGGAAGAGGCGCAGCGACGTGAACGTCTCGTTCTGCCGCTCCCTTGAGGCTGCGTCGTAGTAGCATCGTGAACTGGTTCGTCCAGGTCGTGCACGACCCGCTGCAGCTCTCTAGCGCTGGCTGCTGGTTCTGCTGTTGCTGCTCGGTGGGCGCGCTGGCGTGGGTGTCGGCGTTGATGGCGGCCTTCACCTTGGCGCGAGTACCTTGCTGTAGGACGCGACGAGGAGCTGCTTCACGCTGCCTCCCCCACCGCGCAATCGTTGTACTCCGCTTGGGCAAAGGAGGAAGAAGGTGGATGGGAAAAAATAGGGACACTGACGGGTGGGACCCACTGGCGGTAAATAGTAAAACATGAGAGAAAAATAAAAAATAACATAAGATATGTCTAACAGGTGGGCCCTACTTCCACCTCAGCTCCTCCTAAACACGTGCCGTCAACTAAGCACTTACAGCTGGACCCAAGCCGTTAGAAAGCGTGTTAAAATGTTGTTAGATGAAATTTAGTGCAGTTTGCAACACTATGACTTAGAACTGGTACTGACTCGTAAAAATTACCGAACGTGTTACTGACTCGTCCCGACAGCCCAAATTGTGGTAGTTTTATCCAATTAACTCGATTTCGGAACCTACGTAGAAACCAATCTGTATCACGAGCGCTGTAGATCACATGGTCACTAGATGACAAAGCCATTTTCTCTGCCGTCATCGGGATAATCATGTGTTGGATTTTATGGTTCATAGTCGATTTTGCCTTTTGGTCACGGTCCATTTGTAATTTATAAAACCTGAAAATCTGAAATGCTCAGTGTCGTACATGGCATATACTTCCTCCATCCATAATTATCTCCATTTTCGATTTAGTCAAAGTTAAACATTGACCGGGTATAAAGAAAAAATTCAACATCTGCAATATAAAATAAATATTCTTAGAATACCCATGAAATCCTTTTATTGTGGTGCTTCTAGGTTTACTCATTTAGGCGACCGTGTCGGCTCCCCGGCGGAGTGGGCCTTCAAAACAACACCCTTTAATATCACGCACTATGTGAGGACGATAAGGTTATTAGGGAGCATCTCGATGAGACTACTCACTTTCATTCGAGCTTCCACGCTGATTAATCGACTGCTTCAACTCTGGATCGGGTGCCCGACTAAGTTAGCTTTACCACAATGGGTAACAACGACAATGTTGTTGTTGTGGCCTTCCCGATCAACATGTATGTCCTACTCATCTCTTTGTTTGCACTTGAATTTGGTTCACATGTAGATCTAATAGATATGTCTAGTTTGTCCTATGTCATTAGATTTGCGAGTGCATTTGTGTTGTTTCTTTTGTAATCATACTCATCCAAAAGAAATATTTCCAAAATAATGCAACTCAATTTTCTTTTAAAAGATGCATGTAAGGTTTAATCAATTCTCAAATATATATGTAGCTCTGTTTAACAAACTCTTACAACTCAAATAATTGAAACTAAAAAAAATTAAGTATGGCTCTTGGATTGCTACTGGATGCACCAATAATATCCAATAATAGATAAGAGACAAATAAGTAATTGACTGACATACTGCCTACCTTCTAATGTCATTCTCATGTTTAAATATTTCCAAGCTGATTTTGTAATGGTTATGTTAATATGTGAAGCTTGTTCGTCATGTATACATATGGTTACACCATAAAACTTACATAGCCATGTATTATACAAAGCATATGCAACAAAAATGTAACCAACATTTATAGTGAAACCATGTAATATATAATGAAACCATGTGTATGTAGACATTTAGCTCATCAATAAATTTATTATTTTTTCTTAATTTCATGTGACTCTGACTTTTTAATTTTTTGAGAGATTTGTACATAAATGAATATATGGCTAAACAATTGATAATTTTATACGATGAAAATGCTATCATGAACACTGACGCATAATAGATTGTTTTTAAAACTTAGCAAAGATTTCATTTTTTTAGTATCTAAAAAATTCAAGCATCTCTAGCTATTGGTTTTTTTAGCAATGAGAAAATCATAACATGGATTTCTAAAATACAGGTTAACTAACTTGAACTGTAGTTTTGCCATCAAAATTTTATCACATGTCATGGATCATGCCACTCAGAACTTAGAAAATTTGTTCTACCGCACACATATAAGTCGGTTGTACATACATGTTGGAACTTAACTATACAGTACTCGTTCTTGGTTTTGACCCCGTGCACCATGATTATGGGCGACGGAAAACGGTGGTTTCAGCCTCCACCTGTTTAATTTTCTTTCATCCAACGGACAGCATCTCCTGTGAGGCTGTGGGCCATACGCGCTCTCTCTCACTCTCTCCGCGACATTTTTTCCCTATCGATCTCATCTCTTCAGGCCTGTCTCTTCTCTGTTTCTTTCTTTGCGTTTTTCAACCTCTTTTAGACCAGGGAAGCAGGATTATCTGCAGGAAGTAGTCTTGCTCTGCAGGCTACTATCTTTTTGAATCTCTCCTCCATGGTGGCTTCTCATCCGACGTGGTTCTGTGGAGCAGTGGTCCACGCTGGAGCGTTGGCCATGGCCTAACATTACACTACATTCTTCCAAAACCTAACACCATGTCCCTCTCACCATGCAAGAAACCGGTGCCCATGCAGACCAAAAAGGTTAACTCCACACCAAAAGAAAGAAGAAAAGGATCAGATAGGTACATTCACACACGCAACTGACCAGTAAATTTTTCCACATCGTTTCCTAAGAGCATCTCTAACAGAAGCGTTAAAACGCAAGCGTGATAAAAACCGTCAATTTAGCGCACAAATAGCGCGCGGGAAAACTTTACCGCGCATGGGAGAGAGCGGTGCCGCACGCGCTAAATTGTTGCATCGGCTCTAGCGCGCGGGATAAAACGCGAGAACGCACTCACACCAACTGCCGCTCAAAGTTCATCTACTTTTCATCTTCATCCCCACCACCTGCTTCCCCACCATCCGTTCAGCGTCGTCGCCACCGCACCACTTCCGCTACCGTCAAGATGGCGCCACGCCGCTTGAACTCCTCCGGCTTCCGCAGGGTGTGCGTGCCCCAAAAGCACCTACTACACCGAGATTCATAGCGGCGGGGAGCGCATCTTCCTCGGCACCTTCGAGACTGTGCACGAGGCAGCGCTCATGTACGACGCGACGGTGTGGCATCTTGGCCACCGCGCTGGACATGAACTTCAACGACATGCAGACGATCGAGAAGGCGGAAAGGCTCATGCCGTCGCCGCACCTCATCACCGAGAAGGAGCAGCGGGGCCACCGCGCGTAGCTCCGGCGCCTCTACCACGCCAAGGAAGAAGAGCGACTCAGGGCGGAGTCGGCCATCCATTTCTCGGAGGACGTTGCGAGCAAGGTCACCTTCTACGCGCAAAGTAATAAGGAGCGCAAGGTGGCTCGGCCGGCATGGAGGGCCGACAAGGCGCAACACCGGGTGTTCATCCTCGCGCAGCAGGCCGGCCCACAGACGATCGACAACGACCGCTGGCTCGACGTCCTCTCGTCGACACCGGTGGAATCCTCGACAAATGATTTATCTGATTTCGAGTTTTAGTTTACTAGTATTTACTTTACTAGTATTTCGACGTAGGATGAGGATGAGAAGTATGTTCTAGGTTTGTCGTTTCAAATGAACAACATTTTCAATCTTTTTATTTGCTTTTTTAATCTTTGTTAAATGCATTTTTCTTCCAATATGTATTTACGACGCTGCATTTTCGCGCGTCTGGTGAAGCGATGCACGCCGCACGCTGCATTTTAGAGCGCCTGGTGAAGCGATGTGCGACGCGTGCTGCATTTTAGCGTGTATGGTGAAGAGATGCACGTTGCGCGCTGTATTTTAGTGTGTCCGGTGAAGCTATCGCCAGCACCGCGCGCTAAAAGAGCAAAACAGATGCTGCAAATCGATTATAGTGCGCGTTTTTATAGCGCCTATTGGAGATACTATAATAGCCGAGTGCAATTTTCAAACATGCATGGGCTTTACAACGTGGGGAATAGACATAAATAAATGTGGCCAGCCAATGACGGTGCCCATGCCCCTATCACCATGCAAGAAGCCGGTGCCCATGCAAACCAAAAAAGGTTAGTTTTCCACCCAAAAGAAGAAGAAAAGGAGATAAGGTTAATTTCCCACGCAACTGACCGGTAAAGGTCTCCTCGTCAGTTACCGACTGCCATTTCCAAGCATGCATGAGCTTTACAACGTGGGGAATAAACATAAACGTGGCGAGCCAATGACGACGCAACAAGTCGCAAGTAGGATAGCACATATGCACATGGATCATGTTCCACTATGGCATATGGATGGATAGAAAGGTTCAGTTGTTTATACAAAGGGGGTTGTTGGCACTTGCCACTTTTGGAGTAGATTATTAGAAGGTTCCTACAAGTATGTAGGACAGGTAGGAGTATACATGTAGGAGATGGGTCCCACTTTGCGAGATTGCTACACGCCCCTCCTTTCGATCGTATTGTATTCACACACCTTGTTGATTTGGTCCCCTAAAGTGGTGTTAGCCCACATGCATGCATGCATGAGGCGATACTCATCAGTTAATCGACGACGCCCAACCTGCAAAAGTCATGGAAGAGGCCGTACTGATCACTTTAATTTAGGTCTTGCCGTGGTAATCGAATTAGACATAAAACTATGCACAAGAATGTGATGAAAACATCAAAACTATTCAGGATATGGACATTATGGTACACCACTCATCATCCATAGACTGTAGCTGGCAGGTACATATGGGCAGTAGTGTGGGAGGTTACACCTGATGATCAACAACAACTTTGCCAAGTTCTCAACTAAAATGTGATTCTTCCATGTAGCATGCCTTACAAGACACTCCACGCACGACCCTCTCTTTTTTTGGGGAAAGGAACACGTACGGCGTGCACATCATCCATTTTATCTTTCACTAGTTTCCTTCTTCTGTTATACTCCCTCTGTTTGGAAATATAAAACATTTTACCTTTGTGAAATAAATGTATCTAGACGCTTTTACTGTATAGATTTATTCCGAATCTCTATAAACCTATACACTAAAAGACGTCTGGATACATTCAATTTACAAAGTTAAAATGTCGTATATTTCTGAACGGAGAGAGTCATAGCTAGCCGTCCAGCAATTCATGAGTATAACATGTACACGGGCGTTGTTTAAGGTCCGGCTGCGTCTTAATTTCCCATTAATTGGCATGGTTAGCAGTCGTGTGCCGGCACCTTAGTTGCTAGCTAATCATAGGGGACCAGCAAACACTTGTTTATATGTATATTATTTTCTTCTGAAAAAGAAACAAGCGATTGCTTAAATATTGTGTCCTGGACTCGCTGGATAATCGTAAGGGAAGCGTCATGGTCATGGAGCTAGCTGTAGCCAGCATGAGAACGTTGCCGTTGTCTTGGAGGAAGAGAGGTTTAAGGATTAACTGTTGCATCCACGAGGTTGCATAGATTGCTATAGTATGGAATTCAAGGGTCCTCTTGTTAGGTCAATAGTCCTTGTCATTATGGCTTGCTAGCTAGTGATCGGCTCAGACGCTCTCTAATTACGGATTGTCCACAGCTCAGTCGTATGTTTTTCCTTTATACTAATACTTTTAGACCACTGATTTCTTCTTCCCCTGCCCACAGACCACACCACTACCGCTTCGCCGTCCTCTCCGAAGCACACTCATTCCTCGACCCAAGAGTACCCGGTGCCCAACTATAACCCTCACAAGATGAACTGGAAGTCGCATTTTTTCCATTGCCGAAATGGCGAACTAATCCAGGATATGTTTGTCTTTAACTTGAAAGGATTTCTAGAATCCCGTCACACATGTTCCGTAAATCTCAGCGACGAACGGTGGTCCGATTAGCGATTCATGCGAGCATAACACGTAATGATAAACATATATGCGTCGCATGGGGACCCACTTGTAGAAGGTAAGAAAAACATAGAAATGAGCCTAACTTAGGAAAAATTGTGGCATTCTCGTTGTAAAAAACCTTGGCAAATATTCATATCATGTCTGGGCTCAGGATGTATGAGCGCGTTTTTTTCAAAGATATCTTACCATACATGAAAATATGTTACTGCATTGTTTTTGCTACGACCTAGAAAATGTGTTCTCGAAATCTATATATATTTTGTTTGCTTTTTACCATCTCCTCGGAATAGGATTTCGCCCGCTATACTAATATAGCAACCACACGATACAACGTCTCGACGAAACGAGAAGAGCACAACCATGCCCAAAACAAAAGGTAGATACAGGGTCAAGGTCTTGATCGAAAGAAAGAAGTAGAAACAAATGGCGAAACAATGAGCGAAGGTTACCTGCAACTGTTGCGTCATTCAAAGTCCGTCCATGCTCCTAGTGCCTCGAAGCTCCGAGTACCAACACTAGTAGAAAACAGACCTTTGTTCCAGGGGTATTAGCCCCGGTTTTGCTACAAACCGGGACTAATGCCTCGGTCCAACGGCTAGAACTGGCCCCAGGGGGTGGCAGACACTAGCCCCGGTTCGAACGGGACCTTTAGCCCCGGGTCGTGTAACAAACTGGGGCTAAAGGGTTTCAGGCAGGCCAGGTCGGGCGCCAGACCCTTTAGTCCCGGTTTGTTATACGACCCGGGGCTAAAGGTGGACCTTTAGCCCCGGTTCTAGACACGAACCGGGGCTAAATGTCTGGCTATATCTTCTTCCCCTGCCCGAGCCACCATTCAAGCTGGTGGCTCTCCTCTCTCTCTCTTTCTTGCTTCAAGCTCGAGTTCATGCCCTTTTCTTCCTCAAGATTTGTCTATATTTTGTGGTGCCCCATCTATCCAAAGGTTCTAAAAGGTGAGCAACTTCATCCTTTGAACTCTCATTGCTATATTAGCTCATTTCATGCTCTATCTTATAGATGGATTTGTGGATTTAGTTTGGTAGTAATTTTTGCAATGATAGCATGAGATCGATGTTTAGCTTCTATCTATCTTGTATTAATGTAAGGAACTCTAAGGTAAATATCACAATATGTGGATTCTATCTATATATATCTTGTTTTGGCGCATAGTCTCGAAATTTGATTTTAGAAGCACACACACATGCGTGAGTTCATCATTCTAACTAGCTAGCTGGGCAAAATATCCTTCTTCGTCTACCTGCGTTCAACAAACTGAAAAAAGTGTAACAAAGATAGGGTTAATTCATAAAAGCTTGATAAGAAGACATCACAATTCACATATTAGGGAGTGCCTCTATGGCGAGCTCCTCGAAGATGTCTGAGGACGGGATCCTAAGACATCTTCGAGAAGCTCTGCCGTAGTGGTGTCCCTGCTCTACCACACCATCTTTCGGTTTATATCTTCTCTAGCTAAATCAGTATGCTGGTGGAGCTAACTAATTTCACATATTAGAGAGTGCCTCTACGGCGGGTCCTCAGACATCTTCGAGAAGCTCTGTCGTAGAGGTGTCCCTGGTCTCACACACCATCTTGCAGTTCTTCACAAGAATGCATACCTATTTATAGATTAAGCAGCACAACATAGTGTCGGGCACTAATGACATAATGTCGACATACTCACCCTGGCATAGTGCTGCCACCCACCCAAAATAGTGTCGGCATTTAATTTACTGGCTTAATGCTGCCCACTGAGGACATAGTGTCGACATGTTGTATCCACATCCACATTTAGTCCCGATTGGTGCCTCCAACCGGGACTAAAGGTTCATCATATCTTTAGTCCCGGTTGCTGGTTTTAATTTTGTTTTTTAGATTAGTACTAATTAATTATGATTATGCTGCCACCCACCCAAAATAGTAGAGTCATTTAATTTACTGGCTTAGTGATGCCCACTGGGAACATAGTGTCGACATGTTTTCTCCACATCCACATTTAGTCCCGGTTGGTGCCTCCAACCGGAACTAAAGGTTCATCATATCTTTAGTCTCGGTTGCTGGCTTTAATTTTGTTTTTTAGATTAGTACTAATTAATTATGAGTATGTTTCATATACTTAATTAATTATATAATGCAGATGAGCCGACAATGGATGTACGCCGACCGACTCTCTAACGAGTTCATTAAAGGCGTGCATTCTTTTCTTCTTGTGGCCGAGGCAAACAAGCGGAATGGTTTTATGTCTTGTCCATGTGGTGTCTGTCGGAATCATAAAGAATACTCTTCCTCAAGAGTCCTTCACAGCCACCTGTTTCGGTCCGGTTTCATGACCGGCTATAATTGTTGGACCAAGCATAGAGAAAGAGGGGTTATGATGGAAGACAACGAAGAAGAAGAGAATGACAACAACTACCCTGAATACGATGGTACTACAACGGAAGACATTGATGAAGAAAAAGATGAAGAACGGGCGTCAGATCTGCCCGATGATGATCTTAGTCGAGCCATTGCTGATGCCCAGAAAGAATGCGTAACTAAAAGGGAGATGTTGAAGTTCAAGAAGATGTTAGAGGATCACAACAAATTGTGGTACCCAAATTGTGAAGATGGGCACAAAAAACTGGGTAGCACACAAAAAACTAGGATTAGAGGTGTAGAAGATACATGCATGCATTAATGACTGCATCCTCTACCACGGCGAGGAGTACGAGAATTTGGATGCATGCCCAGTAAGCACTGCATTGCGGTATAAGATAAGACGAGATGACCCTGATGATATTGAGGACGAGCGCCGCATGAAGAGGGTTCCTGCCAAGGTGATGTGGTATGCTCCTATAATACCACGGTTGAAACGTTTATTCAGGAACAAAGAGCATGCCAAGTTGTTGCGATGGCACATGGAAGACCGTAAGAAAGACGAGATGTTGAGACACCCCGCTGATGGGTCGCAGTGGAGAAAAATCGAGAGAGAGTTTCCGGACTTTGCAGGTGATGCGAGGAACTTATGGTTTGGTCTAAGTACAGATGGCATGAATCCTTTTGGGGAGCAGAGCTGCAGTCATAGCACCTGGCCTGTGACTCTGTGTATCTATAACCTTCCTCCTTGGTCGTGCATGAAGCGGAAGTTCATTATGATGCCAGTGCTCATCCAAGGCCCGAAGCAACTCGGCAACGACATTGATGTGTACCTAAGGCCATTAGTTGAAGAACTCTTACAGTTGTGGCACGGACAAGGTGTACGTGTGTGGGATGAGAACAAGCATGAGGAATTTGACCTATGAGCGTTGTTGTTCATAACAATCAATGATTGGCCTGCTCTTAGTAACATTTCAGGACAGACAAACAAGGGATAGAATGCATGCACACACTGTTTAAACGATACTGAAAGTATATATTTGGATAAATATAAGAAGAATGTGTACCCGGGGAATCGTCGTTTTCTTCCGCCCACGCACATCCTAAGAAAGAAAGGTAAGCATTTCAATGGTGAGGCAGACAGCCGGTGTAAGCCTATCCGCCGTACTGGTGATGATGTATTTAAAATGGTGAAGGATTTAAAAGTAATCTTTGGAAAGGGTCCTGGTAGACAATCTGTTCCAAAGGACGATGTCGGACACGCACCCATGTGGAAAAAGAAATCTGTATTTTGGGAGCTGCCCTATTGGAAACTCCTAGAGGTCCGCTCTGCAATTGACGTGATGCACCTGATGAAGGATCTTTGCGTGACGCTGCTAGGCTTCTTGGGCGTGTATGGGAAGAGAAAAGATACACCTGAAGCACGGTAGGACCAACAACGTATAAAAGACCGAGACGGCATGCATCCAGAGCTGTTTGAAGGTACTGCTAGCTACGCTCTTACCAAAGAAGAGAAGTAAATCTCTTTTGAAGTCCTTTACAGTATCAAGGTCCCGTCTGGTTTCTCGTCGAACATAAAGGGAATAATAAATATGGCAGAGAAAAAATTTCAAAACCTAAAGTCTCATGACTGCCATGTGCTTATGACCCAGCTGCTTCCGATTGCATTGAGGGGACTCCTGCTGGAAAATGTTCGAGTACCCATTGTGAAGCTATGTGCGTTTCTCAATGCAATTTCTTAGAAGGTAATCAGTCTAGATAGTCTCCTAAGGTTACAGAAAGATGTGGTCCAATGTCTTGTCAGCTTCGAGTTGGTGTTCCCACCATCCTTCTTCAATATTATGACTCACCTCCTAGTTCACCTAGTCGATGAGATTAACATTCTTGGTCCTCTATTTCTACACAATATGTTCCCCTTTGAGAGGTTCATGGGAGTGTTAAAGAAATATGTTCATAACGGTGCTAGGCCAGAAGGAAGCATCTCAAAGGGATATGGAACAGAGGAGGTCATTGAGTTTTGTGTTGACTTTATTCCTAACCTTAAGCCCATCGGTGTTCCTGAATCACGGCATGAGGGTACAATTAGTGGAAAAGGCACGCTAGGAAAGAAAGCAAAGATATTTATGGACGGACATTCTCTCACCAAAGCACACTACACAGTTCTGCAAAGTTCCACCTTGGTGGCTCCGTATATCGAGGAACACAAGAATATTGTACACTCCAATAACCCGGGGAAGCCTGGCTCCTGGATTAGACATGAACATATGAGAACTTTCGGCGGTTGGTTGCAGATACATCTCATGAATGACATAAATGTTGGAGAGCAGTTGTACTTGTTGGCAAGGGCACCATCTTCGACTATATTGACTTTCCAAGGGTACGAGATAAATGAGAATACATTTTACACGATCGCCCAAGATAAAAAGAGCACCAATCAAAACAGTGATGTCCGATTTGATGCAACAGACGAGAATGGGCAAAAGGATACATATTATGGTTACATAGAGGAGATATGGGAACTTTACTATGGACCTTTCTTTAAGGTTCCTTTGTTTCGGTGCAAATGGATCAAGCTGACAGGAGGCGGGGTTGAGGTAGACAAGAAATACGGAATGACAACAGTGGATCTCAACAACCTTGCGTATAGAGATAAACCATTTGTCCTAGCCAATGATGTGGCTCAGGTTTTTTATGTGAACGACATGTCTACCAAACCGAGAAAAAGGAAAGATAAGCAAAAGAATATAGCATCCGATGAGCCAAAGCGCCACATAGTTCTTTCAAGAAAAAGAAACATCGTGGGGGTGGAGGATAAGACAGACATGTCAGACGATTATGATAAGTTTCATAAAATTCCGCCCTTCGCTGTGAAGGATGACCCAAGCATCCCGTTAAGTAAGGAAGATGCTCCATGGTTACGGATTAGAAGAAAACCCTAACATGTGTGGATGTTAGTGATGTACAGTATCATTAAACCTTTATTTTTAATGATCTTCTTATATGTATATGGATATGAACTATCTCGATCTCAATAGGTAGTATTGTTGGTGATGTACAACATTATTAAACCTTTATTTTTAATGATCTTCTTATATGTATATGGATATGAACTATCTCGATCTCAATAGAGAGTATTGCAACTTGTTGTGGCCAGACATTTATTAATATTAAAACGTAAAAATTAGTCATAATCATATCTAGCCCTGTAGTACACAGCTTCTGGATCGTCTTCGGAATCGTCATCGTCATCGTCGTTGCTCGTAGCACGCGGATGGATCCTCAGCCCTTCCTCGTAGCACGCGGATGGATCCTCCGGCCTCAGTACGCCCTAGGCCTTCACCACCACCACCATTCTTGTGGCTATGCTGCTGGTGAAAGTGCGGGTACCTCAGGCGAGGATGGTCTCCCATGGCGATGTAGCGCATCACACCGGCGATAGTCCGGTTCGCCCACCACAGGCGGCGACCAGCCTCGTTGTGGTTCACTGGGAGCGGGCCGTCACCCTCGTACCTGGCAAGCTCCCTTTCCCGCCGGTTTGCGAAGAAGGCATTCCAGGTGTCGAGGTTGTCGGGATCCCAATGGGGATCCATTCGCTGCTCCGGTGTGAGCACGAGTTAGAAGTGGTTCGTGATGGCCGCCTGGCGGGCCGAACCTTGAGACACAGGAGGAACAGGAACCCCTCCAGCGCTCAGCATCCAGCCAGCGGGCAGCCGGTACCCCGGCGGGCAAGGGTAGCTGGAGGCGCATAGCGCCTCGGTCTCCTTGAGCGTCAGAAAAGCCGAGTAAGCGGTGTCCATTGCTGTTAGAGAGAAGGTGTGGATGTGTGGTTGGACATGGCGGTCAGCCTAGATATAGAGGGACATGGCGGGAGAACATGGCGGGAAGCGGGAGAAATGGCGGGAAGCGGGGGAAATGGCCGGAGAACATTTCTAATGTATTTTTGTGAATATTTTGTTATATTATATGTATTTTTCCATTTTTAAATAATAAACTGTATTTTTATTATTTTTTGTGAACATTTCTAGTAAATATAATACTTGTTAAATAATAGATAATTTCATTTAAGTTGTATAATAAAGTATGATAATAGATTTAAATTATAGATCTTCTTTTTCTGAAATTTTGATATATAATACATAATTTTCTGAAAACTATAAACCATTTTTGGTTTTGGCGCCAAAAATAACCTTCAAAGGGTGACCTTTACAAACCGGGGTTAAAGGGTTGTGGCGCGCGGGAAGTGCGGCGGGCCGAAAACACCTTTAGCCCCGGGTTGTAATACGAACTGGCCGCCACCGCCACCCTGGGTCGTGGCATGACCCGGATATCGTCGTTTCTTCCCAGCGCCGCGCCCACGCCGTCCGCCGCACCGTCGCCCGTGCCCGTGAGAAGGAGCCCCGCGCCGCCGGCGGCCCGTCTCCGCCTTGCGCCGCGTCTCCACGCCGCCCTGCGGCGTCTCCGCGCCGCCACCCCGCCCCGAGCCGCCGTGCCTCGCCGTTGTCTCCGCCCCGCGTCGTCTCCTCAGGTTAGTGTTAATTAGGGTTATTAGTATTGGTTAATTAGGGTTATTAGTTAGGGTTAATTTTGGTTAGTAGTAGTGTTAGGATTTTGGTTAATAGTAGTATTAGGATTTTGGTTAATAGCAATATTAGGATTAGAATTTTGGTTAGTGTTAGTTAGAAGTATTAGTATTTTAGTTAGTGTTAGTGTTAGTGTTATTAGTAGTATTAGTATTTAGTTAGTGTTAGTGTTAGTGTTAATAGTATTAGTATTTTGGTTAGTTAGTGTTATTAGTTAATTTTGGTTAGTGGTAGTGTTAGTGTTTGTAAATTAGTAGTATTAGTATTTTGGTTAGTGTTAGTTAGTAGTATTAGTATTTTAGTTAGTGTGTTAGTGTTAGTGTTAGTGTTATTAGTACTATTAGTATTTAGTTAGTGTTACTGTTAGTGTTAGTAGTATTAGTTTTGGTTAGTGTTAGTTAGTAGTATTAATTATTAATATTAGTATTTATCTAGGGTTAGTTAGGGTTAGTTAGAATACTTAGTTAATTATGTTAAGTTTAGTTAGTGTTAGGTTTAGGGTTAGTGTTATTAGGGCAATACTTAGTGATTTAGTTACTGTTTATGTTTTATGATTGTTTATTGCTATTATTTAGTTATGCTGCATTCACCTCGTTCGAGCCTACTGGACTCTGTCGGGGATGTCCGAGTCTGGGCTCCGCCGGCTTGGCACTGGGAGGTGCTACCTGTCGAGACTCGTACCTTGGTGAGGAATCCGGGTATCATCGTCGACTCAGAGCTTCTTTGGTGGCGTCCACGAGGTCCAAGAGCTGTGCAGAGGGAGCCGGCCCCCGAGGAGGTGATACGTCGTCGTATCAGGGAGGAGGACGAGCATGTACGACGATACATGTATCTTTTGGAGACTAGGTTCTCCAATATCTGGCAGGTTCACGGATCTCACCCGAGCTATTCTCCGGTGATGGTTCCTATTTTGTGGCTGCAGAGCTCCCGTAGCACAGAACGCTGCAGCCTTGTTCGATAGTTTATCTTATATTATTGTATTTTATCTTATTAGCGAGATGTATTAATAATGTACTTTATATTATGAGCGAGATGTATTAATAATGTACTTTATCTTATATTATTGTACTTTATCTTAATCACTAAGTACTGTATCCGAGTTGTCGCAGTTGTAATATTCTTTTACTTAATGCAATATTCTTTTTCTGTATTAGTTAAGCTATGGACGGTAGACAGAATGAAGAGGAGCTTCTTAACATTATAGATGAGGGTACGGGGGGTCTTATTATGATGGCTCTGAATATCTTAATTTATTTGGAGGAGACGATGGTGGAGAAAATAGTGGAGACGATGGTGCTGACCATGGTGGAGACCATGGTGAAGACACCATAATAATGACAAACTCTCTGTCGAGGTATATAAAGCCTCTATCGATCATTCACTAGTATAGATGCGCTAATTGATTCGTATATATGTACTGACAAATGTTTCTTCTCTTGGACCTCCGCTTCCGGCCAATCTTCTACAAGGACAAGAGGCCCGACACACAAGTTGTCCACTGATGTCTATTTCAGCATTGACTTAGTCTCTCCGCAGGGTCAACCGCTGGAGCCTAAAGAAGCTGCGAATGCATTTACAAGTCAATGCGGACTGATTGTTAGAGACAAAGTCCCGATCACCACGCGAAATTGGAACAAGCCAGGAAAGAAAAAGGATCCAGCTAGGGCTAGTTTTGTAGATGACAGAGCGAAAGATACAATGTGAAATTCTCTCATGACACATTTCACCCTACCAGTCTTGGAGACTGATGAGCTCACACAGCAAATGACGAGGAAAGTCAAGCACTTTGCTCTTAAGAAGATGGCCGAACTATTCAAGTAATGGAAAAAAGATTGTACCACAAGTATGTCTTGAAGAAAAAAACTCCTCCATTCGTTGGCCCACTAGAGTTGCAGCAGGATAACTGGGCCGCATTTGTGGAATACAAGACCTCGGAACCAGCTAAGGCAATATCAGCAAAAAATAAGTTAAATGCAGCCAAAAAGAAATATCACCATCATATGGGCACAGGTGGCTACAGAAGTGCCATGCCTAAGTGGGATAAAGCTGAGGCTGACCTGGAGGCTAAAGGGGTCACTCCAGCTACGTCTAGTTGGCCCTTGAGGTCAAGAAATTGGGTATTCGGTCATGGGGCATCATTAGACCCAGAAACAGGCGAGATTGTTGCAGCCGAAGAAATTTCTTCACCCAAGAAAGAACTTATTAAAGTGATAAAAGAGGTTGAATATGGAACGTTTGTTCCCGACAAAGAGAACGATAAGCTGACAAAGGCTCTCGGGAATCCTGAAAAGGCTGGACGAACAAGAGGGTTTGGACCTTTTTATCCATGGGTTATCGGATTTCCCGAGCACCGTGACACGTACAGAAGCTGATCGAGAAGAACAAAGCGACAAAAAGAGGAGGATACGGAACGGTTCGTGAGGTTTGAAGCCAAGCTGCAGGAGCATCGCCAGGAGCTTAATGAACTTAAAGGACTCCGACAGCAAGATCCTACACCGGACAGTACGGTCGGCCCATCGCAACGGAAAAGCAGCGTGGCTTCCACGGAGGGCCACGGTAATTATGCAATGATGGATGTGTACCCCGTGGATGCAATTAAGGAGAAGACTAGCTGTGAGCTGCATGTTGAACTGAAGAATATTTCCATGAAGGTGGCGGTCGGCTTTGCTTTACCTTCTGCACCGGGAGAGACCTACCATTGCAATCCGATTCCAGCTGGCTATGCTCGTGTCAGTGTGGTTGAAATTCTACCTATGTGTCAGTCACTATAGCTTGACATCCCTGGAGGTGAAGGGGAGACGACACTGGGAGAAGTCATGAGTGGCTTCATTCTTTGGAAAAAAGAATACATCAAGTTTCCAGGCTCGACACCAAGGCCACCTTGTCCACCGAGAAACAATCCATCACCTCCAAGGCAACCGTCTCCTCCCACTGCATTGTCTCCTCCAAGTCCACCTCCAAGTGCACCGTCTCCTCCTAGTAATAGTCTAATCCATGATCCCAACACGAGTCCATCTCAATCCACGCAGCCGCCTCCACCCACTAAGGGCCAAAAGAGGAAGAATACCACCGCTTCGTCGAGCGATAACCGACGCCCAAAGCGACAGTTGTCGCCCCTCCCAAGAGTACCGCCGGTTCCTCCCAAGAGGGCTTACGACCTGACCGATGAGGAGACCGATGCGGTCATACGGGCCAAAGTGGATGCTCATTTTAAAAAGAAACAACCTGAGCCAGAGGTCCAAATAAAACCGGAAACCAAGGAGCACTTTAGGAAATTGGTATTTGATTATTTTAAAAAGAAACAACCTGAGCTAGCGGTCATACGGGCACTTTAGGAAATTGATCTACTTCAAAGTGCAAGTCCAAAGGTATTGGTATTTGACTATACACGCTTTGTACTATGTGTCATGTGAATGACACCACTATTGATGTTGATAGATTCTTTTAAAAAGAAAAAGGAATTGCTGAAAGAGAATCTATAAAATATTTGGCAGAAATTATAAGGTTGGAGATGTCCAACTTGGGTATATAGAAGATATACATGTTATGGTTGTATTCCTTGCTTGTTAAACAATGTGGCTCTTCGGTATTGGATACCGAATCGGTTGGTATGAAGTGTCATACAGGACAACACAATTCATGAACTACAATGGCCTAAGTAACTAGCAAGAGAATGAGTGATGATGTTCATCGAAAACAAATAAAGTGTTATTGTGTTTTTCGTTGTCATCAAACCTAGCCTTCAAGATGTGTTTTAATAATTGTTATTTTGTTCCGGAATTACAGAACAATGGTTGTTCAAATAATTACCGTATTCCATAAAGGATGTATGAACTTTTACAAGTCTAGTGGGAGAAATCACATCCATAAACACTATTGCTAAAATGTCGCAAGACAAATGATTGAAAGATCACTTATGAAGTGACATCGCTGTTTAAATTATATTTGAAAGAAAACATGAAGAAACTCCATGTTGATGGAATTTTGGAGTCTTTGATTTTGATCAATTGACGCATATGAGACTTTCCTCGAGATAATTGAAACTCCGTCCATAGGCCAGATAGGAACGGATGACTAGCTTATTGGAAATTGTGCATGCTGATGTGCATAGTCCATTATGTGTAGCCATATGCGATGGATCTTTTTTGCTTCATATGCTTTGTCCGAAAATTTGAGTGAATATATCTGTATATTTACTTAATAAGGAGGAAGTTTGAAACATTTGAAAGTTGTTCAAAGACTTTCAAGATGAAGTTGAAAAATCATTGTAACAAGAAAATAAAGAGTTTATGATTCGATCATAAAGGAAGATATTTGAGTTACATGTTTAGCAAAAACACCTATGACTTGAGGAATTGTTCCATGATTTGTGTTTCCCGATAAACCATAGGAGTATGGCATTTTCGAGAGATGAAATCAAACCATGTTTGAGATGGTAAGATCAAGGGTGTCATTTATAAAACTGCCATTATGTTTTAAGGATTGAAGCTTTAGAGACTACCGCTTTTACCCTGAAAAGAGCACCATCGTGATCCATTGAAATGACACCATATGAGTTATGGTTTGGGATAAAACCCGAATTGTACTTTCTTAAATTTTGGTATGTTATGCATAAGTAAAATGTTTACAACCAAAGTCGGATAAGCACGTCTTTGTAGGTTATTCCAAAGAATTTGTTGGGAATTTCTCCATAACACCGAGGACAAAAGAGTTTGTCACTTGGAACGTCAAGTTTCTTGAGAAGGAATTTTTCGTGAAAAGTTAAGTGGGAGGACAATAGAACTTTGATAAGGTTGTTGAACCTTAGCTATATGTGCTAAGTAGCGCAGCGCCGGAAAGTGTCCCGGTGACGGCCACAATGCTCATGGCTCTCGTGATTACAAAAGGTGTGATCTTGGAGATTAGAGTTCCTATAGAACCGTGTGGGTCGGTAAGAATCAAATGGTAAGATTTGATAAGCAAGTTGTTATTGTTTTGACAATGATGAACCGACTACATGCAAAGAAGCGATGATGGGCCCTGACTCCATAAAATGACTAGAAGTCATAGAATCCGTGATAATATCCATACACGAGAAATCAAGTTTCTGAACTTGAAAGACCCTCTGAAAAGGTACAAGACCTTACAGTCGTATATGGATCTATAAATAGACATGGATGTTTCACATCTATGAAATAGTCAACATGTCGGAAAGAGTTCACGACAATGTTCAAGGAATTGACTATGATAAGATTTGATCTTTCATAGCGATATTTAGTCTGGACGGATTAATGTAGCAACCACTACATATATTTTGGTATATGGTAGTTGAACAAACAAAACAAGTTCTTCTAATAGAATGGTTACCTAGGACGTGTACATGACACGATCCAAAGGGTTTTGTTAATTCAAAGGATGCTAAAAGAGTATGCAAAACTTCAATGGTTGAAGTAAGCATAGCGGAGTTGGAATCTTCACCATGATGAAACTGTTAAAAGAGTTTAAATTCATTGGAGATGATGAAAATGCTTGCATTTGCAAGAAATTAAGTGGGAGGCTGAGACATATTTCTAATACATTGTGTAGAGGACATATTGTTTATTAGAAATAATGTATCTTTTATTGACACAGGTTAAGAATTTCATTTCGATGAAAGAATTAGGCATAACTCGAGAATTAAGCATCAATGTCTATATGAATAGATTGAGGCGCTAATATGGTTTTGCCAAATGTACATAGATAAGATGTTGAATGAGTTCAATATGGAAACAACAAGAAAGGTTCTTGACGCATGGAAAGGACTGAATCAAGATTCAAGTGTGTTGACACGAGATTCAAGTGTTTTGACACTTGGTGAAATCATAAGAATATTTTGATCAATCATTCTTTGAGATGTACACATCCAGATATGTCCTATGCTCTAAATGTTATGAGCATATACCAGAATGATTCATAAGATGATCATTGGACAATAGTAAAGATATTCTTATGAGCTTTGGAATAACTAAGAATATACCATGTATAAGTGACAAATAGTTAAAGGTAGTTCATTGTAAAGTGTTACATTGATACTAGTGTTGTCACAAGATACAAATTAAATTTATCTCAATTTAGACTATGGGTAGCACAATGTAATGGAAAGGATGTTCCATGAGGGATTTGGATGAGTTCCAAAGTTAAGACATTGTGACGGATACTACAACAAAAGGCTGAGTATATAACTGCTATAGTAGCAGCAAAAGAGGGCATTTGTGTTAAGTAGTTTGTTATCAAACTAGGTGTGGTTCAAAGTGGGCTAATACTATGAAGATATATTGTGTGACAATAATATCAACATATTTTGAGCCGAAGGAACTAAAGGTCTCACCAAAGGACCAAATTTATACAATGCCATCTCAATGGAGAATGAGTAATGCGTAGAGACGCAAGGACATGCAAATACACACGGACCTGGAAGTGCCAGATCCGAAGATTATGTTTACAACTAGCAATGGTGGCTATACAACACCAGAAAGCCATAGGTGTTGAATGCACAAGTTTTTAACTAGCTTATTGACTCTAGTGCAAGTGGGAGACTGTTGGAGATATGCCCAAGAGGCAATAATAAAAGTTATTATTATTATATCTTTGTGTTTATGATGAATGTTTACATCCCATGCTATAATTGTATTATTAGGAAACACTAATACATGTGTGTTTTGTAAACATATAAAAGTCCCTAGTAAGCCTCTTGTTGAACTAGCTTGTTGATTTATTGATGATCATGGTTTCCTGATCATGGACATTAGGATGTGATTAATAACAAGGTTATATCATTAGGAGAATGATATGATGGACACACACCCATAGTAAGCGTAGCATAAGATCAAGTCATTAAGTTCGTAGTGCTATAAGCTTTCAAATACATAGTAACCTAATCCTTCAACCATGAGGTTATGTTAATCACCATCACCGGATGGATGCTTTGATGACATCAAACGCTGCTTCGTAACTGGGTGGTTATAAAGGTGTCATTGGGTATTCTGAAAGTATGTGTTGAAGCGCATGAACCAAGATTGGGATTTGTCCATCCATATGACGGATAGATATGCTCTGGGCCCTCTCGGTGGAATGTCGTCTAGTTAGCTTGCAAGCATGTGACTGGGTCACAAGGGATGACATATCACGGAACGAGTAAAGAGTACTTATCAGTAACGAGGTTGAACTAGGTATGGAGATACCGACGATCAAACCTCGGATAAGTATTGTATCGTGAGACAAAGGGAATTGGTTTCGTATGTAAGTGGTTCAATCGATCGCGAAGTCATCGTTGAGTATGTGGGAGCCATTATGGATCTCCAGGTCCCGCTGATGGTTATTAATAGGAGATGTGTCTCTATCATGTCTGCATATTCACGAACCGTAGGGTGACACACTTAAGGTTCGAAGTTGTTTTAAGTAGATATGGAATATGCGTTGGAGACCGAATGTTGTTCGGAGTCTCGGATTGGATTCGGGACATCACGAGGAGATCCGGAATGGTCCGGAGAATAAGATTCATATATAGGGGATCATTTTCTGAGTTAGGAAATGTTCCGGAGTGTTTGTATGAGGATTCTAGAAGGTTTCGGAATGTTCCGGAAGGTTCTAGAAGATATCTTGGAGTTTGCTTGAAAATCAAGATAGGGATCAAGGAGTCCTGGTGGGTCAAGACAAGGAGTCGTGGGGGAGGAGGACTCCTCCCCCCACTCCCCAATCCGCCGGCCTAGAGGAGGGGAGTCCTGCAAGGACTCCCCCTCCCCAAGGCGCCCTTCCCCCCTTAAATAGAAGGGCAGGGGCGCCCCCTCCTCCCTTGCTCTCATAACTCCAATCTCTGCCGCCTCTCTCCTCCACCTTTCTTCTGCACAGGCATAGGCGAAGCCCTGCAGAATTCTCTACTCCACCACCACCACCACGCCGTCGTGCTGCTTGGATTCCGTGGAGAAGATCTACTACCTCCGCTGCTCGCTGGAACGGGGAGAGGAAGGTCTGCTTCGACTCCGCACGTGTGACCGACTACGGAAGCGCTGCCGAAACGCGGCGCCGGAAGGATCGTCCACTTGACCGACTGCGGAAGCGCTGCCGGAACGCGACGCCGGAAGGATCGTCCACACGATCTTGAGATCGGCAAGTGATCGACTACATCAACCACGAGATCTAATCTCGTTAACGCTTTCGGATCTACCAGGGTTAGTTCCTATCTATCTCGTTGCTCATGTCTAATAGATTAGATCTTGGCTTTTATCTAGATTAGATCTGGGTTTTGTTCGTTCTTGCGGTAGAAATTTTTTGTTTTCCATGCTACGAACCCATCAACGATGTCTTCAGAAGACACTGAAACAGAAGAGATCAAGCGGCAGAGCAAGCATCACAAAAGAGGTTCCCCAGCAGGGGGAACAAGCAAAACAATCGAGTGGTAGCGGAAGCATCAGAACAGACGTCCCCCAGCTGGGGAAACAAGCAAAACAATCGAGTGGTAGCCGAAGAACCAAAAGAGATGTTCCCCAGCTGGGGAAACAAGCAAACCAATCGCTCTCCCACTCCAGGTGAACATACCCGAACCTCAACTATATGAGGTAGAACCTATGGATCCGAAAACGGCTAGGATATTGGCCGAGCAATGTGGTATGCCTATTCATGAAATTCTTCACGGCGATATGTCCAAGGCTGAGGTAGCACCCAAATTTGTTCATGGGGAGCCTCTGGTCAGTTATGAGAGGCTTCGGGATATGCCAACACAAATGCGACGATTCCATGAATGATACATGACAGCATCAAAAGAACAGCAAAATTGGCTCTTAGTGAAAGTTCGAAAATCGCATTACTTCACTGAAGACGAGGTCCCTATTGAATTTACAGAATTATTTCAATTATTCAATCTAAAGGAACTCGACAAAACTATCCTCAGTTCGTATCGTCTGTAAGTGATTACTTTATTTATGTAATTAGGTCTCTATCTCAGCTTGTTCAATTCATTACCGGTAAGTATACTCACTATATTCTTTTGTATGCTATATATAATGATACAGAATGAAGATGCTCGATTGTAAAAGAAAGGCTATCAATGGATTTGGGTTTATTGACCCACATCGAGTTAATGGAGCTATACTAAAGGATAAACCACTGGAGACCGAGAACAACTTGCTGCGATTTCTCACGAAACAACATTTCTGTAATGAAATACTATTTCCTTACCACGACGGCAAGTGAGTTTTTGTACACATTAACTTTTGCTTACTCGATGTTCAGTGTAAATGATGAGTTACTGACGTATGTAAACCTTGCATAGCTACCACTGGATTCTTCTAATCATTTCACTTGACTTGGGAAGAGGTCACATCATGGACTCACTAAACAAAGACATTGAAAAGTACCGTAGCATTCTCGATGCGCTCCAGAGGTAATTTCAACCATTATCATGGTTTCTTTCGTTCATTTTCTGGGATATGAAGTAGTTATTAACTCATACATTAATTTTCTTTGTCGGGTAGGATTTTGACACAGTTCAAAAAACATGTCCGCGGTCAATGGCGTGATGAGCTATTTTTTAAATCACTCTCGGTAAATAGTACGAGCTAATTCCGCGCATCAATTTAATTCTAGTTTATGTGTATTTATCATGCTAGCGTTATTAGTTGATTGAATTCTATTCTTGTAAAGTGCGCGAGGCAGCCACAGGGAACTAATCTATGTGGATTCTACGTGTGCGAGTTTATTTGTATCAGTATTGAAAAGCCCTCGGAAAATGTTCGAGTAAATAAACAATATATTCACCCTTTATTTTTATTACAAAATGTCGTGTTGAGTCTAATTCATACGATCTCCTTTTTATATAGTTGGACGCGATGCGGGACAAGCTCCTACCAGAGGACTGCCTAATAGCAATCCAAGAGGAATTTGCTGCATTTTTTGTCCACGAGGTCATAGACCCACGCGGAGAATACTCTATACGTAGACCCTAAAGCATCCATGTAATAATCTCCATGTAATCAAATAGACATGCTCTGGACCCGGTTGGGACTCCATGTATGCTTGTAAGAGAAATTATATTATATATTGCGTCAATGTGTACAAGTGCTGTATAGTAGCGTTCTGTATGTATACGAAAACTTGTTTCTAATGAAAACACAGAATGAAAAATAATTGAACACAAAACATAAAATGAAAAGAAAAACACAAAACCCTAAAACCCCATCCCCTGTCGCGGCAGCCAAATAGCCTAAAATGCTGCCGCGGCAGGGAACCTTTAGTCCCGGTTCGTAACACGACCCGAGGCTAAATGTCCTGCCGCCCAGCGAGCCTCGCAGGCCACGTGGTTGGATCTCTAGCCCCGGTTCGTAACAGAACCGGGGCTAAAGCTTGGACCTTTAGTCCCGCTTTTGCAGTTCCGGTTCGCAATCCGGGGCTAAAGGCGCTTATGAAACGGGGCAAATGGCCTGGTTTCTACTAGTGCAAGCAACACCTTTAAAAAGAAATGTGACGTTGAATGACACTATTGCCCTGACCAGACCACTCCACGGTACTCGGGAGGAAGTGGTGGGGAACCACCGACTCCCTTCACGAAGGAAGGTTGAAATCCGTTGGCGTCAACGTATCGGTACCGAAAAAGCCGGCACGGATTTCCCCCGGCTCCAACCTCGAATCCAGTGCACACCACCCCACACGCTGCCCACCAGTAAACGTCACCATAGTATGGCACTCATCATCGTTGACACTAGTACCTGGCCTGACAGAGGGATGCAGACAACATGGTTGGAATCGGGAAACGGCAACACCATAGCCTCGCGGGAGGGATCATCCTCCACCACTGATGATGGTAGTTGACCGGAGGGAGCAGCATAAGCACACCCGGCCCAGCACTGGTGGGCATATACTCGATCGATAGAAGGAAAAAAAATGGAATGGTTGTGATACGGAAGCTGAGGTGGTCGTGTCCTTGTCGTGCGCGCGGCGCGGTCGTTTTACGGCCGGACGGCGACACGGCTATCGGCTAACGGCGCGACAAGGCAAGGCAGGCGTGGCCCAGCGCGCATGTGGCTGACACGCAGGATCGATCGATGGATCCAACCCCCCGCGCGACACGGTACCAACCGCACTCCCCTGTCACGCCAACACAGGACGCAGCCCCCGGCTCTGGCGCGCGGTAGCCGGCCCTATCCACCCCGCCGCGTTGGGCCACTGGGACCTGCCGGCAGCCGCCACGCTCCAGTGAATTTGCAGATAGCGCCGCACTGTTCCATTCCTTCCGTCGACACCATAATTGGCACGTACGTGCGCGAGAGATGGGAGCTTGCATCATGCAATTCAAGCGATATAGTATCCCTCTATCCAGGTTTATTGGGCTACTAGTAGAATTAGAAAAATTCCTCAAAATTAGCTAAATTTGCTACTCCCTCAGACTCATACTACTTGATTTGGATTTTTCTAGATTCGGATGTATCTAGTCTTAAAACATGTCTAGATACATCCGAATCTAAACAAATTCGAGTCAACTAATATGGGTCGGAGAGAGTACTTAATTCGTGATTTCATTGTCTCGATTTCTGAAAAGCTGCCTTGTGGCAACCTTTTGTGTATGACTCCATGAAACTATCATATGCATGGCATTGTATGCAACGGAATAGTAATTAATCCTCGTAGTTAATGGAAGAAAATCAACAATTACAACCCGTCTATACGATTTTTCTCCACCAATAGAATTCTGTCTTGGTCGCAGCGCTGCTCCGATTAAGCCGAATAAACCTAGACGGAGGGAGTAGACTAGTGGTGCACGTATGCGTCTCATTAATTTGATGGATGCGTAATTTATACTAAATGGATGTGATCTTGGTCTGCATACATAGCTGATACTCCCTCCGTCTTAATTTACTCTGCGTTTTAGGTTTAGTCAAAGTCAAATTTTATAAACTCTGACTGTCTATATCATAAAAAATATCAACATTTAAAATATGTAATAAATATAATTTATTTATATTGTATGCAATTGATTTTATAAATATTGATATTTTGTAGAATATATTTAGACAAGTTTTAATAAACTTGACTTTGACCAAACCTACAACGCAGAGTAATTTAGAGCAGAGAAAGAGCTCGATGAAGAAAGACGTCGCTTGGCGATAGGGTCCCGCTGCCGGCCGGCCAGGCAGCTAGACGCGGATAGGTGATCGATCCAGAGGGTATCCCACCGACCGAGGGGAACCCGACATCCATTCCATGTACCGATCGAGAGGCTACCTACGGTACTCTACGGGTGCACATGCACCATCGCAATTTCCATCCTCCTGTCCGGCTGCCTACTCTGCACGGTGGTTGGGACGTTGTGCTTCTGCGGTACTAGTACATGTGTAGTAGTCTCTGCGTTTGAAAATATAAGATGTTTTATGTGTAGTAGTCTCTGCGTTTGAAAATATAAGATGTTTTAGCTTTGTGAAAGTACTGTATCTAAACCCTTTAGTGTGTAGGTTCATTTTAAACCTAGATAAACCTACACATTAAAATAGGTCTAGATACACATCATTCATAAACTAAAACATCTTATATTTTGAAACGAAAACCCAGGGATATATATTTTCTCGGTAGTGATGTCGATCGTGCGTGTGCCAGTGATCTGTCGATCGATGGAATGGAAGCCTCGTTTCGATTCGTTTCGCGCTCCAAGCTAGCAATGGTTCTCCAAGTACAAGGTCGATCGAGGCTATATATACAGCTCGGCGGAAAATAAAGGCAAAGGCGCGCCGGAACGGACGTCCCGCCCCGGCCGGTGGGTCTCGGGGTACGTACGGTGGCGACGCCACACGTGGTGGGTCATCCGCGGCGAGCGCGACGTGCCGACGCGGGATGGGCGGACGGGCGGGACGGATAACGAGAGGGTGAATCCATCGTCGTCGTTGCTGGGGCCAGCGGTAGCCGGCAGGGTGTAGTAGCCGGGTCCCGACCGGCGCCGGCTCGCTCGTGCACCGCGTACCGTGACATGCCAACTACGGTGGGAGGCCCCGCCCGATCTCCGTCATCCTCCTCCTTTGTTGACTCTATCTGACGAGGGTTTAACTCTTCAATTACCATTGTTGTGGATTTGGGTTTTAGAGAGGGAGGAAGCGCTGGAGATCTCGGTACGGCTAGCAAACAAGTACACAGGGACACAAGGTTTACCCAGGTTCAGACCTCGTAGAGGACCCTACTCCTGCTTGTCTGCTCTTGATTGATGATGATCCGAAGGATTACAATGTCGCCGATGGCGGTGTATGCGCAGATTGGATCTGGCGTATGAGAGATCGTAGATCTATCTATTGTCTATTGTGGGAGTCGCGATGTCTAGATCTATTGTGGCGTAGCATGTCTTATGTCGTGTCCTCCTCATTGGACCCTCCTAGCCTTTATATATGGGGAGGTTAGGTCTCAGGTACCAATACGAGTTTGTTATAAGTTGTATTCAAACGCTAGTATTGAGACTTTCTTGTCTTGTGCGTTCGGGAGTCCGTATCCATATGGGCTTCATACCACTTGAATCATCATAGGCGGCATGGACTTTGGCAATTTGTCGAGTGGGTCTTCCGTCAAGCCGCACTAGATAGGTTGTAGTCGAGTGGCTATTGGACATATCCATATCACTATCCTTCCTCGCCTCTAGCGGTCCAAGGTCCCGTCCAGTTCCAGCACACAGACCTGGCCTATCACTCTGCTTCTTAACTCTTCTTGTACCCTTGGGCGCTCTGTGTCATTGTACGTATGTACACTCCATGCGACGACAGACAGGGACCTGCACGTTCACCTTGCTGCTCTGGAACCCAGCTAGCTTATAATTATACGGATATCGCAGATGCAGAGTTTTTCTGCTTCCATCGATACTGACATATATACTATACCTCAGCGGGAGCAGCTGATCATCCAAGAAAATTGGCTTCAACATTGCTGCAAAATTAAGCTGCTACCAGCCGCAGAATCGGTCAAAACTCAGTGATATCGCTATATATATACCGTACATTGCCGGATGATTGGATGGGAGGGATGCCCGCTCAACCAGTCGCAGTAGGCGTTAGTTTCAGATTTCAGTATCTCTGCTGCCTATCCTGTCATGAAGAACTTGCGTACGTGATTCGTTAACTTTTTTCCCTCGTCACAACTTTCGTCTTCTTCCGATCGGCGACATGGTAGCTCCGCTCGCTACCAGGGCCCTGGCTGCTAGCAGTCACATGAAACTGTAAGGGACATGGCACTGGAGCTTTGTCGATTTGACGTCTGCAAGGTTCAACTTAGCAAAGCAGAGAGGACAGCCATGCAAAGCAGAGATGGAACCAAGAAACACCATAGCAGGAGTGAACTAGAGCATCTCAGACGACACACATTGATTAGCATGCTGCTAATTAAGCTGGTTAAGACTTGCTAATCACGCATGATCCATCGAGCACACACCAGACCAGACGCAACGGTGTAGAACCAGAGTGAGAGATCTCGATCATATCGATCCTGCAAGAAATTAAAGAAAGAAATACATACGCATGGATAAGCTTGCCACGGTAGTCGTACTAGCTAGTGACTGTTAAACTGTTCTCCTCGACTGGATAAGCTTGTATGCGTGCGTAAAATGGCGACTGGGGGCCTGTTTGCCACCCGCTGTTTTTCCCTAGTATTGGAAAGATACCGTAGTATCTAAAAATACTATAGTTTAATACTTTAAGCCGTTTGGCCACAGTAAAATACCAAAGTTTTAAAACCGTGGTATTGCAAAAACGGAGGGTTTTTTGCACCATTCAAGAAAGAGGTCCGGAGCTCTTTTTTACAAATACCGTGATTTTGTGCAAACTGTAGTATTAAATGCCTCGGCGTTGATATACTATGGTTTTAGAATACTTTGGTTTGACAAAAGCCAAGCTGCCAAACGGAACCTGATTCTCTTGACGAGAGCCAGAGTTTCTGAATTCTGAGCAAAACTTGTCGATCAATCAAATTAATATGGTTGACTTTACACGCGAAAACCAGTTTTTAACCTTCTGGCGACGTCTTTACCTGATTAGACATGAAACAGAACCTTGATCTTTGTTCCCAAATTACTCAAGACTCTCCACTTGTGGAGTCCAAGCCATCTCCTAGCATTGTATCACTCTTATAGAGATACAGTTGTATAACGTGTATGTGTCCGTACTGTGCATGTATTGTTTGAAACCGCGTTGCACGTATTGTATGACCGGCCAGAGATCGATTTGTGATCCGGCTTGTGTCCCAAGTTGTACACCTAATATAAGGAGAGGAGACCCCAACGTGGGAGATTACGGCAAAATATTGGTTTTGACTTGGTATCAGAGTATGCGTTCCCGATCTAGGGTCTGTCGCCGCGATGTCTTCCGCGATGATGCTCTCCACCACCACCGGCGCCGCCACCTCTTCCCTCACCGCCTCGCTTGCCGCTGGCGCCCATGGTCTCACCTCCTCTCTTCCCACAGCCTCTCCCACTCAATTCACCAACACCATCACCGTTCGTCTTGATCGCATGAACTACCTGCTGTGGAGGACACAGGTTGTCCCCAACATCGCCAGCCAGGGCTGGCTCGGCTTCCTCGACGGATCCTGCAAGGCGCCACCGCCGACGATCACCTCCGACACGGGAACGGATGCCACAACCCAGGCAAACCCCGACTATGCCATCTGGTGGTACACTGATCAGCAGGTCATGAGCATCCTGATTGGCTTAATGGCCGAGGATATCATCGCCCAGATGGTAGGGCGCACCACCGCCGCTGCTGTCTGGAGCACCGTCACCGCCATGTTCTCCGCCCAAAACCAGGCAGGGGTCCGTCAATTCCGGCGCCAGCTGACGACGACGAAGAAGAACATGATCGCCACCGATTTCTTCAACAAGATGAAAGGGTTTGCCGACGCTCTAGCTATGGTCGGTAGCCCCGTTCCCGAGGATGAGCTGATCGACTACATGGTGGTCGGTCTCAGTTCACAATTCGAGGGCCTTCAGCAATCGCTCACCGTCCTCAACAACACCGGCCAGTCCATCTCCGTCTCCGAGTTCTACTCGATGTTGCTCTCGTGCGAATCCATCCGCGAGCAGAATCTTTAGGCTGGTGACTTCTCTTCCTCAGCAAACTCTGCCGCTCGGCGTGGCGATCAGGGGCGCGGTGGTGGTCGTCCGTTTGACAACGCCCCTAGCAATGGTCGTTTCAACGGCAATGGCAGTCGCCCTAACGGTGGGCAGTAGCAACAACAACAATCTGCTGGAGGTGGTCGTGGTGGTGCCAACCACTACAACGGTGGTTACGGAGGTGGCTACTAGGACAACCATGGCAACCGCAACGGCGGCGGTGCCAACGGCTACCACATGCAGGGCAACGGAGGGCGTGGCCATGGCAACGGTGGTCGTGGCCGCTATCGTCCTCAGTGTCAGATATGTGGCATATGGGGGCACAACGCCCTAGCTTGCCGCAATCGGTTCAACCAGGGGTATCAATCAACCAGGGGTATCAATCCGATGCTCCCCGCTCAAGCAACGCCGTCTCCACCTCCACTTTCTCTGAGGGCAGTTCGTGGATCATCGACTCTGGCGCCACCAACCATTACACCAACGACATCGAATGCCTCCACGCACACAAGCGCTACCACGGCAAGGATCAGGTTCAGGTCGCCAATGGCATAGGTTTGTCTATTGCCCATAGTGGTAATTCTAGTTTAACTGGTTCTGTGCAATCTCTTGCCCTGAAGAATATTCTCCATGTTCCTGATATTAGCAAAAATTTGCTCTCTGTTTATCGCCTCGTTTGTGACAATGATATTTTTATTGAATTTCATAAATATTTTTTCCTTGTTAAGGACAAAGCCACGCAGAGAATCCTCTTGCAAGGTAGAAGTCGTGGTGGTCTCTACCCCCTCCCGTTTGATCGAGCCTCCGTTCATTGCCATGCTTCTTCTGGTGTTAGGATCACGCCCTCCCAATGGCACCAGCGTCTAGGTCACCCGTCCAATAAAGTAGTTCAAAATATTGTTAGGTCCAATGATTTGCCTTGTTCTTCAAATTCTGGGTCTTTTGTTTGTGACGCATGTCAACGCGCCAAGATTCATCAATTACCTTATAATAATTATTCGAGTGTTACTCATTCTCCTCTTGAGCTTGTGCATACTGATGTTTGGGGGGCTGCTTTACCCTCTTCCGGGGGTTTTAAGTATTATGTGAGCTTTATCGATCATTATAGCCGCCACTGCTGGATCTATCTTATCAAACATAAGTCTAACGTTGAGAACATTTTCTATATTTTTCAGAATCATGTTGAGCGCCTTCTAAATACTAAAATTCGTGTCATTCGGTCTGATTGGGGAGGAGAGTATCATCGTCCATGCTTACTTTGAGCGTACGGGGATTTCCCATCAAGTCTCATGCCCACACACATCCCAGCAGAATGGTGTTGCCGAGCATAAGCATCGACACTTAGTTGAAACTGGGGTTGCTTTGCTTGCCCACTCCTTCCTTCCCCTCCGATATTGGGATGAAGCGTTTCTTACAGCTTGCTACCTTATAAATCGCATGCCCACTACCACCCTCGACAACACCACTCCCATCGCACGCCTTCTACAAATCATCCCTGACTACTCCTTCATGTGCACCTTCAGGTGTGCTTGCTGGCCTAGCTTGCGCAAATACAATTCTCGGAAACTCGAGTTTCGGTCAAAGATGTGTGTTTTCCTCGGGTATAATCCTATGCATAAAGGTTACAAGTGTCTGGACCGAAGCACTGGGCGCATTTATATCTCTCGTGATGTGAGTTTCGACGAGAAAGTTTTCCCGTATGCCACTCCCAGTGTCACCGTTGATGTGTCTCAGTTACTCCCTGTCGCTTTTCCTTCGCAGGAACCAGTTATTCAGAATACTAATACGCGTATTTATGACACTTCCTTGTTGCTAGTTGACCCTCCTGAAGTTTCCTCTGTTGCTCCTGTGCAGGTACCGATCGACGTGCATGCCTCGTCAGCCGCGCTAGCATCGCCGCCTGTGACCTCCCCCGCGTCTGCGCCTAGCGGTGGCCAGCCCAGCCCGCCACGAACTGGGTCTCTGCGTCTTGGGTCGGTTTCCCCAGAGGCGTCGTCCTCGCCCCCGTCTACTCCATGCTCAGGGGCGACGTTTTCTGCTGGGCCGTCTGGTGGACCTAGTCCGCCTTCATCGTCTAGTGATGTTGCCTCGCCGCCATCGCTTGATCCGACGCCAGCTCAGCACAACATGGTCACTTGCCATCGTCTTGGTCTTCATCAGCCCAAGGAGTACACGGACGGGACAGCCCGTTATGATCCTCATCAGCGTTGAGCTTTTCTGGCTACTCCAGCCTCGCATCGTACTGCATTAACAGAACCAGCCTAGCGGTCTGCTATGGAAGCAGAATTTGATGCACTTACCATCAATCGGACTTGGACGTTGGTTCCTCGACCCCCTAGCACGAACATTGTCAGAAGTAAGTGGATTTTTAAGACAAAGTTTTGTCCTGATGGTTCTATCGATAAGCACAAGGCTAGATTGGTGGCTCGTGGTTTTACATAGCAAGAAGGTATAGACTATCATGATACCTTTAGTCCGGTGGTTAATAAGGTTACAGTTCAGCTGGTACTCTCTTTGGTTGTGTCTCGTGGCTGGTGCCTCCGTTAGATCGCCGTCAGCAATGCTTTTTTTCATGGTTTTCTTCAAGAAGATGTGTATATGCAGCAGCCCCCCGGTTTTGAGGATTCTCGTTTTGCCAACCATGTTTGCAAGCTTCAGTGGGCGCTCTATGGGCTCAAGCAGTCTCCTCGCGCATGGTATGCCCGCCTCAGTGGTCGTCTTCTTCAGATGGGATTTCTCTCTAGTAAATCTGACACCTCCTTGTTCATTTATGATCAACATGGAGTTTAGATTTATATGCTTGTGTATGTCGATGATATTGTCATTGCTGGCTCTTCCTTGGCTGCTGTGGATCGAGTGGTTTCAACTCTCTCTGACACGTTCCCTATCAAGGATCTCGGTCGTCTTGATTACTTTCTTGGGATTGAGGTTTCTTACCGGTCTCAAGGGATGGTTCTTACTCAGCGCAAATATGCTCTTGATTTGCTTCATCGTGCCAATGTGGAGCACTGCCGAGCGGTCACTACTCCTTGGTCATCCACGGACAAGTTGTCATGTGGTATTGGTGACCCTCTTGGTCCGGCTGATATTTTTAGCTACCGAAGCTTAGTTGGTGGTCTTCAGTATCTTACGCACACTCGACCGGATTTGTCTTTTGCTGTGAACAAAGTCTGCCAGTTCTTGTCTCAGCCCACGACTGTTCACTATGAGGCAGTCAAGAGGATTCTTCCGTATGTGAAGGGCACCATCTCTACTGGCATGTACATTCAGCCTATGGTCTCTACGGTGTTGGACATTTACACCGATGCTGATTGGGCCGGATGCCCGGATGATCGTCGCTCCACTGGTGGTTTCGCTATTTTTCTCGGAGGTAACCTGGTCTCCTGGAGCTCTCGCAAACAACCTACGATTTCTCGTTCCAGTACTGAGGCTGAGTACAAGGCTCTGGCGAATGGTACTGTTGAAGCTGTTTGGATTCAGTCTGTGCTCACTGAGCTTGGTGTTCATCAATCTCGCCCCCCTGTTCTGTGGTGCGATAATCTTGGTGCTACTTATCTCTCAGCTAATCCGGTGTTTCACGCTCATGCGAAGCACATCGAGATAGATTTTTATTTTGTTCGCGAAAGGGTCGCAATGGGAGCTCTTCATGTTAGGTAAGGATGGTAATGAGTAGGGTATGGGCAGGGTAGAGCAATACCATATCCATACCCGTATAGCCAATGGGTACAAAATTTTACCCATACCCGTACCCGCGGGTATAAAACTTTACCCATACCCATTGGGTACCCGGTGGGTAGATCCAATAGTACACAAATTATTCAGAATTTTACGTTCATCAATAACATATATTTGAAAAAAGACAATTATGTCTACTTAATAATAAGTAGACGAGTACATGAAAGTATCGAAGTTAGAATTCGCAATCACATATTTATCCCTGTGCTTCTTGGCCGCATAAGTTGACACTCTATAGGTAAGTTTGACATGTCAGTTTAAACATGCATGGTATGAGTATACCCATGGGTACAAGTTTATACCCGTGCCCGTACCCGTAACTTAACGGATAGGGTATGAGTATTACCCATGGGTATAAAAGTGTGCCCATATCCTACCCATGCGGGTACGGTATCCACGGATATCCGTACCCATGGGTAAAATTGTCATCCTTAATGTTAGGTTTATTGCCTCTGCTGATCAGATTGCTGATGTTTTCACCAAACCGGTCACTCAGCTCACACTTCGTAAATTTAAATCCAATCTCAACCTTGTACACGACGGTTTAGATTGAGGGGGAGTGTTAGAGATAGAGTTGTATAATGTGTATGTGTCCGTGCTGTGCACGTATTGTTTGAAACCATGCGTTGCACGTATTGTATGACCGGCCAGAGATCGATTTGTGATCCGGCTTGTGTCCCAAGTTATACACCTAATATAAAGAGAGGAGGCCTCAACGTGGAAGATTACGGCAAAATATTGTTTTTGACTACCTGATTGTGCTCTTTCGTGCTACAAAGCTAGCTTAACTACTATTGTGGTAGTGTATAGAATCAACCATGCGTGTCATGGCTAGACTGGCAAGAATTTCATATGCATTTTGCTGGGGCAGAAAGCGGTGGTGTTCCATGCCATGCAGCCATGACCTAACGTGGATCCAGCCGAGCTAGGCTACTGTTAGTGGGTTAAGTACTTCCTGATCCATTTAATAAACATTTTTATTTGACACTTTTTAAACAGATAGCACCAAGGGTGGATACGGAAGCCTTGATCAATCATAAGCGTCCTCTGCTCCTGCCTAATCCTAAAAGCGAAACTCAATTTAAACGTACGTGTCTTTACAAGAGCCTTCCTAGCAATAACTGAATTAATTTCAAATGGTTATGCGATAATCCAGAGTCACTAGCTCATAGCTACCGACTACTCACCCGATCGATTGGAGACCAATAATGATGCTTAGCGGATGACATTAACTAGTCTCCAACTGATAATGAACCGTACGTGCATACTCATGGGCCATGGCTGCCGCATGCCAGGTGCTATCTGGCACACCGCGCAGTGCATTATTTGATTTCAGGACCTACGTAGAAACCAATCTGTATCGCGACCGCTGTAGATCACATGGTCACTTGATGACAAAACCAATTTCTCTGCCGTCATTTGCATAATTATGTGCTGGATGCTATGGTTCACAGTCTATTTTGTCTTTTCGCTCACGGTCCATTTATAATTTATAAAATCCTGAAAATCTGAATTCGAAAGTCTAGTGTCGTACATGGCATATATTTCCTCTAGCGATAATTATCTGCATTTTTGGTTTAAAATTTATGAACTTTGACCGGTATAGACGGAAAAATATCAACATCAAATTAAAAAAAAGTTAGAATAACCATAAATTATAGTACTCCCTCCGACCCATATTTAGTTGACTCGGGTTTGCTAGATTTGGACGTATCTAGACATGTTTTAGTACTAGATACATCCGAATCTAGAAAAATCTAAGTCAACTAATATGGGTCGGAGGGAGTATCTTCATATTATATGAATTTTTTATCATGGATGTTGATACTTTTTCCTACTTTACGAAGTTTAACTTTGATGAAACACCTGATAATTATGGAACATGGAAGTATAGAAAGTTTATTCTTATACTACTAGCGGAGGAAGGGAATGATAACATATAACTTGAGTTGTTCTACTCTTCCTTCTAGCATTTCAAAAGAGAGCAATAAGGTGTGTCCTCACTCACAAAGATTCACCTCGCCACGCGTTGAGACACTAGATTTTTTCCAAGTTTAGGAGTGTTATGGTGGAAGACTAATTTATTGTCGGGTGCACCGACTCCGGGTGTAACATGTTAATAAGCAGGTGCATACTTGACACATTTTCTGCTTCTAGATATGTCTTATACCCGCATGGCAGTTGTGTTCTCTGCCTTCTCCAAGTTACATAGACGGGAGGGGGAGGACAAAATAGACATATCACTTTGTTGCTCTCTCTCTCTCCCTCCCCCATTGCTAAATTTCTTTGAATGCGCTGCTTCTAAGTTTACTCATCTAAGCGACCACGTCAGCTACCCAAAAAACCCGGCTTTCAAAACACCACCCTTAAGAATTAAGATCATGAGCTAGGTAAGGGTGGTAACGTTTTTAGGGATCATGTTTGTGAGACTACTCACATTCATTTGACTGCATCTGCGGTGATTAATCGACTACTTCGACTCTGGATAGGGCGCACGACTAGGTTACCTTTACCACCATGGGCGACAATGAAAACATTTTTGTTGTGGCCTTCCTGGTAAACATGTATGTCCTACTCATCTCTTTGTTTGCACATGAATTTGGTTCACATGTAGATCTACTTGATATGTCAAGTTTTTCCCATGTGATTAGAATTTCTAGTTCATTTGTGGTGTTTCTTTCGTAATAAAAATCATCCAAAAAATAATAATATTCCAACATAGTGAGACTGATTTTTTAAATAATATGCATGTAAAGTTTAGTTAATAATCAAATATAAAAGTAGCTCTATTTAACAAACTCTTGCAACTCGAATAATTAAAACTTTAGAAAAATTAAGTATGCATGTAGGATTGCTATTGGATGCGCCAATAGTATCCACTAATTGATAAGAGACAAATAAGTAATTGTCTGACACATACCCCTACCTTTTAATGTCATTTTCGTGTTTAAATATTTACGTGTTGGTTTTTTTAATGATGATGTCAATATGTGAAACTCTGTCATCATGTATACATATGGATTGCACCATAAACTTACATGGCATGTATTATTTGAAGCATATTCAACAAAAATACAAACCAACATATATATAGTGAGACCGTGTGATATATAGTGAAACTATGTGTGTGCAGACATTTAACTCGTCAGTAAATTTATCATTTTTGTTAATTTCATGTCACTCTGACCTTTCAAATTTTTGACAAATTTGTCAGTAAATGAATAGATGAATAAACAATTGATCATATTATAGGAAAATGCTAAAACTACGCAAAGATCTTATTTTTGTTTAGTATCAATAAAATTGAAGCAGATCTAGGTATTGGGTTTTTTACCTATAAGAAAATCACAACATGGATTTAAAAAATGCAGGTTAATTAACTATCATTGTAATTTCCTCGGTAAAAACAATTATCACATGTCTCGGATGGGCATGATTTTTTATGAAAAAATGCATGGGCAAGTTTCTACCCAATACCTACGTTTTTTCCCGTAGTTTTTAAACTTACAGACATAATTTTTACTAAGATTTAACAGAAAAGTTCATACATACACCCACAATCTAAAACTAGATTTAACAGAAATGTTCATACATATACCCACACTCTAAAAATAGATTTAATAGAAAAAGTTCATACTACCCACACTCTAAAAATAGATTTAACATAAAAGTTCATAAATATATATATATGTATAAAATGAGAGGGGATATTTAGAGTGTGGGTATATATATATATATATATATATATATATATATATATATATATATATTCTTTATGTGTATCCCTGAAGCTACTATCCTTGTATCTCGTAGCCATAAATCGATACTAATATATAATCTTTGTGTGTATCCCTGAAGCTACTATCCTTGTATCTCGTAGCCATAAATCGATACTAATATGTGATCGACTTTTTTGTTTGCGAAATTCCACCGATTCCATTAATAATCATCAATCGCAGTACAAAGAGGACCAAAAGTAATAAAAATTACAAATAGGTCATTGTCACCTAACGACGACTACAGACACTAGCACGAGCCGAAGGCGCGCCGCCGTCTTCGCCTCTCCATCACCGGCGTCAAGCAAAGCTTATCGTAGTAGAGCTTGTTGTAGTAGACAGACAGGAAATCGTCGTGCTAAGGCCACAAAGGACCAGCGCACTAGAGCAGCAACCATCGCCAATGATGACAACCATAGATCGGAAGAGACTGATCTGAAAACACACGAACGAACACGAAAACGGACCGAATCCCAGGAGGTCCGCTGGACAAACGACTCCACGTGCCCTCCGTCGGCGCTAGAAGCGCCCACGGAGCGAGGATAGAGCGAGGATGACTTTATCTGACTCCAAGACGTAGCCATCGTCTCAACATCTCGAAGAAGACACTTAAAAATAGACTAAACAAGAAACGAAAACCTCCCGTCGGCGAGAGGTCGTGGTCCGCCACACCTCCAAGACCCAAGGACCACCGGAGGTGGAGCGGACCGGCGATGTCGCTGGCGAGAGGTACGGAACCCTAGATGGGTTTTGGGTGCTCTTGGGGAGAGCCTCTGGCGGCTGCAGTACCGGTTCGGTAGGAATAATATATGGTCGACTTTATTTGTGGCGTTTAATCACCCTTCTTTCTACAATGTCAAAATATAGAAGCATCATCACGAAGAAAGTTAAGATTATCACACCTAACTATGGCCATGCTTTCACTCTCTCTTTTTGGGACACCACTTTTCACATGGCATTGTCCATGTTGATCTCGTGCACCATGGCACAGGTGGAAACTAACTAGCATTACACTACATCCTTGCAAAACCTAACACCATGTACCTCTCACCAAGCAAGAAGCTGGTGGCCGTGCAGATCAAAAAGGTTAAATCCCCACCCAAAAGAAGAAGAAAAAGACAGGAAATAAAGATAGGTTCATGCACGGATGCAACTGACCGGTAAAGCTTTCCTCGTCAGTTCCTAATAACCAAGCGCAATTTTCAAGCATGCATGAGCTTTACAACGTGGGGAATAGACATAAATAAATGTGGCCAGCCAATGACGATGCAACAAGTCACAAGTACGGTTAGCACATATGCACATGCATCATGTTCCACGATGGCATGGATGGATAGAAGGTCTGAAGGTTCAGTTGTTTATATGATCATAGGGGGGTCGTTGGCACTTGGCACTTTGGGAGTAGATTATGAGAAGTTTCCTAGAAGTATGTAGGACAGTAGGAGTATATATATAGCCTACATGGTACTCGCACACCTTATTAAGTTTGTAGATGTAGGAGATGTGTCCCACTTTGGGAGATTGCTCCTATTGTAGTCGCACACCTTATTGATTAGCCTACATGCATGCATGAGGCGATACTCATCAGTTAATCGACGACGCCGAACGTGCCAAAAGAGGCCGCACTAATCACTTTAATTTAGGTCTCTTCTTGCCAGTTAGTCCTGCATGACAGCATGAGATACTGATGCATTTTTTTTGTTTTTGGAAACTCTGATGTTTTTCTTTTCCAACTACTGTATTTCACGAGATTGCCTCAATTAAATGAGACCGACCAAAACCTCCCGTGCCATGGTTATCAAGTTAAACGTAAAAACTATTCAAAGAAAAATGCGATGAAGCATCAATAATATTCAGGATACGGTCGCACGCATCATCCGTAGACTGTAGCTAGCTACCGGCTACAAGGGCAGTGTGGGAGGTTACACCTGATGATCAACAACAACTTTGCCCTCAACTAAAATTAATGGTGATGCTTCCATGTAGCATGCCTTCCAAGACACTCCACCCTCTCTCTTTTTTTTTTCCGGAAAGGAACATCATCCATTTTATCATCCACTAGTTTTTTTCTTCTTTCCGTCTCTGTTCTAGCCATCTATCCAGCAATTCATGAGTAACATGTACTACCTCGGTTTGGAATTATAGGTCCCGAGAGCTTTTATATATTGTTTGAGATTATAAGAGCCATCGTATTTATTAGTCTCTCTCGTTCAATGCATGTTTTTTTTTCCTCTCACTTTTCTCATGCATGCAAGACTATTGGTGCATGTATAGATTAATGAGAGAGTTGTGAAGTGTCTTGGTATTAGCAACTTGGCTCTTAGGACTAATAATTCCAAACAGAGGCAGTACATAGCGTTGTTTAAGGTCCGACCGCCTCTTAATTTCCCATTAATTGGCATGGTTAGCAGTCGTGGCTAATCATAGGGGACCAGCAAATACTTGTTCATATACAGTGTTATTTTCTTCTGATTTTGAAAAAGAAGCAACAAGCGAATGCTTGAATATTGTGTCCGGGACTCGTTGGACAGTCGAAATGAGCGTCATGGTCATGCAGCTAGCTGTGCCAGAATGAGACCCTGCGTTTGTCTTGGAGGGAGGGATTTAAGGATTAATTTGATGTCGTCGGCCGGCGGATGGAGGTGTCTACTGTTGCATCCACTAGCTTGCATAGGTTGCTACAGTGTGGAATTCAAGGGGTCCTCCTTGGTAGGTCAATAGTTCTTGTCATTATGGCTTGCTAAGCTCTCTAATTAGGGATCGTCCATAGCTTGCTGGTATTTTATTTTCTTTTGTAATACCACGGTTTGTTTAGACCATTAGATTTTAATCTAACGGCCATCTATTTCATGTTCCCATGCCCACATGCCACACCACTACGTACAGCATTCCTCTCCAACACACCCATTTCTCGACCCAAGAGTGAAGAGTAAGGTTTTCTTCGCTGTGCAAGTGTCCCACCCCATACCGAGTGATATGGTGTTCTTCTCGGTGCAGGTGCCCGATCCCCAACTATAACCCTCCGATGAACCTCGGTACGTCCTCAAAACCGGCAGGCCGGGTTTGGTCACCGGTCAGCATTATGTATCATGCAAAATTGTCAATCCAGCCCTGCCAGAGTTGCCACATGGAAGTCGCATTTACCCATTGCCGAAATAGCAAACTAATCAAGGATATGTTTGTCTTTAACTTGAAAGGATTTATAGAATCGGGCCATGCGTGTTCTCTAAATTTCAGGCATCAATGGTGTGGACCGATGAGCAATTCATGCGAGCATAACACGTAATGTGATAACATAAACGTAAGTTAGGAAAACTTAGAAATTGAGCCTAAGTTAGGAAATTTGTGGCATTCTCATTTTCAAAAAACTTAGGGAATAATCATACTATTTTACAAAAATGAGCAAAGTCTTGGCTCCGGATGTATGAGCATGATTTTTCTAAAGATATTTTACCAAACATGCAAATATGTTAATGCCTTGGATCCATAATAAATATCGATGAGTTTTTTTTTTGCTATGACCTACAAAATGTCTTCTCCAAACCTATATTTATTTTTTTGGTTTTATCATCTTATTACAAGGTACAAAGAGGATAGTAATTGTAATATTACTTCCTCCGTTCGAAAATATAAGACATTTTAGCTTTGTAAAACGAATATATAAATCTAAATAACTTTTAGTGTATAGGTTCACTCCGAACCTCTACGAACCTATAAACTAAACAATAATATGTTTGGCGAGGTGAGGGCAGACGGATACTCTCTCTCGGTCGAAGAAGAAATGGAATGGATGTGCTGCGAAGGTTGAGTCGCGCGCGTCCTTGTCATGCGCACGGTGCGGTCGTTCTCCGGCCGGAGCCCGGATGGCGACACGACTAAACGGCGCGACAAGCCAAGCCGAGCCAGTGGGCCTGGCCGGTTCGCGAGACGTTGGGCCCCCCGCTCGCATGTGGCTGACACGCACGATCGATCGAACCCCCGCGCGACACGGCACCAACTGCCATAGACACACACACCCCTGCGCGCGCTAGGCGGCCCGGCCCTATCCCTATCCACCCCGCCGCGTTGGGCCACTGCCCACTGGGGTTCACCGGCTGCCGCCCATGCTCCAGTGAATTTGCAGGTAGCACCGCACTGTTCTGTTGGAGTATTCCTTCCGGGGACACAATAATTGGCACGCACTACGTACGTGTACGTGCGCAAGAGATGGAGCCTGCAACTGCAATGCAAGCGATATGTATACGGTCGATTTACATGCATGTAGTACACGCGTGCACGTATGCGTCCCATTAATTTGATGGATGCGTAATTTATACTGCCTAAATCGATGTGATATCGATCTTGTCTTCTCCCTCCGTCCGCAAACAAAATGTCCTTTTAGGTTTTGTCCAAGTCAAATTTTATTTAATTTGAACAACCTTATAGATAAATATGGTAACATGTATTATAGGAAATTGTCATATTATGAAACTAGATTTGTTTGTAGTGTCATAAATATTATCATGTTTTTTTTCAAATTTTATTAAGATTTTTCAAGGATACGTCCTAGGAGACGTATCGTTTTCATAGAAAAAAGGGCCAAGCAGCCGAGCATTACAACACGCCGGGGCACATGCGCCCTGGGCGCAACCCACCCTACCCTAAGGGCAGCACTCACACACCAGAAGACTATTCGCGGCATCTCCACTTATCCACCTGCCCTAGGCAGTCGCGGAAGAGTCCCGCCGCTCTCTACAGCTCTGCCTCAGAGGAGATCTTTCGGATAACCTCTGCCACAGACGGGATGACCCCCTCGAAAACAACGTCGCTCCCGTGGCGCCAGAGCGTCCAGCATACAAGCGAAATCCCGGTCCATAGGTCACGTTCTCGACCTTTGCCCCCGCGCCTCTCCTGCAACCAGGCGGTAAGCCTAGAGTCATGTTCGGGCAGCCAGTGGCTCTTGCCCCACCAGCTCAAGCAGGCAGCCCACACCTCTCGAGCGAGAACACAACCCATCAGGAGGTGATCAATGGTCTCTCCACACTGGTCGCAGAAGGGACAGACCGCCAGATGTTGCAGGTCACTCCTCGAAGCCTATCTGCGGTCTAGCATCTATTTCTCACAGCTAGCCATAACGAGATTTTGCAGCTGGCGGGTGCACGCGAGCGCCAGATCTGCAGGGCTCCTGCCATCGAGGTCCTACCAGCAAAAAGTGCCTGATAGCAGGATTTGGCCGTGTAGCGGTTGCTCGGGTCCCAATTCCACTTGAGGACATCCTGCGTGCCCTCAGTCAGGTTGATCTCCTCTAGCCGGTATGCCACTTCGAGGAGCTCTCTGATTGCCGCGGCACCCATATCCAAGGAGACATCGTGTAACCAGCCTCCGGCAATGCCCTCGCAAATTTTGCGCGTGGCAACAGCACTAGCTGGCACCTGTGCAAACAAGTTCGGCGTTGTCTCGTTGATGCGTCCACCTGGAAGCCACTTGTCTATCCAGAACAGAGTTGTAGCACCATCCCCTACCACCGAGGTCGTCGCCGCATCGAAGAGCTGCCTAGCCAACCTCGGAACCCTAATATCAAGCTATTGCCATGGCTTGTTCAATTCCACGTGCTTTAGTCATAACCATCTAGCTCTCAGCGCAACGTTCATGAGACGCAAGTTGGGGATGCCTAGGCCCCCCAACTCCTTTGGCATGCACACCCTGTCCCACGCCACTAGGCAGTGTCTACCATGCACGTCTTTTCTCCCCTTCCAAAGAAATCCCCGTATGATTTTCTCGATCGCGACGATGATCTCTATTGGGATGTCAAGCGACATCATGGCGAAGACTGGGATGGCGGAGAGAGTTGTCTTGACTAGCTCCAACCGTCCCCCTCGGTTGAGCATAGAAGCTTTCCACGACGGTAGCTTACAAGCCACCAAGTCAACCAGCGACTGAAGTTGTGCCGTTGTAAGGTTTCCACAGAAAGAGTGGTAGCCACAGGTAGCGCAGTGGGAATTGAGTGATAGGGCACTGCAGCTCCTGGGCTACCAGTGCCCGGTCCTCCTCGGAGCATCTGATCAGGTTGATCGAGCACTTAGCGAAGTTGGGGCGGAGGCCTGAGGCCGCACCGAAGTCGACGATGATCTCGGAGATCACCCAAAAGTCCAAAGCTAATGGCCGTAGGAAGATGACCACATCGTCTGCGTAGATCGAGGTACGCTGCCTCAAGCCTAAGGTCGCTAGCCGGGAGAGGAGGCCCAAGCTTTCGGCCTTTATGATCATCAGGTGGAAAATCTCCATCAACATGATGAATAACTATGGGGAGAGAGGATCCTCCTATCGAAGGCCCCGGCGGTTGGTCACCTTCGCCCCGGGACAACCATTCAAGAGGACACGCGTGGAGGCTGTGGAGAGCAGTGTGCAGATGCACGAGAGGAGTCGCTCCCCGAAACCTAGCTTCCGTAGGACATCCAGCAGGAAGGCCCAATTCACCGTGTTGAAAGCCTTGGTGATGTCCAGCTTGAGAAGGACCGTGGGGGTCTTGCTAGCATGGAGCTGACGGGTCATCCCCTGAACCATCATGAAGTTGTCGTGTAAGCAACGTCCACGTACAAAAGCACTCTGGTGCACCCCTACCAGTTGCGGTAGTATGGGAGTTACGCGGTTCGCGATCACCTTGGCTACCCACTTGGCTATGCCGGGTATTAGGCTGATGGGCCTGAAATCTCGAAGCTCTTCCGCGCCCTGCTTCTTGGGCAGTAGCGTGACCAGAGCATTGTTCACCGCACTAAATCCACGACAGTCCCGTCGAGAGAGAGAGAGAGAGAGAGTGGAAGGCATCCATGACATCCTCCTTAATAAAGGCCCAACGGGTCACAAAGAAGCGAGCAGAGAAACCATCCGGGCCGGGGCATTTGTCTAAAGGCATTCCACGAATGGCCGACAACACCTCCTCTTCCGTGAAGACCCCATGATGGGCTGGAGGTCCACAAATTGTAGTCCGAGGTAGTCCAGGTTGAGCGAAAAAGGCCAGTCAGCATCCACTCCGAGCAAGTTCGCAAAGAAACTGTCCACGGCTTCCGCCTTCTCACCATGCTCCGAGATGCGCACATCGTCCACAAGGAGGTGCCCAATGAAATTCTTCCTTCTCCGGTGACTAGCATGAGTGTGAAAGAAACGCGTACATGCATCACCCTCCCGAAGCCACAGGATCCTCGATCTTTGTCTTGCCAGCGTCCTTTCTAAAGAGGCCAGCCCCAGCAGCTTTTTCTTCAGGAGGCATCGAATACCATGCTCTTGGGGCGATAGCGGCCTGCTCTCCATGGCGACATCGAAGCGGAGGATTAACTCTGTAGCCATGAGGAACTGCATTTTGACACTGCCAATGAATTTGGCACTCCACCGGGAAAAGTCCATGGCCACGGCTCGCAATTTCATGTCAAGCCTCTTGAACGGGTTTGGTTCCCATCGTTGTGTTGACAATTTTACTAAGTTTGACTTATAATAAGGCTAGAAGTACAATTATTTGCGGACAGGTGGAGTACATACATAGATCTGTCAAGGAGGGGTAGCAGGAGGACGTCGTATGGGTTCCAGCTGCCGGCCGGGCCGCCGGATAGGCCGTCCATCGATCGAGCTGTACGCAGACGCGGATAGGCGACGATCGATCGATCGGCGAAAAACCCGACATCCATCCATGTACAATTGAGCGAGCGATCGATCAAGGCTACCTACGGCTGCACATGCACCATCCCTATTCTTCCATCCTCCTGCCCGGCTGGCTGGCTACATGTACGTACGGTGGTTGAGACGTTGTGCACTAGTATGCTCTGTAGACAAAAACGCCTTTAAATATATCCGAATCTAGACAAATTTACGTCACTTATTTTGGGACGGAGGGAGTAGTAGATAGATAGAAGCATGTATTTCGAGCAGATTCTCGGTACAGTGACGACCGATCGTACGCCCACCAGTGATCTGTCGCTACCTCTTCTCAATCAGTTTCTCCTTCAATGGGCTCTCGAAGTACAAGGTGGAGACTGCACAGCTCGGCGAAGATGACACGTCCACCAGCTAGAGCTAGCTGGAGTATGAATGGCCACTGCAAAAATGAAAAGACCACGCGGGGGTGCACGTAGCCGTCTAGGCGCGCCGGAGCGGACTTTGGCGCCCCGGGCGGTGGCGACGCCGCACGTGGTGGGCCATCCGCGGCGACCGCAACCCACCGACTGGATGGGCAGGCGGGACGGACAACGAGAGGCCGAGCGAGTGGCGGCTGAGGATAAAGAAGCGGCAAGGAAGGCAAGCGACCACCGGTCGATCGATCTATCGTCGCCGCTGGGGTAGGGATGTAGGCGGGTCCGGCCGGGCTTCCGCTCGCTCGTGCACCGCCTACCGCGACATGCCACCTACGGACGGCCCCAGCCCCGCCCGATCTCTGTCCTCCTCCTTCGTTCACTCCAGAATCCAGGTCCAGTCCAGTTCCAGCACGCACTATGGGCCCACTGGCAACCGCGAATACGCATCGCGCTCTGCTTCCTCAAAAATTTGCCTGTACTCCCTCCGTCCACGATACTAAATTGGTACCACGAGATTTGTTTTTAAAATTCATAGTATACAAATTCCATGTAATATATGTACATGCGCGTACACTCCATGCGACAACTGGAGGCGCACGTTGCTACTATCTTTGGAACCAGCATATAATTTTATTTTATTTTCGAGAACCCATAACAAACGTGCGCGTCTTTGTATTAAGTTGACAGGAATGATATAAAATGGCTACAACAGTACACTCACCTTTCGGCTTACAACACAAGCAACAAGCTTGCCTTTCCCAGCCCTAGCCAAGAATGGCGAGGAAGCCGACAGTGAGCCTACAAGCCGCATCACAATCAACACCAAACACCACCAAAGTACGACCAAAACCGGAGTTGCCCAGACCAATTACATTTACACCTTTCCTCTTCATGTATATCGGGGCGAGCAGCTGATCCACCGAAATTAAAGCACAATTACATTTACACCTTTCCTCTCTCCCGGAGCCTCCCCCACCCTCCCGTTTTGAGAGTCAGCCTTGACCGGCTGGATCTTGTCGACAATGGCTGTCTTGGCTTTCTGCTCGACGGTGGGAAAAGAGAAGGACTAGGTTGTAACTTACCATCTTTTAGCAAGGTCCTCTCTACGTCTGCCAGGGACCTATGTGTTATTACCTGTTCTATGAGTTCTCTGTAATTTTAATTTTCATGTACACCCACCGGATGATTTAACGATAAGGCTTCTAGCCCCTTCTAGGGAGGCTCCCTGTGTTTAAAAAAAAAACGAAATTAAAGCTGCCAGCCGCACAACTGGTCAAAAGCGAGTGACCGGTATATGTACGGTACGGCAGCCGGCCAGTCGCCACACGGGTTAGGTTTGTTTCAGATTTCAGTATCTCTGCTGCCTAATTCTACCCTGAACTGAACAACGTGCGTGATCTCCACTTGCTGTCTCCGATAAACTCTCACCAGCTCCTAGCTACTACGTTCATTCACCTGTCTTTTCTTCAGCTATACTATTCCGTTGACATGACATGGTAGCTCTACCAGCTAGCAGGGCCCTGGCTGCTAGGAGTACTAACCTGCAAATGTTAGCAAAGCAGACAGGACAGCAGTGCAAAGCTGATACCGTGATACGATACGAGCAACATAGCCAACGACGTGGTTCGGATTTTGACACAAGAGATGGAACCGAAGAACACCTCCGTGCAAGTGCAACTGTGCGGAGCTAACTGCAAATTGTACCTAGTCATCTGTATCTTCCGTGTCAGATTTAAGAATCTCTTCCAAATTCTATACAGTATTTCCTAGGCCTGCCCTGAAGAACGTGCGCCATCTCCAACTTGCTGTCAGTCTCAAATAAACCCTCATCAACTCGTTCGTGCGTCGACTTGTCCCGTCCTCCATCGACCCTGTCACCGATGCCTTCATCTCCTGCAGGTTTACCGCTAGTGGTACTAATCTGAAAGAATGGTTATGGACATGGCAATGGATTTTGACTTCAGCTGCAGCAAGGAAGTGATTATACATGAAAGGCCGTGTCGTGTCGACCGACCAAGCTGATACAACCAACACAATCCAGGATGTGATTTGGGTTTGACGACACAATGGGAAACAAAACCAAAAAAACTGCTGCGCTGAGCGAATCACAAGAGCCGTTAATTGCAAACGCGACACAAGGATAACACTGGATGAGTATGAGTGTGAGTAGAGCACTCAGCATGGTCACCTCGTGCTCTTTCATATCAGCAGGAACAAGTCTAGGCATGCTTATCAGAAATCGCTCTGCAAGACGGAGGTTTCTTCGAAACAATTAACACGAGTGAGGATGTTGGAGATTTCAGTATATCTTCCTAATTCATATCATGCCATGGAGAATGTGCGTGGTATGACCAGTTGCAGTCTCAACTATCAGGTATTCAGGCCCCTGACTATTCTATCATGGCAGCTACAGCTACTGCTACTACTCCTAACTATCAGGCCCCTGACTATTCTAGTAGTAATATGAAGATGTAAGCGGGGTGACACTGGATTTTGACCACCGCAAGACTCAGCTTCATAAAGCAGAGAGGACAGAAGTGTAAGCTGATATAAGCAACATATTTCAGGATGTGATTCTAATTTTGAGAGAACAATGGGGACCAAGAAACACCACTGTGCAGAGCAAACTGCAAGTCATAGAAGGTAAAGAACAAGGATAACATTTGCACATCAACAGGAGCAAGCCTACGCCTGCATATCATCATTCATCCTGCATTCCGAGTGAGAACAATTCGTACGTTTCTTTGGAACAATGAACTGCATCTTGTGTATACATAAAAAAGGAACTACTCCCATTCACTGATACAACCTCTCCCGTTACAGAAAAAAGAGTACCAGGGTAAGGGCCTACATCTTCTAGTATCTATCAACAAAAATGTGGGAGGCGCTCAAAAGGTCCCGTCCTTTGGCCTGACTAACAAGCATATGATCACAGGGGCTGGTTCTCCAGTTGCTCAAAAGAATGCTGCGATTATTACTTTAGCATGGCCGTATCAGCACCACAGGCCAAGATAAGCACAAAACTGAAACTCTAAAACCTAAGTGAACAGGAAAAGAAAAATCATCGACCGACTCCACGTAAACCAGATCAGCAAAATTGGGCAGATCCCGATGCATTCCTAAGGTGCCATAAGCCCTTCGATTGTATACTGAAGAGACTTGGCCCAGTCTTCCTTGAAAAGTAAAGTCTGTAATGTTTTCATAACATTGTAATCTGGATCCAACTTGCGCTGCCAGCCCTGTAAAGGGATAAACAAATTCAGGGGAATCAGATGTTTTATTTTACATTTAAAATTAATTTTATCAATACAAGGAACTTAACAAAGCAGCAAAAATAGAAAGAAAAGCAGTCCACAGGTGCATCATGGCCCAAAAAATACATACTTTTTGCTAATAAAATGTTACTTTGATACTTCTGCCAAAATGTTACTTTGATACTTCTGCCAGACTGCCACCCATGGATTTTCGGCTTATGGGGTCTAAAATCCCCATTCCAAAGCCTTTCTTAACAGAAACATAAATGATAGCTACAAGTTTACATTTGTCCAAGGTTTTTTAGTTACAGAAAAACTAGACATATCAACTAAAGTAACCAACCAAAAATCCATGTACTTGTAACCTACTAAAGCTCATTGAATACTTCCTCTCATATGACACAATTTCTGTAGGCACTATAATCACGAGCAATTCTAAGTAGCCTTGAGACGGTCACATTGCTCTACTGAATATCTAGGACAGCAATTGAGTTTTTGAAAGATTGGTAGCATAAACAGCAATTTAAGTCATAAAATTTACCTCAAGAACTAATGTAGTCACCATAACAGTGCAAACGTTCCCATCAATGTTTACTTTATGACGTCGGACTTGCTCAAGCAATTGGTGCATACAATCAGCAGGATGGACAACATCACCTTCAGGGGTACCCCAGAAGGAAAATGCTCGCTCAACTTCCTGTTGGCAAAAATCAAAGACAAGATGTCTCAAAAACTGCAACCATGAAATAAATCTACTTTACATCTTAGCATCAGAATAAGATTTCTCATGGATTTTCAGTCATGGCTCGAAACAAAAAAATGACATCAAAAGTTTAGTTAAATTAATCTATATGGTCTGTTCGGAAAAATATTCTCGTTCATCGAGCAGCTTGGACAATCCAACGTTTACTGCCATGATGGCATCCATTTAGTGGCAATCTTCGTGGCAGCGTCATGTCTCTACTAGCCTAGTTGACCACCAGTCCACCAGTAACGGTACTAGCATTAAGTATTGCCACATGACAATGCAAACGCAGCATCAGATATCAACGAATCATAGGAGACCAAATCCAGCTTTTCCATCTTTCTAGAATGCCAGGTTTTACACTTGAATTACACACCAGAGCTTCAAGATAGTAACACACTTTTTAACTATGGGGAGCCACATATGGCAGGAGGGCCCCACCCTGACCGCAGCACCTCCTGGTCCAGCCCAAAATGACTAGTATTCCCTTATTACTATAAACTATTCATCAGGTTCAGATTCGGATTAGGTGCAGAGTCCTGTTCGGAATCAGTTTCAGAGAGTCGGCTTGTCAGCCAAGATATCCCTCCTATATATTGGGCTTCTCACACAATCAATAAAGCATCAAAATTCAGAGTATTACTTTCTATCAGGCCTGGGGTAATTAGAGTTTGTTCCATGATGGCCAAACACCTAGCCTAAGGCATAAGTGAGGTTCTAGGGTCGAGGCAGAGGTACAGCAGAGGGTGACGCCATACAGCGAGTAATTGGCCCTCCCAGCGAGGAATCGACCATCTCAAGCAAGGAATCAACCTATCCCTATTTGTCGCTTTAATAGGAGGCATACATGGCCATGTCTTTGTGCTTTAATGGGCCAAACTAGCCCATGCTAGCCTATTTTTCCTTTTTCCCTTCCTATTTTTCACATTTTCACATCTTCTGCTAGCCCATTTTTCTTTTTTCCTTCCTATTTTTTTACATTTTCACATCTTCAACCTAGTGCCTCTTACTGCTGCTTTTCCAGGCAGCTGCCTAGGTGCGCTTACGCTGCAGCTAAGCAGGCTAGGCACTAGTTGGCTTTTTGAAACTTGCTTATTATGGTAGTGTAGGCATTAGTTCACTACAGCAACCAAGGAGCAATTCAAAATGAAAAAACGAGTTTGTAATCCCAAGAGACTACTGGCAATAAGAAAAAAAATTGATTACCTCGATGAAAACTTTTGGGTTTGGGCAATTCTGCTGTTTTGATAATTTTAGCGTACTCTCTGCTGCTGTACGACCATCTCGACGTGCAACAGCCTTGAAAAACTCCAGCAAATTCACACGGTCATTACTTGAAAGTTCAGCAGTCATTCCTACATCGAGGAATACCACATGTGGCCTCGACTTCCGAAGGGTGTTGTCCGTTTTTTTGGGTTGTACAACACGGACTAGAATGTTTCCAGGATGCATATCTGCATGGACGAAATTATCAACCTGGAAAAGGGTGGATGTTAATGAGGTCACAAAGCGATGAAGGACATGAAACCGTAAATACGAGTTATAAAATGCTACTAAGTGCCAATGACTATATACACAAGATTACAATAATATGCTAAATAAAAACAGACACATACTGAAGCAATCTGACCAAAATACTACTCCCTCCGATCCATATTAATGGACTCAGCTTTTCTAGATTCGTATGTATCAAGTTAAGTATTTAGACTAGATGCATGCATAACTAGACAAAGTTGAGGCCATTAATTTGGATCGGAGGGAGCAGTGATTTATTAATACTGCGACCTGCATATGCAGAAGTTTCGTACGAACAAAACAGCACTGGTGTCAATCTGGTGCATACAATAATATACTGAAGCACGTTTGATGTTCTAGAAAATATCTACTTCAGATTTCATGTTACATCAATTCACTCAATTATTCGAGTTCATTAAGCCTACACTATGAACAAATTCTCTCCTGTCCCGGAGAGATAATTATGTTAAATAATACTGTTGTCTGTATAATAAATTTTAGAATCCATATCAATAAGGACTGGATATGTTTGTAAATATAAGTATGCGACTTCAGAAATTAATTTCCCAACTATGAGTAGATGCAATCACAGTCAACTTGGAACTTACAACATAGCCAATACTCCCTCTGCTACTAGATACATGTCATGCTAGATTTCAAATTTGTTTTGGAATACATACATGGTATTATACTATATTGAGATAATGTGCACTGTTTTTTCCTTTGTATATTCTTCTCATTAGATATTTCCAATGACGATTATTCCACACAGTAAAGAATAAATAAGTAACATAATAAGATGGGTAATATGATTTTTGTATCTTTGGTTGACATACAAATTCTTAAAGTATCCAGGATCCAATATACTACCTTTGAAGAAGTGAAGAAGACAATAATTTCAAAGAATCATTCAAGGGGAATCTCTAACATTATGTTGTTTCATACAGAAATCATCTACTTTCAACTTCAAGGGCAAAACTGAAATAAGATTAAGAAGACTAAGATATGGCCAAATGTCTTACCAGTAGCATTTTCAAGAGTGCGTGAGTGCCAATATGTGCAAGAGCACTTTTAAGCCGTTCATGCCCATCAGGATCATCAACATAGTGTGAGATGCTCTCCCCATGCTCATAAGTCTCGACCAAGACAGCAGGATGAACAAGTGGATAAAGAGGTTTCGGAAATGACACATCTTTCCACATGCGGAAGTTGTAGATAAACCGGCTCAAATGAGCAGCTTCCCTTGCAAGGTCAACTTGTGACATCATGAAGACAGCAAACTGTTGCACACTCTCATCTAGCCGTAACCAATTCAATGCTGGAATGTATCTTGAAGTTTTAGCTACTGCATTGATGATACTGAAATCTCTCCGTATCGAGTCTCCCACACCAGGATGTCTTACTTTTACTGCGACTGTTATAATCTTCTTCTTCTTCTGGCCAGGATGTTTGAATTCCAAAGAAGCTCGGTGCACTTGAGCAACACTTCCAGACGCTACGGGCTCTTCTTCAAAGTTCACAAAAATATCAGATATTTTTCGACCAAAAGCTTTCTCAACAGTTTTCTTGGTATATGCATAGCTGTGAGCTGGTGCTTTGGTGTGCAGCTTTGACAATTCGGTACAGAGGTCATTTGCAAACAGATCAGGACGTGTCGCAGCCCACTGGCCCCATTTGATAAACGCAGGACCTGCCTTCTCTAAAGTACGATGCACAAGACGGAGCCATGTTTTCCTATACTTACTGCCAAGATTATCTGCAAACGGCGCCATCAGTATACTGGGCGTGAACAAGAATGCCAGATATATGGATCTGAGGATTATGATAACCATCTCTACTGCCGAAAACAGCAACGAGGTCACATAAACACGGCTATCCTGAGCCCGATTGTAAATATTCTCGCGTATTTGGAGGTACTCTCCATCTGCACTACTCTTCTCAGCTAGCATCAGCTCTCCAGCTACGAAGGCGACAAGGTAAGGAACTAGCTTGGATCTGGTGGCAGCCAGGGTAACGGCACAAGCAGCTCTACTCAAGAGCGGAGATGCTTTTGGTACACGAGAACCGGCTGCCATGAGTTGCTTCCAAGCAAGTTGGCTGTGAAATGCATTCCGGCTACAGGCCGACAGAACCGAAAAGTTTCTGGCACCAGGGCTCCAGTGCAAGCTCTCTTTTGCTCTTCCAAGCATGAACGAGGTGCTCGGACCATTGTGAACTCCCCCGTGCAAGTATGTCCTGCTTTTGTAGGCCAAGCCAGAGGCGAAGCTCGATCCAATGTTCTGTGTGCCGGAACTGCTGGGCTTCGAGTTGGCCAATAGAGCATGAGCAAGCTTTCTGCTGCTGCTCTTCCCTAATTGCATAAACCTGGGAGGAACAATCAAGCCATTTATAAATTCAGCATTGGGCGAATTGCACCAAATTTGCAGACAAAAAAAAGCACCGGGATGCCAACAAAATAGGAGATTCTGTGCCGCAGGAGCTGACCTCGACATCACGAAGATCTCCCCCAGAGGGCGCCTCCGAGGCGGCGGGATCCCTGCTCCGGCAAATCAAGCGAAGCTGGTGACAGGACAGACACGCATTGAGAATTTGGATTCAGCGCGGGTGATTGCGAGGAGATCAAATCGCGGTGATGGATACGGAGGTGGGGGAGAGATAAGACGCTTACCGAGACGGTGGGGTCGTTCGGCGGCTTGGGGGGCGATCACCATGGCGAGGGCCGGGAAACCCTAAAGGCGGCCATGATCGGCGGCGAGGCGGTGGCGCATGGAGGAGGTCGGAGGTCGGCGCAGGGTTAGGGTTTGGTGCTGGCGGAGGAGGAGGAAGCGTGTTTTGCCTTTTTGATTGGCGCGCGCGATGCCGACGGGGAGAGACGTGAGGAGGAAGAGAGGCCGCGTGGGGAACTGCGCGGACGGCAGCGAGGCGAGGAGGAGGAAGAAAGGGGGCGGAGACGAGGAGAGGAGAGGCGCGGCGTGTGTCCGTGGACCGGGCCTAAACAATAGGGTGCGCGTCGGCCTGCGGAATCAGGAATTTTTCTTCCTTCTCAGGTTTTGCTAGTTCCTATGAGCAAGAGCATCTCTAGCGGATCCTAAAAACAGCGGCTTGAAAACACGGTTGCCGTATTTTGTTTCTTCGAACTAAAATGGTTCATGTAGAATAGATACCAAAAATCCGTCATGTGAAATAGAATATTTTGTTTCACCGGACTAGGTTGCGGTATTTGTTTCGCGCGAGCGCGCGCATCTAAACTGTAAATTGAACCATAAATCAGAATTTCATAGTTTAAACATAAGCAAACGACGATGCGACGGTTCAAAGTTTTACATCATATCTGCAATCATCCTATGCCACCAAAAAGTTACATGGGGTCAACACGTAGAGTTTGGCCTCCAGCAGCACCATGAACGGCAGGGCCACCGCTCACCAAAGCACCACCACCATGAACAACATCACCAACTCCATCATCAACACCACCACTCGCCGAAGCACCACCACCACCACTCGCATAGTCTCCGTAGTCTTGCTCCCCATCCCCCTCAACGTCGTCACCATATGATCCGAGTGGGGATCGAACAACATCCACCTCATTTTCGTTCAACAAATTTGTGAACGAGGCCGGGATGTGGCGAGCATTGTAACTACCGACGAGAACGAGTAATGAGATCAAGCACGATTGAAAAAACTATGGGTGATTGAAATGAATTAAGACAAAGAATTTTACATACCTTTCGCTTGTTTGCACAAGCACATCTTGGGTGTCGGCGTTGACGGGCGCGGGCATGCGGCGTCTGGCCACTGTCTTCTTCGCCTTCTTTGGCGCGGGGGTGCCCTTGACAACCGGCTTCTTCTTCGCCATCTTCGGCACCGGGATGCCGGCCACAGCGGTGGCCACGACAGTGGAGGCGGAGGCGGGCGCCGATGCTCTTTCAAGGGTTGCGCGCTTCCGCTTCGCTGCGGCGGAGCCCAGCTTGGGTAGCCCAACGGCATGGACATGAACAATCATCTAGCGGTGATGCCGACGGAGGGGGATGGGTCGAATGGGTCGCCGTAGCGTGTCTGGTGGCCGTGGGGAGGTCGTAAGGATCCATTGCGGACGGATCTGGAGCCCTGCGAGGCAGGATGGCGCCGGAGGAGGCAGATCTAGCGGCGGCGGAGGCGGGAGGCTGGAACTGGCGGCGGTGAATCTTCCTTCCCACCAAAGTGAAACGCGTCTACGGGTCGCGCTCGGTTCGGCCTCCTAACCCGGGCATATGGGGGCACACGGGAGGTTTTCTCGGAGGCCCGAAAAATATTTTCGGATTCGACCCCGTTTTCGGTATCTATTCTGGCAGTTTTTTGCGACGATTATTTCTCAGTTCGAGCATGTTTTCGGGATCCGCTAGAAATGCTCTAAGAGCAACTCCAACGGATCCTTTAAAATCACGAGCTGTAAAATTGGTTTACAGTCCACGGAAAACATACTTTTGTTGGATCCGCAGCATAGAAAACAAAAAAAATCCTACGATGAGAACTACACGCCAAGATCTATCTACTAGATACAGAGTAACAGGTGGACATATATCCAACGAGAACTTATCCTCGAAGACAACAAGTTTTGTTAACGAGTAGGAACTCGTGGTTGATATAGGCGTACACTTGTCGATCTCAAGATCGTGAGGAAGTCCGAGCGCCGCAACTCAGCAGCGCATCCGTACTCGCACACACGTTCAAGCCACCGGACAACCTCCACCTCCTCGCTCCAGCGATTCAGCGGAAGCAGCAACTCCTTCTAGACCAAATGCCACCGGAAACATGTATCTCGCTAATCAGAGACCATGGGAGAATAATTCTAGAGGGGGAGAGAGATCCTTCACAAAGAGGTGTGAGGAGGGAGGAAGAGGGTGGCCTTTTATAGGAGGAGGGGGGTGCCCCTCCTTCATGGCCGACGCATGGGGGGTAGCTCCTCACCTCCCCCATTCAAGTGGTGGTAACCCCTTCACATTAAAATGCCTCTTCACATTCCCCTTTAAAGTCCCTACTTTAAATGCATTAAAATTCTCCAAGTTTAATGCTCTCTCATTTAATAAAACTATTTTATTAAATTTATTCAGAATTTTGTTAATTACTTTAATTAACAAACATTCAGATATAACCCCTTGCAAAATTTCAATATCACATGCAGAACCACTTTCTGCAATTTCACCTGAAACAATTTTCGGTTTCTATCGAAACAATTCATGCGCTTTGCAATTCTTTCGTCTGAAACATATGTGCTCTAAAATGGTGTCCGGTAACTCTTAAGTGTGTCACCCTATGGTTCGCGAATAATGCAGACATGATCGAGACCCCTCTCCGATCAATAATCAACAGCGGGACCTGGAGATTCGTACTGACTCCTACACATTCAACGATGACTTCTATGATCGTGAGAACCTTTAACGGTAGTAAATAAATCTTGAAGGCTAGGTTTGACGTCAACGAAAACACAATAACACTTTATTTGTTTTCGATAAACATCATCACTTATTCTCTTGCTAGTTACTTAGGCCATTTCAGTTCATGAATTGCGTTGTCCTGTATGACACTGCATACCAACCAATTCGGTATCCAATACCTAAGAACCACATTGTTTAACAAGCAAGGAATACAACCATAACATGTATATCTTCTATATACCTAAGCTGGACATTTCCAACTTTTTCTTTTCTGCCAAATATTTTATAGATTCTCTTTCAGCAATTCCTTTTCCTTTAAAAGAATCTATCAACATTAATAGTGATGTCATTCACATGACATATAGTACAAAGCGTGTATAGTCAAATACTAATACCTTTGGACTTGCACTTTGAAGTGGATCACCATCATCAAATGTTTGGTGTTCTTTCAAAAACACTATTCTTTAGTAATCTATTAGTGTATTAAACATTTTACTTACATCTTCTATTCATCCTTATCATGACAACTTTCATGATCAAGCTACTATAGCCTGTAAGGAAGAATCGCGAGTATAATTTTATTTCCCAAAAGCTTTTGGGAGATTCGGATGCCTAGCATCTCCATCCTTCACAAATTCTCATACAATATGAGAACATGTATTTTGCTAAATTATACTCTATCATAATGCAACCAAAAACTTTGTTTCAGATATCATAATATCTTTCACACATGATGGTTTCTGAAACAATTCTTTCAGCTCCTAGATAATCTCGATATTAAAACAACTTTTGAATATCAAGAATCATGGAGGCAAACATGATACTTTAGATACTAACATTGGAATTCTTACTCTTTATTTAATACTACTTATTAAACTTCATGGAGTAAATAGAGTTTGCTGAAAGTTTGCAATAGGACTTATAAACTTTAAATTGACATTCAAAACAATACGATACCAGTTCGTAAAGTAAATATCCAGAATTCTATAGTTCTATTATCTCAATTAAAACTAAGCATAAGGTAGTGAACAGACGCCAATGACTACAACAAATTATGCAAATTCACTTCGATTTAGTTTATGACAAATTGAGTTCGACTAATCCAAATTAGAGATAAACTCCTACTCAAAAACGACATCCCTCGTGCCTTTTTGGTGATTACATGAACCAAATCCACTACACCAAGTCTGATCATCACATGAGTCGGTGTAGATTCAAAGGCGAGCATCAATATGGGCATCATATCAACTATATGACTCATGCTTAACCTTTCGGTCCGTGTTCCGAGGCCATGTCTGTACATGCTAGGCTCGCCAAGTAAGAACCTTAGTACTCGCGTGTGTAAAACTGTCTTACACCAGTTGTATGAAAGCGTAGAGTCGAATACACCCGATCATCACGTGATGTCTCGAAACACGATCCATAGAACGGTGCATACTCAAGGAAGAACACATTTTATCTTGATATCTAAATGAGGGATCATCTTACAATGCTACCAAAAGTGCCAAACTAGCAATATAAGATGCTAACATCTAATGTATAAAGTGAGGTGATATGGTCCATGCATTTCATCTCTATCATTTGCATCGTGGTATGATCTCTATCATTCCTTTGTGTGTAAGGCCAAGGTCTATGGAACTTACACGTTGAGTGTGTTGTAAGAGTATCTATCATACATCTACTTACAACAATACCATATCAAGACACTAGCCCAACAACGATCTAAACTAGATGCCTCTAATTTATCAATTGCAAGTTTTACGTGGCTTAGGGCTTTTGGAGATAGAATCGTTCTTACCTATGAACATGAACCACAACGAGGATAACCAAGTTATTAGCAACTCGTTGTAAATCAGATATTGACTATAGTAGGAGAGACAGACACCCGCCAGCCACTTATGCAAAACAAGTTGCATGTCAGTTGTGGAACCGGTCTCATGTACGATGACATCTAAGGTTGGTCCGGGTCGCTTCATCCCACTATGCCACCAATATCCAAAATACATAGAAGATGCAATAACATGATCATCATCGCCCACATATAAACATATGTATACTACCCGTACAAAGCACCTACGCATAGATCAAACTCTGATACCACTGTTGGGTCCGCAGCATAGAAAACAAAAAATTTACTACGATGAGAACTACACACCAAGATCTATCTACTAGGTACATAGCAACGGGTGGACATACATCCAACGAGAACTTACCCTCGAAGTCAACGAGTTTTGTTAACAAGTAGGAACTCGTGGTTGATATAGTCGTATACTTGCCGATCTCAAGATCGTGAGGAAGTCCGAGCGCCGCAACTCAGCAGCGCATCCGTACTCGCACACACGTTCAAGCCACCGGACAACCTCCACCTCCTCGCTCCAGCGATCCAGCGGAAGCAGCAACTCCTTCCAGACGAAATGTCACCGGAAACATGTATCTCGCTAATCCGCGACCATGGGGGAATAATTCTAGAGGGGGAGAGAGATCCTTCACAAGGAGGTGTGAGGAAGGAGGAAGAGGGTGGCCTTTTATAGGAGGAGAGGGGTGCCCCTCCTTCATGGCCGACGCATGGGGGGTGACTCCTCACCTCCCCCATTCATGTGGTGGTAACCCCTCCACATTAAAATGCCTCTTCACATTCCCTTTTAAAGTCCCTACTTTAAATGCATTAAAATTCTCCAAGTTTAATGCTCTCTCATTTAATAAAACTATTTTATTAAATTTATTCAGAATTTTGTTAATTACTTTAATTAACAAACATTCATATACAACCCCTTGCAATATTTCAATATCACATGCAGAACCACTTTCTGCAATTTCACCCGAAACAATTCATGCGCTTTGCAATTCTTTCGTCTGAAACATATGTGCTCCAAAATGGTGTCCGGTAACTCTTAAATGTGTCACCTATGGTTCGCGAATAATGCAGACATGATCGAGACCCCTCTCCGATCAATAATCAGCAACGGGACCTGGAGATCCGTACTGACTCCTACACATTCAACGATGACTTTTGTGATCGTGAGAACCTTTAACGCTAGTAACTAAATCCCTTTGTCTCGCGATATATTACATGTCTGAGATTCGATCATTGGTATCTCCATACCTAGTTTGATCTCGTTACCGACATGCACTCTTTTCTCGTTCCCGTGATATAACATTCTAGTGATCACATCACTTGCTTGCAGGCTATCTTAATGTGATATCACCGAGAGGGCCCAGAGTATATCTATCCGTCATCGGGATTGAAAAATTCCACTCTTGATCCATGAGCCTCAACATAACACCTTCGTAGCACTGAACCCATCTTTATAGTCACCCTGCTATGGTGTGACGTTTGATGTTATCAAGATACTCTTCTGGTGTTAGCAATTAACATGATCTCATGGTCTAAGGATAAAGATTACTTCGTATGGTGTTATAGCAATATAAACATAATAACTTTGATTGTAATGCTATACTTCGGATGAATGTTTATCACATCATTCCACCAATGTTGTGACCTCGTTATTAACAATATCCAATGTCCATGATCGGGAAACCTTGATCATCTTGTTAATCAACGAGCTAGTCTATAAGAGAGGCATAACTAGGAACTCCATATATTTGTTTATTAAACACACATGCATTAAAATTTACAATTAATATAATTATAATATGCAAAGTAAACATTTATCATAAATATGGAATAAGATAATAACCACTTTATTATTACCTCTTGGGCCACGAAGGCATTGTTGCCTTGATGGGATCAAATTATAATTTGTGGGCTATATTTCCTTGTTGCCTTCGTATGCAAAGGAGTATAAAAAAGGGATCAAATTATGATGCCTTTGTCCATTGTTGCCTTGATGATCATACTTGCCTCTCTTGACCCAAGTATGACCCAAACATGATCCGTTTGACCTTAATGTTTCCTAAGATGCTTAAAACTTAGCCTAACTCACTTGGTTATGGGAGTGGATGTACGACCTAGCCGCCCAAGTTCAAGTCCTCATTGATGCACTGCTTTCCTTTTAAAAGAAGATGCTTAAATCTCTCTAATCAACATATTTGAATTGTTGTAAAATACCCAAATAGTCAATAAAGTCTTTAAATTTTAATTATATTTTTTATTTTATTTTTTACAATTTCATTACCATGTATTTTTTAATGATTAACAAATATTATTTATTTACAATTTCTCCAAGTTTATTCTTAATTCAAATGCCATCATGTATTAGTTTTCAATTGTAATCAGAAGTTAGCATCTGGCAAAGGTCCTGTCAAATTTGTCGCAATCAAATCAACGATTAAACCCTAACTCGTCGACTTAATAAAATCTCGAAGAAAAGAATAAGATATGTCAGGTGAGCAATTGATTGTAGGCTTTTGTATCAATCCGGTGTGCTTTTGTTCTGCTGATAATAGGCATGCTTTGCCAGAAAAAAAGTTTATAGATTCAGCTCGTAACAACGTTTAAGTGGCATTGTTCATGCCCAAAAAATTGGGCCATGACCTGGTCGACCCGATCAAACTATTTCGCCCTTTTTCAATGGTCTCGGAGATAGAATTTTTTATTTTTATCTAGGGAGTCACAACCGAGGTCGTGGTAAATCCATGAATTTGATTCGATTTGTTTAACTTAGTAGACTATATAAATCAACATTTAAATTCAGCATTATTACATGACTCCTACTTTAAAAGCCTATCTTTTAAGGGAAAAATGAAAATAAAAGTAACCCATATATTCTCGTTTCCTCTCTATTTCATGGGTGGAAGAATAAAAATAGAGGATTCTTAAAAAAATGGATTTTCGAAACACGTCATGGGAGTACTGTGCCATTAATGCTGTAATAGGCGATTATACCAAAACGGTTTTGTAATTAAAAAGACACACCCTAGCTTCTACTTATTCGAGTGAACAAGCAATTCATACAGACGTGTGACTCGCTCGATTAGAGCATCTCTAACCCAATCCCTAAAACTTAGAGGACGAAAATGAACACTGTTCATGGATGAGAAAAAAATATTCTCCTCTAAATGGTGGCCGCCGGAATCGATCCCCTAAAACTAAGCCCCAAAATTTTGATTCTCATGTGCCCATTCAAACAAACATCTTGTATGCACCTGAGAAGGGCACCACCACCACGTCGTTCCCGTACTCCACGAGACATCGGCATCCCTAGGGTGAGCTCGCCTTCTTTTCCCCCACTCCATCTTCCTCCTTTGTGTCCAATTCGTCGTGGCCATGATGAACTACAAGCACCCATGGCTACCGAGCCCAAGCTCGTTCTTTTCCCTAATTGAGGTAGCCTTGCGTGAGGTACACGACACGCCGCCGGGTCTCGCCTACTCGAGGCACACCGCGTCGCTGGTCCTCGCCTTCTGGTGGTGCGCAGTCGGGCCAGAGCTCGAGGCACACCGTGCCGCTAGGCCTCGCCTACTGGTGGTGTGCAGGCGGCGGGGGAGGCGTTGCCACAGAGCTGGCTGGCTGTGGTGGGGCAGCGGTAGCCTCCTCCTTCGCCCGTCACCAAGGACTCCTCCTCGTCCTCCTCCACCGTGTCGAGGTCGATCCCCGCCATTGCACGCAGCAGCAAGAGCGCGACGGAGGGAAACGGCGGTTGTGCCATCGATTCTGGGCCTCCGCCGATGCAGGCTTCGATGAGGGGGAAGATGGAAGCGGGGCGGAGCTTCTGCCGTTCTCGGATGGGCACGAGATGGCCTGCGGCGGTGGCGCGACGGCCGGAAACCGGGAGCTGAGTGGTGCGGGGAGTTTTACTCATCGGCCTCGAGACCAAGCAAATATAGGAGAGGGATGGGGACTTTTTGGAGTTGGTTCCCTATATTTAGTCATTTAAAGGTTTATAGGCTTTCGGTTAGAGGCTGCTTTGGCCGTTAGAGAATTAAAAATAGTCCTATAAAGGTTTTTTGGCTATGGGTTAGAGATGCTCTGAGTGAGTTGTGTTTGCTCACTAGTGTAATTTCTTTTCCTGTGGATTCTGTTTTTTTAAGACTTTGGTGGTTTTTATATGAAATCGACGGCGTGTTTCGTTTGGCCAAAAAAAATATAGACGTGTCTCGTGACGTGTAGCAAAAAAACTGCAAAACCAAAACCAGAAAATGTGGCAAGAAAAAACTGAAAAATAAAACAGAAAACACTAATTGCGCTAACCTTCAGATGTATTAGACTTTTTTGGTTCCTACCCCTCTGTCCACAAATAAGTGTATTTCTAGTTTTGTCCTATGTCAAATTTAGTAAAGTTTGAATTTTATAAAAACACATCAATAGTCATGACACTAAATTGGTACCACTAGATTTTTTTTCAAATTTAGTTTCATAATAGACAGTTTCATGTTATATATGTTGCTATATTTATCTATAAAGTTGGTCAAATTTTATAAAGTTTGAAGCAAAAGTTAGAATACGCTTATTTGCGGTCAGTGTGTTCTGCTCGTCGAAATTGACCACTTCAACCTCACCGATCGGACGCTTCTGTGCAACCCAACGGGCGTGCCCAAACAGACAGCAGGAGGCGGCGCCGTACGTCCTACTCGTCCCGTCGCCGCGCTCGCATGCATCCGCCTCCAACCCGGACTGATCCCTGACCCCGACCAAATAAAAAGAAATCTTGAGCTAGCTCCCAAACCCGATCTGCACCAGCTACCACCATGGCGGGATCGTTCCTTGCCTCCTCCTTTATCCCGCCAAGGGTGGTTGCCGCCACCACCAGCATCCCCCCTCGCTATCCCGCCTGGGTTCTCCTCGACAGGAAGGCCTACTTCGCCGACCTCGAGAACGCCACCACTGCAACGGCCACGTCAAGGACCACCGGCCACACCGTGAGGGTCACCTTCTGCCTCGCCGACCCGCCGTCGCTCTCCCACTTCTGCGTCCATGGAGCTACCGAGCACTTGGCCGCTGAGCCCCAGGTCGTGTTCTCCGACACGGACCTCGTCCTCCTCGTCTTTTCCTTCACCGGCGGCGACTCCGTGCAAGACTGCGAGTACTTCATCTCTCTCTTGCACCTTCAGCATGGTGCAATGTCAGCATGGTGGTGCGCGACGACGGCGAGTTCCTCCTCGCCCATCTCTCTCTTGCATCTGCCATCTCATACTATGACCTCAGCATCTTCTCGTCCAAGACGGCGAAGTGGGTCACTAGGACGTTGCAGGTGCAGGCGCCCGCTAGCGTGAGCTCAGGGCAGAGGACCTGTTGGCCGAATCTCACAAGGTGATCTCGCTCGGAGGAGGCATGGTCGGGTGGGTCGACCTCTGGCGTGGAGTCGTCGCCTGCAACCTTCTCGCGGAGGACCCCTTCATATATCTCATCCCGCTGCCCAAGCCCGCCTTCAACCTGCCCCGGGTAGGCGACCCGAAGCCGGTCCGGGATGTTACCGCCAGCAATGGCGTCATCAGGTTCGTCGAGATGGAACAGTATTTCAGACGGGAGGTTGTTGATGTCGTCGATGAATACGCTAGCAATAACACGTTCAAGGTGACAGAGGATCTTGATACTCTAGACAAGATGTACGACATGGATCTGCTCCTCCTCCCTCACGAGAGTTTCGCCGAGGCGGGGGGCGAGCAGATCGTTTATTACCATGATGGTTGGAAGATCCGGACATGTTACAGGAGTATTCACTGGGAATATTGGCGCAAGGGCCACTGTGTTCATGTTGATGATATCTCGGCCACCAACCCGAAACATTCTAGTAGTACCGTGGTGCCTCAACTAGTCGATTTTTATGGAAAACCAACATTCAGAGACCTCGCAACGGCGTACCCGACCCTTGGCATGAACAATGGCGACGACCATGTAGTCTACCTCATGTCAAAGCTGGACGATGATGGTAAGCATGCATGGATGGTTGGTGTTGACCTTCAAAACAAGATGCTGGAAATACTTGAACAATATCCTGCTGAGCGGGCCCGTCAATTCAAGCTAGACTGCGTCACATGTGCTTTCTCTGAATTTCTCAACACAACTTCAAGATAATGATACTACTTCTTTTTTTACTTTGATGTGTAATTTTTTTCATGGACCTTCTTACACAATGATAACTAATTGTCTTAACTAGATCGGTTGCATAAACGTTCCGTGTTATTTTTTTATTTTGATATTGTATTTTTTTATTTTAATATTGCACCCCGTGGTAAATAGTATATACTTTCTTTCCTTTGTATGCTTAAGGTCACATGGTACATGGCCCTTTTTATTGCCTCTGGTTGTACGTCTTTTGAGGCACTTTGACAAATGGTGTCTTTTGTTGTGGTGGGCCCGCTACATGAACTTCTCGGCCTATTGATGAATGCATAGTTTATATGTAGCTAATTTTGAAATAAGAGTATCGAACCATAGAGAGTTATTGATAGAGGTATTAATGCCCATTGTTTACTATTCACCGCAGAGTGCTTTGGGGTTGTCTTTGGATTTTAAATAGAGGTGTTTAAGAATGTTTGTTGTTGAAATATATTGCCTAGTTCTTTCTATCAGTTCGGACTGTTGGTTGCGTTGGCTAGTGCATGCAATTCAATATGGTATCACAGGAGTGTTGAAATATATTGTCTAGCCCTTTTCATCAGTTCTGATTGTTGGTTGTGTTGGCTAGTGCATGCAATTTAATATGGTATCAGAGCAGGAGGTCCTAGGATCAAATCCTGGCCAACGCAAAAATTAAAAACAAATATTGCGGCTCCCCAAACAAACGTCACAATAGGTCAAAGGGCAAAGACGTAGGGTGAGTGTTGAAATATATTGCCTAGCCCTTTCCATCAGTTCGGACTGCTGGTTGCGTTGGCTAGTGCATGCAATTCAATATTTGTGTACGTGAACATGACAATAAAAAAATAAACTAGTATAAATAGAGAGACAATCGCGATGTAAATAGTATGAAACTGCAATAGAGCCAAATCATTCTCATGGAGTGTCAGACACTAGTACGGAGAGACACTAAGGATACTTCGATCAGAAACGGCGGTGTTAGGCCAAACGAAATTCTTCATTGCCGACGAGACCCTCCTGATACGGGTCGCGCATTTTAGGCCACGGAGAAATATTAGTCTCCATTACCGATATATTACCAATGATTCTTTCCTGAAGCTCCTTTCTGATAGAGCTTCTACTGAAAAGATTTCTCAAGAGGCCCGTTGTCGATGTGTCTGGCCCCTCTATTTAATGCCCTATAGCCCTCCGAGAAACCTTACCTCTCACTTTTTCTCCCGACATCTCGAAGCGGTGGTGCTCGAAGTGATCTGCTGCTTGCCCACCTCTCCTCCTCGTCCAGATCTAGTCAAGGCATGGCTACTGCTTGTCCACCTCTCCTCTTCTTCTAGATCTTATCAAGGCACAACTGTTGCAAGTCCACCTATAGATCTGGTGAAGCCTGTCGGCTGTGGTTGCATCCGGCTGGACGGGTGCACCTAGCTACGGTTTCATCTAGCCGGTGTTGAGCGCATATGGTTGTGGGTGCATCCGGCTGGTGTCAGGCGCATCAGGCTCCGGTTGCATCTGGCTGGTGTCGACCACCAACGCGGAGGTTGCCACCATCACATGACTCCACGATCCGGAGGACGACAACGAGGAACTCCGGCTGACGCAAAGGTATAAATCTTTCTATGACCATCCATCATGATGATGAATTAGGGTTTCTCTTGTTGTTTTATTATTTATGTTATATTTAGCCATCTAGAACTTTCCACTTAATTCTATATAAAAACATTCTATGTGATTTATTCGTGCTAGATCATGTTCTCAAAAAACACACAGTTGTGTGAGTCTATTTATTTTTCGGTTTGTTAGTGTGCATACATGTTGCTAAGTAGGGGCTTGATCGAAACCAGGAATTTATTTTGGGAACACTGCATAAAGGAGATGCTATGTGTAAAATGGGCCCCGGTGAGTAAATTGTTCCCGTATATTGTTGTGTTACAATTAATCTTCTCTATTCGTGTTTACAATTCTCAGCATGAAGAAAACATTTTGTACTATCCCTTTTCCAGATCTTTGAAGCAACCTTGCAAAATCTCAAGCATAAATGGAGAAGTTATCCTTACAAGGTACTCGGACCTGAAGACTTTAAAATACCAAAATCCCTATACTACTAACACGAAAAACATGGAGTAAACATGATGCAATTGTATCCCTAATTTCAAAATTAGGGTCGCGCCACTGGATTCTCTGTAGAATATTAACATTGGGTCCATCCATTAGCTTTGATTCCTAATTAGCTAAGCAATCGCAGACGTGCACAAAAAAGGCCGTGGCGGCCTCATCCACACCCCTCCCTTGCGGCTATGCGTCACCTGCCCACCCGCCGCCTCGACTTCTGCCACCCCTCTCCGCAGCGGCGCCCCCTCCTCACACACGTGCATTGCGGAAAGCAGTGGCGGCCCTATGCTCACCCCTACACCGCCAGACCGCCCTTGTGTTGATTGAACCCAAACACGAGGACAACAAATCGATCACAAGTGAAGAAAATCGATTGTACCCACTGATACGTCGTAAACGTATCTATAATTTTTGATGCTCCATGCTTGTTTTGTATCAACTTTTTTATGTTTTATTTACACTTTGAGGTATTTTTATACATTTTCTGGAACTAATCTATTAACAAGATGTCGTAGTGCCAGTTGTCTGTTTTCTGCTGTTTTTGATTTCAAAAAAGCTAGTAAAGAAATATTCTCGGAATTGGACGAAACAAAAGCCGAAGTTCCTATTTTACCAGAAGACTCACGGAGCCAAAAGACAAGACTTAAGGGGGCCACGAGGGGCCCACACCACCTGGTGGCGCGGGCCGGGCCAGGCCGCCCCAGGGGGTGGTGTGGCCGCCTCGGGCGCCCACCGACCTTGCCTCTTCGCCTATATAAACCCCCCGAGACGAAAACCCTAAGTACCAGATCAAAATTTCACGAAAAGTTTCGCAGCACCGCCGCCACCGAAGAGGAGATTCGGACGACAGAAGTCTCTATCCCGGCACCCTGTCGGGACGGGGAAGTGCCCCGGGAGCCATCTCCATCGACTCCACCGCCATGTCCATCGCTGTTGCTGACTCCCATGATGAGGAGGGAGTAGTTCTCTCTCGAGGCTAAGGGCTCTACCGGTAGCTATGTGTTCATCTCTCTCTATCCGTGATCTTTTTGAGATCATGAGCTTTGTAATAGATCTATTCTGCTATTCTCATGCTTTAATTAATCTCTGCTTATCCCCATGTGTGTGAAGTTGACAGTGTGCATACCGTGTGGCACTTAGGCTAAGATTACAGAAATACTTATCGTGAGTATAATTTGAGTTGGATGTCTCTATGAGATTGAGGTGTTTGTTGAAACCATCTAGCGCTCAAGGTGATAGTGAGAGGTTATCTAGATGGGGAATGCGAACTTTAAGGTGTGCTGTTATAGCCCTACATCGTCCAACCGGAGAGTAGTTCAGGGTAGAATAATGAAGAGAAGATATTTATATGAGAGTATCCACTAGTGAAAGTATGATCCCTAGGCCTTATTTCTAAGTATTGAAACACCGTTTACAATCAGTCATGTTACATGTTTGCTTGCTGGCACTCTTATTTCAGATTGCAATTACCACTCATAATCATCCATATTACTTGTATTTCACTATCTCTTCGTGGAACTAGTGCACTTATACACCTGACAAGTGTATTGGGTGTGTTGGGGACACAAGAGACTTCTTATATCTTGATTGCAGGGTTGCTTGAGAGGGATATCTTTGACCACTTCCTCCCTGAGTTCGATAAACCTTGGGTGATCCACTTAAGGAAAACTTGCTGCTGTTTTACAAACCTCTGCACTTGGAGGCCCAACACTGTCTACAAGAATAGAAGCGTGCGTAGACATCAAGCTATTTTCTAGCGCCGTTGCCGGGGATTGAAGAAGAAGAAGCTCCCACGTCAACCATGCACCATCAAAGCTATTTTCTAGCGCCGTTGCTGGGGAGGTAAGGTAAAAGATACTCACATCCTCTGGCTACTAAGCTATCTTCTAGTACTGTTGCTGGTGTGTGAGTGCTCGAAGTTATTTCCTTTAGATTCTGCAATTATATCTTTTTATTTCTTGTTTTTATTTTCACTAGTTAGGCTTAATGGAAATTTTTTTTAGAGAGCTTTATAGTATTTATCTTGAGTTAGGACATGAAGTGTTTGAAGAGAAAATTAAAAAACCTATGGAACTTTATTTGCATGCTAATAGCAATGTTATTAGTATGAATTCTTTGAACACCATTATTGTAATGCTATGGAAAAGTTAAGCTTGGGGAAGTTGGTTTTGATGAGCATGATATTTTTAGTCCCCCAAGTATGGAGGAGAAATTTTACTTTGATGATACTATACCAAAACACAAACCATCAATTCAACAACCACACTACATACATACTACAGTACTAGACATACTGGAAATAGACATGCTGCGAGTTAGTGCCTAGCCATAGTCAGGGAAGGTTTACTGCCTAGCAGTGGAGGAGCTGGTGTTGGACATCCTCATCTTCAAACCGGAGGCGTGAAGCATGAACTCCACCACGTCATTGTAGGCCTACATGTCGTACTTGTAGAGCATCTCCGGCCAGTTACATTTTAGCACCACATGCCCGCCAAAATGGGCCACCTACACCCATTCATTGCACCATAGGCATGGAGACACGACCACATAGCGGGGAGATGAGTCATCAACTAGTCCTTCAGGCTCTTCTGGAACGCTAGTGGAATTTCAAGCATGTTCAAGTCATCCATGTCTAGCTAGACATAGAACTGGCGAGGCAATGTTCTGGCAGATGGTGCCTATGTTGGACTGGCGGTCGTGGGTGTGTATTGCAACCATAGCCACCAAAATCCTCCCTGACACCACCACCTTTTGCACCAAGCGAGTCGTTGGGAACACACATACTGGAACCCAAGTGGGGGATGTGATCCCCTCCCCACTGTGTCGTAGTTCAACTTTGTCACCTAGGTAGTAAAATAGATAATGTTGTAAGAACAATGCAAGTGACATTGTGCATACAATGTTCTGATGTGCACAAGCGGGACAATAAAAAACTATGTACATATTGAGCAATGCCTAACAATGCACATGTTTAGAAATGTCCTAGAGAATGCACAAATTGTGCAATGTCCCAAACAATGCACAAATTGGGCAATGCCCATAACTATGCACAAACCACGGCTCCAGAACAAGCACAAGTAGAACAATGCACATATTGGGAAATAAGTCGGGCAATGCACAAATTAGAGAACATGTGATATGCACACATTCGGCAATGGAGAAACTATAATCACACGCGTAGCACGCTGGGCAATGCAAAAATCACAATGTTCAGAGAACAACCATACATACTCAATCTGCTTGTGCTACGTTTCTAGATCAATCAGGCCGAATCGGCAACCATACATACCCAATCTGCTTGCCAGGAAAAATGAAGTTCGATCGCTCACCGAAGGTGCTTAATCGAACAAGGCACTACCCTAGAAAACCCTAACCACAAATCTAATCAACCCTACTCGGAGTACTTATAGTAGAGGTCCCGGCCAGAGAGACAAAGAAAAAGGCCACGGGCCCAAAGAAGAAGCCCCCGAAGAAGGAGAAGAAGACCACGGCTCTAGGGTTGCACTGGTCGCAATCCCCGCCAAACCCGCAAGTGTCGGCCCGTCAACCGCAAGAGTCGCCCCCGTGGCCACACCGGAGGTTTGGGCCAACCTTTGGCGTGCTTTAAGAACCGCGCGATGCTGAAAATAGATACAGCCTAGGCAACCAGACTAGGGATTTTTGGCGCCATAGGGTCCGTTTAAAACACGGTGGGCAACCAAGCACATCGTTAGGCTGGGAAATTCTTACATAGCATGTTTGTGACAATCTTTATGTGATACCCCTTGGTGTCACGAGAAAGGCATGGCATGAGCAATATAGCAGTAGTGAAAGTCTGAAGTCCTCAAGAGCAAAGATACGATCAAGTTAGCCACATCAACATCATGAACCCATGACAAATGGCGACCAATCGAATGTACAGCAAGGAACAATTGTCTTATCCCAGTACAGATTCAAGAATCACATTAATTCAATCAACTGCCACAATCTTCTACCAGCAGTCAAGCACTACAGAGCTAGAGCTAGAGCTCGCCTGCTTGCCTCAGTTGCGCTCGGGCACCGATTCATGGTTTGGCGGCGCCGCCAATACGCGCGAACCGGCACGGTTGTAAAGGCACTGGCCGGCACTGATGTCTTCTCGATCGGCCGCAGTGGCGCGCGCGGCCAGATGCTTCCACCTTTCGTCGTCCGAAAGAACTGGTGCCGCCACAGCCGGCACCGGAATGAAACCACCGCGGCGACCTTGTACGCTATGCACGCAGTTCGCTCGATCAGGTGATCAGGATTTCACCATACAAGCTTCTCCACGGCCATCCCCTGCAGCAACGGCCGCGCCGCGACGTCGCGGGTGGTGGTGACGGCCGGCACGCGGCAGCAGAAGGAGCGGCCGGCGCGGATGAGGAGGCGCTCCTGATCCGAGGACACGCGGCGGAGGACGTCGAGGAAGCGGTCCTCGTCGCAGCAGGGGAGCGCGACGGGCCCGGGCGACGACGGGAAGCCGTACTCCTCCTCCGCCTGCCTGAGCAGCTCCCGGAAGACCGGGTGGTTCAGGTGCGCCGCGCGCACCACGAACCGCCGCGACGCGTCGCCCACGCACACGGCCACGTGCCCCGCCGGAACAGAGACCGCGCGCGCCGTGGCTCGTGTCCGCCACCGCCGCAGCGTCTGCTGGAGGCGGACGATGCTCTGGATCTTGCCGCATTTGGCCATGGAGAATTGCTCTGCTATTCGTAGGCTAATGGCGCGGAGGGAGGAGGAGGAGGAGTTGGTGGGGAAATGGAGCTTTCTTTTCCAGGGGAGAGCAGCGAGGAGGCTTTTATAGGGGTTGGTCCAGAGTTGGTCGACGTGACATTATTCCTCGGTTTTACTACATGTATTTTCCTGCTATGTTTGGTTTATGGCATGTGCACAGATTAGCATCTAAATCAGAAACATGTGCAAATATATGATTCCTCCCCATGGATGGCATTTTCAATTGTCCTTCTAGTTGCTCGGTATGTTTCATTTGTTTCTCGCGTGTTAACACCAGCCAGTTCGATACTCGATCATTTGGAAAAATCCTCTCAGATCCCTGCATGTTCCTCTTAAGTCTTAGCACCGCTCTTTTTGCACGTTGAGACGATACTAGTGGTGGGGTGGAAAGCGGAATGATCCGAACTCACGATTTGAGCTTTGCCAATTTTGTACTTTTCAGTTTTCAAATCAAGAAAAGTACTGTATATTCTTTCATCGTCCTTCAGTTACAGCCTAAGTTAAACTCTGTTCCTTTAACTGTCATACCGACATTATGACATTTTAAACTCTGATTTTCGTAATCCTTACTATTTTTCCACTTAACTTTCGTGTTATTCTTAAATTATAATGTTTCCCTATTTTCATTTGTTCATATGGAATATTTCTCACTTGTTTTCATTTTCTAATTTATATCCCCATATTTGCTATTTGTATTTTTTAGCTAGTTTTCTATTTGCTATTTGTATGAATTTAGTTCAAACTATTTTTAGCTGCTTTTCTATTTGCATGAAACCACTCCCACGCTCGTTCCAAATTGCTTCATGTAGTGTGACAAGTTATTTGTTTTTCAAGGATACTTCAAACGTGACGTAATCTTTCTCATAGAAAGAGGGCCAAGAGGCGAACATTACAACGCACTGCGGTACAGACGCCTCGAGCACAACCCCACGCTGCCCCAGGGGTACCACACACTCTCTAACCAACTACTCGCGACATTTCCATTTATCCACCTGACCAAAGCGGTCACGAAATAGCCGTGCATCTCTCAACAGACCTGCCTCAGCAGAAATCTTCTCGATTACCCTTGCGAGAGACGGGGTGGCTCCTTCAAAGACAACATTGTTTCGGTGTCGTCAGAGCGTCCAACAAGACCAAGGCGATCCCCGTCGAAAGGTCGCGCTCGCGGCCTTTGTCACCGCGCCCGTCTTGTAGCCAGGCGACGAACTTTATCTCGCGATCTGGCATCCACTGGCTCTTGCCCCACCAACCTAGGCAGGTCGTCCAAACTTCTCTATCTAGAACACATCCCATGAGAAGATGATCAATAGTTTCTCCATATTGATCGCAGAAAGGGCATGCAGCCGGGTGCTGCAATCCACGCCGGCTCAACATGTCAGTAGTCCAGCATCTATTCCTTACAGCCAGCCAAAGCGAGACCTTGCAACTGGCAGGAGCTTGGGGCCAGATCTGCAGCGCTCCCGCCATCGTGGTCCGCCTTGCAAACAGGGCCTGATAGCACGAATTCGCAGAGTAACAGTTGGTCGTGTCCCAATTCCATTTGAAGATGCCATGCGTCCCTACTACAAGGGTTATATCCTCCATCCGATCTGCAACTTCAAGGAGCTCTCTGATGGCAGCCACGCTTAGGTCAGGGTAGACATCATGCAACCAGGCTCCTACTAGGCCCTCCCGCACTCGGCGAGTCGCGCCCACGCTCGTCGGGACCACTTCAAAGAGGTTTGGCGTGGCGTCCCTAATGCGTCCATATGGCAACCACTTGTGTATCTAGAAGAAAGTAGAGGCGCCATCTCCAAGAACCGAGGTCGTTGCTGCCTCGAATAGCCATTCCGCAAGCTCTGGTACCCGGATGTCGAGATCATGCCATGTCTTATCCACCTCGAAACGCTTCAACCATAGCCACCTGGCTCTCAGCGCGACATTCAAAAGGCGTAGGTTGGGAATGCCAAGTCCTCCAAGCTCTTTGGGCATGCACACCCTGTCCTATGCCACCAAGCAAGGCCCACCATGGACATCCTTCCTCCCCTTCTAGAGGAATCCGCGAATGATCTTCTCGATGGAGACGATGGTCTCTATAGGAATATCCAAGGACATAATAGCGAAGACTGGGATGGCCAAGAGCGTTGTCCTCACTAGCTCAAGCCGCCTCCCTTGTTCAGCATTGAAGCTTTCCACGTTGGCAGTTTGGCAGACACTAGGTCAACTAGAGATTGGAGCTGCGCCGCATATGGTTTCCGCAGGGAGAGCGGCAACCCAAGGTGAGTGGAAATTGCGTGATTGGACATATTTCCCTGTCCTCGTCACAACATCTGATCAGGTTAACCGAGCACTTGTCTTTGTCCGTAGTGTGACAAGTTATGAAAGGACGATAGTTGAACTCTTACTATAGTTAGGGATGAATGATACATTTTCTCTTTCGTAAAAAAATCATGCGTGCATATAGGTCGTCCGAGGAAAGAGGCTCATATTATAAATTCAAACACACAGGTGCTGCACACGCGAACACAAGATGATGTGCGGCACAAATCTGTATGGAAACATGACAAACATGTGCGTGGTCACTTTTATTATGGAAAGAATGAGAAAGTAAGTACTACCTCCGTTTTGAAATGTAAGCATTTTTAGAAAGCTAAACTAGCTATCTAAAAAAGATTATATTTTGAAACAGAGGTAGTATATGTTAAGTTTGAAGATAGTACTCCTAGCTAAGGTTGTAAAAATAAAATGTTGGACCCGAAGTCGAGCAACGACCCTCCGATCCGTGTCTGGATCAGGAGGAATCGCAGGCCGCAGCTAGTTTGGGTCAGGTACTTATTATTGGATGTCAAGCTCACTGGTGTGAATCGAAGACCATAGTACAAAACGGCGGCATCACGCATCACGCATCTACGCGTCGAGGTACAGTAAAGAGCTAAAGCTAAATGTGATTAGATTAGCCCCGCGGCGCAGCGCTGAGAAAAGGGACGACGGAGGATACCGTGACCGTGAGCTGCTGTCAGGTGACGGGGTGCGGAATGCTTGTGCATGTGAGCAGGCGCTGTCTGCAGCAGGGCGGCCAAGTCGTTCTCGTGCGGCCTGACATTATTGGGCTATACGTCCTTTGCCGGGCCGTGGCTTTCAGAGGACCTTCGGGCCACGTACGCATCTTGTACGGATCAGATCGCTTAGCGTCCTCTAATTAACGTCCACACGATACCATGTATAGCAGCTAGCTTGTGCACCAGAGCAGTCGCTAACGCAGGAGGGTCCTAGCAGCCACCAGACAGTGGCCCACCACAGACCCTGACGGAGGATTATGAGATAAAAAAAAAGGAGCATCTGAACCATCAATGCCGCCACCGGCCGGTCTACGAGGACGAGACTGGTTAAGCTGTCGCCGGTGCGGTGCCATACGTGCTCGCTGCGCTGCAGCAGCAGAACTGCAGAACCCACCCATATGCCGCTGCGCCGCCGCCAGCACGGGCCTTACGCTGGTTCCGCCGTCCGGTGGTTGACTGCATAGACGGGTTTGTTACTTGTGTAGGGTTGACCATGTCGAACCGAGCGATCGATGGGAAACAGACCCTTATGACCGTATGACGTAACCTAAACTGAGACGGTAATACAAAATCAATCTCTGTCGTCGACCATGACCCAGCGCTGCTTTATTTCTTGGTGCCAAGTCCACCTCCGGATCCGGCTACAAACACAAGTTAAATCCCTCTGAGTCACCACAAAGAGAGGAGCGTGCATGTGCATACGTCTCCGTCAGCACATGATTAGCCAAGCACCTCAAATCAGTGGGTCCATCGGGTCAAGCTATCGGTATAGCTTTCGCGTTGTACTACACAAGATTGATTAATTATACACACCTCGACCGGTCTCCTTAGTACGCACAGTGTATGGCCACTAGGCTTGAAAACGGCATACGTTTCTGTCAAGTGGTAGTACTGTAAATCAGCGGATCAAGGCAGCGCATATGCTCTCCCATCGTACACACGATCGTACGCACCTCGATCTCGCGGGTACCACCAACGAGGAAGACTTCACATGCAGCCCTTGTACGTATTTGCCTAGTAGGCAAGAAAACACAAATGCATAATAGCGACATCAAATCATTGGTACTAAGGCTAGGTGAGTGTCGTGGTATTAACTACGATAGAGCCATGAGGATCAGTATCTCAAGGTGGAGAGAGAACGTGGGGGTCGTAAGGCAGGGGGTTACAGGGACAGTGAGGCACGAGTTACCTAGGTTTAGATCCTACTCCTATTGTAACTTCATTATATTGGCGACAGGTACACGATTACAATGTAGGGTTGTGTGTTATGTCTCAACGGCTATCTTAGGTCGGCTTTATATAGGCGGCCACACTTAGGGTTATAAGAGCATCTCTAATAGATACCGTAAAATTTGAAACCACAAAAGTCATTTGTGGTAAACCGCAAACATGTTTTGCAGTAAAAAAAGTCCTGACAGAACATATCCCGTATATCCATACCGCAAAACGGCATATTCTATGAATATTCCATCGTCTTCTTCGCAGGATCGTCTTACTCGCAGGCGTGCAGATCCTGGCGCACTTCCTCTGCCCGTCGCTCGCGCACGTCCCTATCCCTGCGTGCATGCGGCCAGGCGCCGAGCTGCTACGGCCGGCCGGCGAGATGCTACGGCCGGCTGGCGAGATGCCGCATACGTACAGGTACGGATGCGTTGCTTGCTGCTCATCATGCGTACTAGCTGATGCGCTGCTTGCCGCATGCGTACGAGCTGATGCGCTGCGCGCTGCTTGCTGCCGCTCTGCTCCTGGCGCCTCCCGTTCGGGCTAGCCGGCGAGCTGCTGCTCTGGGCAGCGACTATGACGGCTAGAAACTGATAATAGATGTGGGAATCAAACCTACTAGCCAGAAATAGAAGATTGGCATCGGAATCGAGACTCGCCGCCGTGGAATCGACCTTCAGAAGCGGCGGCACCGTTGACGGCGGGAGCAGTTGGTGCTAAAATTTGTGCTCCGTCAAGCGTTGACTCGTTTGCTGTTTACCTAAAAACAGCCTCGGAAACTGGATATATTCGGTACACAGAGTAGTTATGCGGAAAACTGCAAAAAAAAATGCGGTTTTGACCACTTTTGTGGTGTCTGGAAAGACCATTTTTTCGACCAAAACTGCAAGAGTTTGCCAGTTTTGCGGTATCTGCTAGAGATGCTCTAAAGAGAGTACAAGTTGAACAGGTGAAGGAGACCTAGACTAATACATATCCTATAGTCTCGTCCTCCAAAGTGCCGACATCCAACTAAGGCGGTGACAGGCCACCTTCCTTCACCCTGGTTAGACTCGCCATATTGTCTATCACCAACTCGACAGCTCGGTTAGGCTATGGGCCTAACCATCATCTATGAGCCACCAAGGTTTGCCGGTATGATAACACGTTGGATGTAATATCCATTAGGTATGACCACGATAGTAGCCCTGGAGTTCTTCAAGATCTTCATGTTTCTCTGTCTAGCTCAAAGTGTAAGTACATCGCCCTCCTCAATCATTAGGCGAGTTCATCACGAATGTTGGAGTTCTCCCAATTCATTTTCTATCCCTCTAAATTTGGGTAAACAGCTGCCGAGGTGCTTCTATAGTACGATTCCTACACAGTGATTCTTAATTGTTCTCTCTGAGAGAATCTCGTCAGGGATCTAGCTACACCATGGCTAGTACTACAAGATATTGCCTCGAAACCTACCAAACAATAGGACGCAATCAACAAACTATTTACTATGCTCATAGATCAAGGTATCCACACACTAAAAATGGCCTCCAGCAAAATCACTGTGCAGCTTCTAGCAAGTGTGGCACCCAGCGATCACTTGCGCGTTTTCACACCACATATATATCCAGCCGCACACATCTCTTTGCCGATCTATAAATAGCTGAATGGCATGGTGAATATCTCTCATTCTCACCCTGCTCTATCTTATTTCCCCATCCGCCACACGTGAGCTCTTTTCTACTCCAGTGATCCATCACATCACAATCGTCGGCAACTGCCACCCATGGCATCTTCTTCATCGGTGTCGAACGATCCAATCGATGCTACTTCATTAGAACAAATGGAACTGTCAATTGATACAGATCTTCAAGAGAACCCCGAGATTCTGACCAAAGCCAGGAAAAGAAAAACAAGATGCACAAGCAGAAGCGGAGACCCAAGAAGAAGATCCTACCAAGGACAAGCTCGTAAAAGGTGTGTGGCTTCCTTGCAAACTGAAGGAAATAGAGCTAGTTGATATGGATGTCAAATCAGGGAAGACTAGGTCTTCCTGAATTGACTAAGAAGTGGACCACCGAGCGAGCAGGGTACCCGCTAGAAGAAACACCAAGATCCCCTGTCGAGGTGGCATGACGAGCGCCAGACAAGGGTGACCCGACAAGCAGAGGAAAGAATTCTGCGGCACTTGGCCACGAAATGGAAATGTCATCACTAACATAGTGCGCGAAACCCCGGGATGGAAACATCATCAGCAATAGGACTTGTCGCGACAAGACCAGACAGAGCCATATTGAGCCCATACCATCTCAGGGCAGACACGCTAAAGGGGAAGAGAAAGAGGTGACCTATTTGTTAGCCATAAAGAGAGGGAGTCTACTGCTAGGCCCACGCAAGTGGCCCTTTAGTAGGTGGACACCCTGCATGAAGATGACGGGAATATGCCCGAAAGGAAATAATAAAATGATTATTATTTTATTCCATATTTATGATTGATGTTTATTTCTCATGCTAGAATTGTATTAACTGGAAACGTTAATACATGTGTGCATAATAAAAAAACATGGAACGGCCCGTCCGAGGGTTCTGGATGGGGTTGTTTGGAGAAATCCTTTTCGGCTTCGATCGACACCGATGCGGTGCCGCCTACAGGTGGGACCATTCCTTTTTGGAGGACATTGATGTCTACACACTTCTATTCTTGTAGACAGTTGTTGGGCCTCCAAGTGCATAGGTTTGTAGAACAGCAGCAAGTTTTCCCTTAAGTGGATCACCCAAGGTTTATCGAACTCAGGGAGGAAGTGGTCAAAGGTATTCCCTCTCAAGCAACCCTGCAATCAAGATACAAGAAGTCTCTTGTGTCCCCAACACACCCAATACACTTGTCAGGTGTATAGGTGCACTAGTTCGGCGAAGAGATAGTAAAATACAAGTGGTAAAGATAATTATAAGTGGTAACAGTGATAAAAGATAACTTGATGGCGTGGAAGAGACTAAAAGCAAACTGAAATAAAGATGGAAGCAAGCAAACATGTAACAGATCTAGTAGCAAACGGTGTTTCAATGCTTAGAAACAAGGCCTAGGGATCATACTTTCACTAGTGAACACTCTCTCATAAATATATCCTCCCTTTATGATACTACTCTTAACTACTCTCCGGTTGAACACTCTAATCAACGGTAGGGCTATAACAGCACACCTCAAAGTAAGCCTTTCCCATCTAGAAAACCCCACACTGTCACCTTGAGTACTAGATGAGTCCAACAAACACCACAATTTCATAAAGACATCCAACTCCAAATATAACTCATAACAAGTATTTGTAATCTCTAGCCTAAGTGCCACCATGGTGAGCACGCTGTCACTTTAACACACATGGGGAGAGCAGAGATTCATTAAAGCACTTGAGTAGCAAGGTAGATCTATAGATTACAAGCTCATGACCACAACAAGATCATGCATAGATAGAGAGATGAACACATAGCTACCGGTAGAACCCTTAGCCTCGAGAGAGAACTACTCCCTCCTCATCATGGGAATCAGCAATGGTGATGGAGATGGTGGTGGAGATCGATGGAGATGGCTCCGGGGGCAATTCCCCGTCCTGGCAGGGTGCCGGAACAGAGTTTCTATTCCCTGAATCTCCTTTTCGATGGCGGCGGCGCTGCGGAACTTTTCGTGGCTGGAGGCTTGACTATTTAGGGTTTTGGTATCGGGAGGCTCTTATAGGCGAGAGGGGAGACCGAGGGGGTGCCAGGGGGCCCCACACCACCTGGTGGCGCGAGTAAGGCTAGCCCGCGCCTGGGGGGTGTGGCCAGGCCCTGGCCCTCCTCGGTCTCGTATTCTGGCTCCGTGAGTCTTCCGGTAAAATAGAAACTTTGGCTTTTGTCCTGTCCAATTCCGACAATATTCATTTTCTGACTTCCTGAAACCAAAAACAGCAGAAAACGGGCAACTGGCACTGTGGCATCTTGTAATAGGTTAGTCCAAGAAATCATATGAAAAGTACTCCAAAGTTGGAACAAAACACAAGAAAGTGGATAAAACCAAGCATGGAACATCAAAAATTATAGATACATTTGCAATGTATCAACATCCCCAAGCTTAACTCCTGCTCGTCCTCGAGTAGGTAAGTGATAAAAGAAATAATTTTTGAGGTGACATGCACCATCAATGACTTGATCAAAGTATTTGCAAAACTCAAAGCTGGGATCATAGTACTTCAATCATAACATGAAAGACAAAGTTCTAGCAATAAGAAAAGAAACTATGATGCAACATGAAAAGGCACAAACAAAAGATTCATGAATAACAATGCTTTGCAAGATGTTTGTTTGTTTCACATAAAGAAAACATAGCATAGTAGCTTGTCCCTCAATAGAGTAGCAAATATAAATGCATAGGACACCTTCAAAGTTCATAAGAGTGACTAGATACAATAGTTTCAAACAAGCAATAACAATTTATGCATCAATCAACTAGTCTTCGGACAATGCCCATGGAACTAAGAATGACCACTATGCTCTCAAAGTAGGTGCATAAAGATTGAAGGTGGAGACTCAATATAATGGTGGAAGAAGGGCCTTTGTAAAAGGAAGTAGGGATTCAAGTCTCATAAAGAGCTTCAAAAATTATGGTACTTATAGCTTTCAGCTCTCATTGCCCCTATCATAAGCATCTTGAAGTGATTAAGGTTAAAGTGAACAAACTATGGTGTACATGCTTGACGAAGTATAAGTTAGAAATCTCATGTCCCTTGTATACGAGGGCCGCTCCTCATGCTACTCAAGTTTAGTCACCGGTAAGTTCTTGTCATCGTAAGTACATGTGTATCATATAGAACCGCCAACGGGGTACCCCTTGCCCGATGATACGGAAGAATCCCCATATCAAAATGACAAGGCAAGCAGACAACGAGCATCTCAGCAATCTTCTTATTTACCATGAGAATATGGTGCTTTTTCTCTCTTTCCTCTTTTCATAATCTTTTTTTTTCTTTTCTCATTTTTTTCTCAATATAGGACTCTTTTTTTATAAGAAGAATGCTTCATAGATAGCTCATTATGGTTACGCTGCAGGTTTCCACCATGTCAGCATGGATTAGACCAGCAGCCCAGGCGTTTCCCTAACACATATACATAACTCCATGGACTTACAAGCTCCCCTTTCATTTCACACTGACGACATCCATATACAAAAGAGCATGATATCAACTAGGTACAAGTACCAAGTGCAATGTTGAAAGCGTTCCCCATGAAAGCATGGTTCTGCTAATTCCCAACAAATAAGTGCAAGCATATACAACATAGACGACACAATGGTTCAAGTTTATTAAGGGCAAGAAAAGTAAAGTGTGCCATCAAGTTCGTGAGAGCTTTAATCACTAGTTTTCTCATAACAAGTTTAATTTGGAAGGTAAACAAAAGCATGAATATACTTCAAATAGCATATGCTAATAGGTAGGTATGGTGGACTCTTTGGAATAACTTGGTTTGGGGAGTTGGATGCATGAGTGGAACTCATACTTTGTTGTGGAGGCTAGCAAAAGTCTGGGAGCGACAAACTAAGAGAGCAATAATGGCCATAATCATGCAGAGCGACAAAACATCATTGATCAAAGCATAAAGTGATACTACAAGTTGAAAACTAAAGGATCATAAAGGCTATGGTGACTTGAGATAGTCATAACATGGTGTGAGCATGCGCCAAGTCAACCCAAATAAAGCATCGAAGGAGAATACCACTATACTATGCTTTAATATGCTAAAACAATGCATGATTCATCCAAGGCACATTAAGCAATCTCAATTGTTTATAACAAGTCATGCTACAACAAAGAATACTAAGCATAAATCCAAAACAATATCAAGCATGGCATGACAAAGCATAGGCCACAGTCAAAAACAAGCTCTCCTTACCACTTAAGCATGAACTTTCTTACTATTTTCCATCCAAACCAAACTATTTGAAACAACTCACAAAGATGATAATAAATAAAGATCAGTGAGATTGTCTCACAAATCCACAAAGAAGAACTAAAAAGTTCTAAGCTGAAAGCACGAGAAAACTAAGGCTGAACACGATGCTAGCAAAAGAGAACACTCACAAAACAATAAGAATGAAAACTAGAGTGTTCTAGGCAATGAAAACGGAGCGTGTCTCTCTCTAAAAGAAGTATGTTGGGATCCAACCAACTTATTCAAGCAAACTAAGCAAACCAAGCAAACGAAAAACCAAAAACAAAAACGAAGACGCTCCAAGAACAACACAACTGTGCATGAAACAATAAAAATGAAGCGTTTGGAAGAAACCTGGAATTTGTATTGATGAAGAAGGGGATGCCCAAGGCATCCCCAAGCTTTGACGCTTGTACTTCTTGGATATTTCTTGGGGTGACACGCGTGGCATCCCCAAGCTTGAGCTTTATTCCATCCTTCATCTCATTACTCATTCCTTCCATACACCTGAAATTTTTCCTTCATACAAAACTTCACACAATCTCATTAGCAACATTAGTGTACTCAAGATAAATAAGTCTCAAGGTTCAGTTCTAACACCAAATAAACTTCCATTAGAATACTATCTACTGTAGCACTTCCCTCAAAAATCTCAATTCCCCAAAAGAACTCAAGAAGGAACCAACAAGAAGCAAATGCAGACAATGGCAGAAATCTGTCAAAACAGACCAGCAGGTAAAGACGAATTTTTTAGAAGACCTTATTTTGCTCAAATCAAAACGTGTTGAACTAACGAAAGTTAGATAACGACCTGGGGCAGAAGCACAAAACATTACAGCTCAATCTGACATACAGAGCTCTCTCACGAATTTTTACGGTGAAGCACAAAAATCTGTTTCGGGACAGCAACTTTCCCAATCATTACTTCACTCTCATTAGAGGTTACTCTTGGCACAAAAAGCAAATAAAAAGGATAAGGAGAGGTTATTACAGAGTTAATAACTTTCAAGACTCATCTAAAACTTTTGGGTTATCTCCCAATAAGTACTTTTCCTTAACGCCTTTAAGTTAGGCATGATAGTTTGAGAAGATGCTCACATAGAAAATATGAATTGAAGTAAAAGAGAGCATCAAGAAGCAAATTAAAAACACATTTAAGTCTAACCCACTTCCTATGCTTAGGAATCTTGTAAAGAAACAAGTCATGAAAGCACAAAGCAACAAGCATAGGAAAGCAAAACAAGTGCAACTTCAAAAATTTCAACATAAAGAGGGGAAACTTAATATTATTGAGATGCATAGAACCATGTTTCCCTCTCTCATAATAACTTTCAGTAGCAACATGAATAAAATTAACAATATAACTATCACATAAAACATTCTTATCATGAGCCACATGCATATAAGAATAAATACTCCCCACATAAGTATACTCATTCTTATTAATCATAGTGGGAGCAAATTCAACAAAATAGCTATCATTATTATTCTCATCACCATAGATGTAGGAGGCATATTATAATCATAATGAATTTTCTCCTCAATAGTAGGTGGACTAAAAATATCATATTCATCATTGTAATCATCATATATTGGAGGTTTTGTATCATCATAAGCAATAGAATAGCTATCTTCCAAAGCTGGGGGACTAAAAAGATCATTTTCATAAAAACTAGCTTCCCCAAGCTTAGATTTTTCCATAGCATTAGCAATAATGGTGTCCAAAGAATTCGTACTAACAACATTGCTATTAGCATGCAAATAAAGTTCCATAGGTTTTTTAATTTTCTCTTCAAACACTTCATGTCCTAACTCAAGATAAATACTATAAAGCTCTCTAATTTTGTTGTTGTTTTCCATTAAGCCTAACTAGTGAAAACAAGAAACAAAAAGACAAAATTGCAGAATCTAAAGGAAATAACTTCGAGCACTCACACCGGAAAATAGGCGTTTGCCGTGGGAGGTTCTTCTTCTTTAATCCTCCGGTGTGAATACCTTTTATCTTACCTTCCCGGCAACGGCGCCAGAAAATAGCTTGATGTCTACGCACTTCTATTCTTGTAAACAGTTGTTGGGCCTCCAAGTGCAGAGGTTTGTAGAACAACAGCAAGTTTTCCTTTAAGTGGATCACCCAAGGTTTATCGAACTCAGGGAGGAAGTGGTCAAAGGTATTTCCTCTCAAGCAACCCTGCAATCAAGATACAAGAAGTCTCTTATGTCCCCAACACACCCAATACACTTGTCAGGTGTATAGGTGCACTAGTTTGGCGAAGAGATAGTGAAATACAAGTGGTAAAGATAATTATAAGTGGTAACAGTGATAAAAGATAACTTGATGGCGTGGAAGAGACTAAAAGCAAACTAAAATAAAGATGGAAGAAAGCAAACATGTAACATATCTAGTAGCAAACGGTGTTTCAATGCTTAGAAACAAGGCCTAGGGATCATAATTTCACTAGTGAACACTCTCTCATAAATATATCCTCTCTTTATGATACTACTCTTAACTACTCTCCGGTTGAACACTCTAATCAACGGTAGGGCTATAACAGCACACCTCAAAGTAAGCTTCCCATCTAGAAAACCCCACACTGTCACCTTGAGTACTAGATGAGTCCAACAAACACCACAATTTCATAAAAACATCCAACTCCAAATATAACTCATAACAAGTATTTGTAATCTCTAGCCTAAGTGCCACCATGGTGAGCACGCTGTCACTTTCACACACATGGGGAGATCGGAGATTTATTAAAGCACTTGAGTAGCAAGGTAGATCTATAGATTACAAGATCATGACCACAACAAGATCATGCATAGATAGAGAGATGAACACATAGCTACCGGTAGAACCCTTAGCCTCGAGAGAGAACTACTCCCTCCTCATCATGGGAATCAGCAATGGTGATGGAGATGGTGGTGAAGATCGATGGAGATGGCTCCGGGGGCACTTCCCCGTCCCGGCAGGGTGCCGGAACAGAGACTTTCTGTCCCCCGAATCTCCTTTTCGGTGGCGGCGGCGCTGCGGAACTTTTCGTGGCTAGAGGCTTGACTATTTAGGGTTTTGGTATCGGAAGGCTCTTATAGGCGAGAGGGGAGACCGGGGGGGTGTCAGGGGCCCCACACCACCTGGTGGTGCGGGTAAGGCTAGCCCGCGCCTGGGGGGGTGTGGCCAGGCCTTGGCCCTCCTCCGTCTCGTATTCTGGCTCCGTGAGTCTTCCGGTAAAATAGGAACTTTGGCTTTTGTCCCGTCCAATTCCGAGAATATTCATTTTCTGACTTTCTGGAACCAAAAACAGCAGAAAACAGGCAACTGACACTGTGGCATCTTGTTAATAGGTTAGTCCAAGAAATCATATGAAAAGTACTCCAAAGTTGGAACAAAACACAGGAAAGTGGATAAAACCAAGCATGGAACATCAAAAATTATAGATACATTTGCAATGTATCAGACATCGTGGCTACCCCTTTTTCACTTCATTTTGTGTGCCGGGGCAAACCCTAGGACCAGTGCTCTGGTCCGGGCAGCAGCGTCGTCAACGTCACCTCCCTTCTTGAAGGTGTTTCTTGGTACTGGATGTTCCGTTGGTAGGAGCGTGGTGGAACATCTTTGGAGGGCGCAACGGTTGAGGGTCTCCGTCGCTTAGTTGATACGCCCTTGTCTCCATTTTGTTTCTTTGTTCTTTTCTGTTGGGCATGTCTTTGTTGTTGCCCCAGCTTTTTCTTTGTTTCGAAACTATCGTTGGTTGTATGGTGTTTTGCTATATTAATATAGCGGGCGAAAGTTTGATTCGAGGAAAATAAACAAACAAGATTTTCTAGTAATGCCCACTCATTTAACTAAGCCGTTGATTAAACGATGATCAACATTTCCTGATCATGAACATTGGATGTTATTAATAACATGATCATGTCATTAGGAGAATGATGTGATGAAAATACACCCAAAGTAAGTATAGCAATACGATCAAGTTATTAAGTTTATATTGTTGTATCATACACATACAAAGTAACTTTAATCCTCAGACCATGAGATCATATCAATCACTAACACCAGAGGAGTACTTAGATGGCATCAAACATCACACTGTAATAGGGAGACTATAAAGGTGTCGTTGGATACTCTAAAAGTATTAGTTGAGACTCATGAATCAAGAGTAAGATTTGTCCATCTAGATAACCTAGAGTTATACTCTAGGTCCTCTCGGTGATATCACATCGACACAGCTTGCAAACATTTTGCTTCACACCCTCGGCCACGTCCACAACGGAAGACGACGTGGTTTAACATGCTATGTTAAGGATGCATGATGTAAGATAATGAAGCCTTTTCGGCTTTTTCTTGAGCAATAACGTGTAATATTTGAACATTTGGAACGCTCAATAGAAAGCAATAATTGTTCATGTATGAATTCTCGGTAACCACGGTGAAACCATAAATTGGTTGTATAATCATAGCCAGAAATACATCTATTTACCTTTCTTGTAGTTGAGAAATAATGTTGAAAACACACATTCTTAGAACACAAATTTGAACTAGTGTGAATATTATTGTGCCAAATCCAAATAGTAGTACAATTTTTCTTTGATAAATGCAAGAGACCAACGACATAAGGGAGGATAAGTGAGTTTCGATTATCTAGTACTCCCTCCGTCCTAAAAGATAAGGCGTCTAAGGATTGGTTAAAAGTCAAACTTTACTAACTTTGACCAAATATTTAGAAAAAAATGTTTATATCTACAATATTGAATGGACATATTAAGAAAATATACTTTATGGTGAATCTATTGATATTAATTTATTATTATAATTTTTTATATTTTTGTGTATAATCATGGTCAAACTTAAAAAATATTGACTTTTGACTAATCCTTAGGCGCCTTATATTTTAGGATGGAGGGAGTATTAAGATCTAATTACGGTTCACTATATTTGACTTAATATTTTACACGAGGAAACATAAGATTCGAGTACGTACGATTCAGACGGAATTTTGCCTATATGTTAGTCCTATTATAGGTCAATAAGCAAATGCTCCATACGGCACCAAAAATTTAAGAGCTTTGTCCTGTGCATCCTAGATGCTCTACGTGTCAAGTACCCACGCAAACTAAGCACTTATTAAGGACATCGCCAACTGTTAGTTGGGTGCCTCGTGATCGAGTAAGTGCAAAATTATGACTCCATATAATGCACGCATCCATGTGGTGGTATGGCGTATGGAAGCATGTGCAACACAATCATGTCCATAGGAGTACTAGATTTTCATACGACTTGTGGCCTGCCAGTTGCATCGATCGTCCTATAGCACCTTCATTTTCATATGAGCTGGGTAGAACACATACATGTACATCGATCAGGAGAAAAGTTGGGGCAATCTAATTAATCCGGAGGAGAACATGGGTTTGTGACGTCCATGGGACGGCGCCAATGATTAGCAGCAGCATCGGTAGTACAGTACCGGTTTTGTACTTGATGGTCACGGCTAGTACAGCCCAGCACCCGGCCGAAGGACCGATCGAGATGCCGATACGTGCATGCACCCGGCCGGCCGGCCACGCAGGTATGCGCTGTATACTACCGGTATAGCACTATAGTGAAACAGAAAATGCCAACATAATGTACCGAAACATACAATTCTTTATGTATAGCACTCTAAAAATTAAGACCTCTCCCTCCCCAATGCATTGTGTACTACGGTGAGTAGATGGTTATTAGATGATGCGAGATGTCGATCGCGACAAGGCCCAGAAGTGGACGAACGAATTCGATCGGGTTCGAACGATGGCTCAATCCACGGGACGCCATCATCGCCCCCGCCGCGCGCAGGAGATACCCGCATGTGCCGTGCCACGTAGCACCCGCCGCCGCATTCGTCTTTTAGCCGAGACGTCGTGCGCACGAGCACAGTGTCGCGGCTGCTGCACGATGCGGCGCAAATCTTTAATCGGATCGGATTGGCTATAGCTGAGGGCAATTAACCTGAAAGCCTAGTGGCTAGTGCAGTGTAGCTGGGCCCGAACTAATCCACTGTGGATAGATGCTGCCGATCTGGGGACCGATTTGTCGGCAATTTTCTCTTCTCTGGGCATTCTGCTGGCTACATACGTACGTACGTACGTGGCGATCGATCCGCGAAACGAACCAGATCAGCGGAGGTTTGTCGTCTGTTCTGTGTTATGTTTTCCTCTTCATGTGCGCACGCTGAGTCGCTGAGGCAGGGAGACAGTGAGCCGTTTTAAGTGTCAGAGACCGTCAGTTCATGCCTGCTTGTTTTCACTCCACCTGACAACAAAATACATAGGTGTGGCCATGCATGGCCAGTCGTTGCTCGACCTTTGAACTGGATCTCGGTCGATAAAATACATAGGTGGACGGTGCCTGGATCTCAACCGTATTCGGTCAGTCAAGTCACCTGGTCGCACGGCAAGAGAGGAGGTTCACAGACTGACATGCGTGCTGGTCCTTGCATGTCCTGTTCTACTTGCGCGGTACAGGAGTGTGGTCTCGTTCGGAGTACACGCATGGAACCGCCGAAAATCTCTAGTCCACCTGTCCGCTGCTCGCATGGACGTAGCAATTACTAATAAAGAAAAAAAGCAAATAGGATAACATAATATGGTAATGTTACCATCACACCGCATTGTACAATGCAAAATCTGTCCACAAAATAATACTCTAAATTATTACTCTAAGTTGCTATCCACTATAACCAGCCGTAGCTAGGTTAAGAGAAAATGCCAGTGGATACCTAGGAACTAGACACTGAGCATGGGAAAAAAATCTTAGCGCATGCGCTGCACCGTTTAGACTCGTGTATAAGGCTTGAAAAAGTCACTTCGCTATAAGTTTTCTACATCGCTGCACAAGTCCGAAGGAGGGAGAGGGAGAGAAGTTGGGATAAATAGCTAGATTTATTTTTCAAAAAAAATGGCAAAGACTTGACAGTTCATTGATTAAGAGGGGAATAGAGTCACGATACAAGGCATAAGCCAAAATAAAGCTCCAATACAATAGCTCATTCAACTATGAGCATGGACCAAAGTAGGCCTACTCTCCGTGAATTATGTTCAAGAAATGTTTCACATCAGTGATCATAGCCTCTTCCATGATTCCACGATGAGGTAGTGTGACATTTGCAAGATGGAGCGGAACTAGGGTGATGACGGAGGCGATCGCTTTTTGAGGAGACTAGATGGACCTAGCGCGTTTTGCCGCGCCATCCTTTGTTGCTAGCATTAATTTTTTTTGTGTGATTTGAATGGGATTTTCATGTTGTGCCATTGAATGGAATTCCCTTTGGTTGATAACGTGGGTAGTCAATGTATTCGCTCGGTCGCATCTTTGCACACACGGTTTCGTTATTTTTTTTTGAAAAACCACAAAGAACAGAAAACAAAAAATTATCAACTTTCAACTTTGCACGATCATCATGGTTGTGAACCGTATGTGACAGCAAAAATAGCGACAGCTAGTGTGCACCACACACATGGTTAAGGTATGAAAATGTTGATGATAGAATTTAAATAAGTAAAGAATTACAGAGTAAGTGTCCTACAACAAGGAGCGCTTTTATGGGAAAAGGGCATGAAATTCCCTGGCAATAGCTAGTGATCACCTTGCAGGCTATCGCATGCAAAAAATCTGAGCTCCATGTAGTGATAAGAAAATGATACCGCTGCTCTGCTCTTAAACAATAGAAGCAGGAACCGAGCCGGAGAGGTGGTCAGATTTGGCAGGAACCGAGCCAGAGACGTGGTCAGATTTGGCAGCACCCGACATTGCGACGGCCGCATGGCAGCTTATTGGGCCGCTCTCGAATATGAACCCTTTGACATAATCCTCTTTCTGTATAGGACGACTTTGGTTGTCTGTGTTTTCTTGGCGAAAATAGAAGCTAAAGACCGCTACCATCCTCAAAATATCGGGAGCAATGATAACATTGTTCACCAAGAACTCATTCACGAGTACATCAATTGGTTTTCCCGCTAAATCCTTGGTGACGTCACCAAAGAAAGACCATGTCAACCACCGCTACTCCATTAGTTCCGTTAACACCGAATTTGTACCTTAACGGGATAAAACCTCCGATGAGAATAAATAAGTATAAAAAACAAGTGGCATGTTGGTTCAAATGCAAATATGCTAACAGTGGTATACCTAGTATTTTACCAAAGTGTCGCACTAAAATTATGATTTGCACTTCTCGAAGTGATAATCAATTGCTATTTTGGGATTCTTAGAGCCAATGATCCTTTCTTGATATGTATTGTGTGCCTATAATAGGAACCCCTATAGCACCACACACTTTACAATCCTTTAATTATGTGTTGCAATAATTTATTTTAGATACATATATATATCGTTACTGACTACATCCTTTCTCTCGTAAATAAATTAAATTATAGCCCGTAATGTGTGAGTGCAATATATATGCTGGAACTTTATCAATTGCGACACTATAAGATTATACTTTTCACTGGTTCAAAGCTTTAATGCTAAAATACAAGATTGTTTGTTCTCTTCTCTAGTTTCAATTCACACAAGTTTCTTCCCTGCTCCCAAGCAAAAGTAGTTGATCATGAAAAAAAATCAACGAGCAGATACCAAATTTCCATCGAAATTACATTTATTTTAACCCAAAGTGTAGACTGGAGACAAAGGGCCTATCACCACAAGTCCAGGAGGTCAGTAGAGGTGATCGAGGCGGCGTAAAGCGAGTAATTGGTGACATGATTAGTGGTCAGGGTGGCTAGAATCAGGGCCGGCAGCGCCGATTTTGGAAGCAATGGTGAGATAGGAGAGAAGCTCGGAGAAAGACCTGTGAGAAAAAATGTCGCCCATGCTCGTCGATTTTGGGCGTCGCCTTGAATTGACCCAGCGACCCACCTTACACTCAGGATCATTGACCATGGTCGCACGTATGTGCATAGATAGCAATAACCAATTTTATACGTGGAGGCACGAGAGAAAAACCAACTTTGATACTTGGATGCATGAGAGGCCACCAATTCTAGGGAGCTTAGATCTTTTAAGGATATATGTCTGGTCTCAAATTCTTGACCACTAATCCAATATCTTTGAGGCTACGTCCAAAAAAAGCAAGATATATAGCCACACGGTAACGGTGAGATGGTGGAGGGCATAACTCAATCATAAATTGCCATATGGCATCTGACGACATGGCAATTTGTATCGATTGATTGGGCCGTCGCCCTGAAGAATCTGGCGGATCACCTAGAGTCGCGCGTTTTGCCAGAATCGTAATGTCCGCATGACAAAATTATCCAAATGGAAAAAAATAGGGTTGGTGCAAAAAAGAAGAAACCTTAGCAAACTTTATATTTCAAGTTTTGCAAAATCTTGAAAAACAATCATGCACATGTAAGTTGTGTTGGAACATAGTGATGCAATTTTTTCATAAAATAATCTATCTATTTGCTAAAATTTTGGAAAATGATGAAAATTGCAAGAGTATAAGTTTCAAAACTTACTTTCATTTTCTAAGTTTTACAAGTGTGTCTCGGTGTAACCATGTTCCAAAATTCTGCTCGCCCGAATTGCGAACCGGCCCAATGGCCTTGTGGCCGAGTCATGCATTACTTCAACAATTGTTGGCTCGGTTCGCTAGGTAAGTGAACCGGTGGTGAACATGTGAAAACTTGTGAGTTAAAACTTGTTAGGCTTTTGGTGAAGAAATTGTTGTTAAACTTGAGCATGTAAGTGATCTATGTGAAATTTTATGTGGTCTGGAACATTTGACCTGAAATTTTCTGTCATTTGACGCTTATGGTGTGGAATTTTTGTCATTTGATTTGGACTGCACAATCTAGCGATGACGCCAGCACACATCCACGATGTAAATGAAAACATCACGGTTGTTTACTTGACGAAAATATTTCGATCACAGATAGACGCCAACATGGTGCGTTTCACTGGTCAATGCCCTTGACGAAATAGAAAAGTTAAGACAGATGATGATGTCAACTCGTATGCCTTGACGAAAAGAGGTCATCATGTGTAGGAGATAAGCGTCCAACTTTGATTATTCCACGTGTCGCGCTCGTGATGGACCATGTGTCTTCATCCTATTGGTCCACATGTCGCCCTACTGACCGTCCACGTGTAAGTGGGCCAGTTTCATGCCATGACGAACCAGAATTCGTCAAGGCCCGTGTGACGTTAGGAACAGGGTGGATGTCGTCAGCAAAGGGATGGATGACGTCTGCAAGCGGCGGTAACGGAATCTAGCCGTGAAAAAAAAACATCTTGATGTTGATTGCGTCATAGACGACCACCGTGATGTTAGCAAGCATCACTAATGGCTGCTCGTGGTGCCGTTTTCCACGTGGTGTAGCCCGTGACAAAGACAAACGTCTTGATGTTGATGATGTTATAGACGATCACGGTGACGTCAGCAAGCGTCGCTAACGGCTGCTCGTGGTGTCGTCTGCCATGTGGCGTAGCACGTGACGAAAACAAACGTCTTGATGTTGATGACGTCATAGACGGACACCATGACGTTAGCAGGCCTCGCTAACGGCTGGTCGCAGTGCCGTCTGCCACGTGGCGTAGCCCATGAAGAAAACAAATGTCTTGATGTTAATGACATCATAGACGGTCACCGTGACTTCATTCGGTGACGATAACTGCTACTCGCGGTTTTGTCTGCCACGGGGCAAGCCCATGACAAAAACAAACGTCTTGATGTTGATGACATCAGCAGGCATCGCTAACGGCTCCTCGCGGTGCCATCTGCCACGTGGCATAGCCCATGAAGAATAAAACGTCACACCTGATTGGGCCTGGGGCCGGTTTCGTTGGCCGTGACGAAATTGCAGGAACATCACGGATGGCCCTTTGTTGGTGAGGTTCGTCACGAATGGCCATCTATGACGTTTTTCCTCTCATCCATCACGAAATCAAAATGTCATGTACAATCCAGATTGTTGTAGCGAGTCATGTCTAACTTGTTACTATTGGAGAGGGATCCACAGAGCGCATTGATCTGCGCTTTGGATTGGGATATGAAGAGCACCATAATGGCGGTCCAAGCATTGCTACAATGCTTAGCAATGAGGATGTGCGCCTGAATATCAGAGGACGGGGTTTTGAGCAAACAGCTCAGTACCTGCTGATCTCGTGCCGGCCATAGTCCATACAAGGGGTTTGGCACAACGATTTTCTTGTCGTTCTCATCTTCAGCCTCCAGGGTTTGTGGAATTGCGGTGTTGGAACCGTCGAGCAGTCCCATGACAAGCGGTACGCGAGACAACAGGGAGGACCTGCATTTTCCAGAGGAGAAAGTTCCCCCTTGTGAGCTTCTCCGTTGTAGGCGCCCCAAGAGCTACCGTCATGGCCGTGGTGGAAGTAGAGGACGACATAATATCAGATCGATCAGGAGGGAAGAGTTTTTGGGCAATCCGATCGTAACAGGGTGCAGTTGCTTTTGTGGATCACTCGATCATAACCGGGTGAGCGAAATTTATTTGTTTTCAGCGATCGGAGCCAAGCATATCGGCAGGATCTAGCATTTTTCTCGGCAAAGAGCTAGACATTGAAAAGATCCCGCTCTGATACCATGTCAATATTTTTGGGAATGGTTCCTCACCTTGGCCTCGATTGCGTGTTAATATATGCGTGGGAACAGCCCCACAATGACTTACGTGGTATGGAGTCGGACTGGTATACCATACCATAACCAACACGTACACAAAGTACACATCTAACAAGTACTAGATCTTCATGCGACTAGTAGCCAGTTGCATCGATGATCCTGTAGCACTTTCATTTTCATATGACCTGGGTGGCACACACATATACATCAATCAGCAGAAAAGTTGGGGCAATCTAATACGGAGGAGAACATGGGTTTGTGACGTGCATGGGACGGCGACAATGATTAGCAGCAGCGGTAGTACCGGTTTTGTACTTTATGGCCACGGTTAGTACAGACCAGCACCAGGAAGGACCGATGATACCGATACAACCCGACCGGCCGGTCACGCCGGTACGCACTATATATGTACTACCGGTAGTACTACATTACTGAAACCGAAAATGCCTTGATATACTGAAGTACTGAAACGTACATTTGTTTATGCAACACTCTAAAAAAAATTAACAGGAAAGGTCCCGAGGGACCCAGAGCTTGTATTACCACGGCGCAGGGTGCACAAATACAGATAGACCTCTCAGAATACAGGATAAACCACTGGATCCTGAAAATTTACAACAAACACCCTAAAAACGTCGCAGAAACGCGGTCGGAACCTTGCTTGACGCCGGCGACGACGACCCTCCAGACACGACCACTCCATCTCTCACCTAGGACGAAACCACTTGGGAGAGGCGGAGCTCGCACGGCTATGTCTAGGCTCAAGAAGATCCTCGCGAAGAGGAAGAAAATGCCCTTGCAGCCACCGCTGCAGAGCACGACGGGGCCAACCCTATGCCCATGAATAGCGGCGGTGGCGTGCCGACCCTTGGAATCCGTCGCAGGAGGCAGAACTTTAAAATTAAGACCTCTCCCTCTCCAATGCATTGTTTACGGCGAGTAGTAGATGATTAGATGATGCGAGATCTCGATCGCGACAAGGGCCAGAAGTGGACGCACGGATTATATTGGGGTTGGAACGGTGGTGGCTCAAGCCACGGGACGCCATCATCGCCCCCGCCACGCGCATTCGTCTTTTAGCAGAGACGTCGTGCGCACGAGCACAGTGTCGCGGCTGCTGCTGCTGCACGAACACGATGCGGCGCAAATCTTTAATCGGAACAGACTGGCTATAGCTGCAGCCTGCGGATACGACGGGATCATGCAGGAGCTAACCGACGACAGTGTAGCCGGGCCCGAACCAATCCACGCACTGTGGATGGATGGATGCTGTCCATCTGGGGACAGATTTCACTTCTCGCTACCTATATACGTGGCGATCGATCTGTGAAGCGAACCACCCGATCAGCGGAACGGCAGATGGTCGGCACGCCGAGGCAGGGAGACAGTGAGCCGTTTTTTAAGTGTCAGAAGCCGTCAGTTCATGCCTGCTTGTTTTCACTCGACCTGACAACAAAACGAGTTCAGATTAGACTACACAGATTAGTACAGCTCTGATATGTCGCGTGATCTCGTTCGGAGTACACGCATGAAACTGCCAAAAATCTAGTCCACCCGTCGGCTGCTCGCTCCCGGCAACGTGGTGTGGCCGTGCAAGCAAATTTCTAATATTCTCTCCGTTTTAAAATATAAATGTTTTAGCTTTGTGAAGCTAATGTATCTAAAGATTGTGTGAAGCTAATGTATCTAGGACCCTGTCTAAAAAAAATCTAAGACCCTAACAGTGTGTAGGTTCCAACCTCTAGATACATTAGCTTCACAAAAACTAAAACATTTTATATTTTGATACGGAGGGAGTACTTTATTATGCTATAAGCCGAGTCTTACTAGTGTGAAACATTGTAGGCTTAGTAGCTAGGTTAAGAGACTGCTAATTAGTACTAGTACCTAGGAATATGTCTGGACTCAAATTCTTGATCACTAGTCCAATCTATTTGACGCCACTGCCACGTGGAAAAAAAAAAGGATTGCCATATGGCAAAAGGAGGGATGGAGCTACCGAAGCAAAAATTGCCATGCGGCATCTAATTGTGATGGCAATTTGTATCTGGCCGTTGATCCCAAGCATCCCACAGATCACGTCACGTCATGAGTTTTCTCATAATCATGGGTACACCGGGTAAATTTCTCCAAAAAGGAAAAAAGTATACTTCGTGCAAAAAAAGAAAGCTTAGCAAAGAATATATATTCGCAAGTTTTGCAAAATCTTGAAAAAAGAAAATCATGCACATGTAAGTTGAGTTGAATCTTAACGGTGTAAATTTTGCGTAAAATGATCTGACCATTTGCTAAGTTTTTCGAAAAATGAGGAAATAAATATGCAGCTGTATGAGTTTCAAATCTTACGTTCATTTTCTGAGTTTTACAACTGGGTCCCGGTGTATTTCTGTTCCAAAATTCCTCTCGGCCGAATCGTTAACTGGTCCAGTGGGCCCTATGGCAGAGTCATGTAGTAGCTGTGTTGGTAGGCAGTTTTATCCTACCAAACCGTATTTAATCTAGAACAAGTACAGTGTATATTAGTATACCCATGAAACACACACATGTAGGGTACCGGCCGGCGCCGCAGCCCGCAGCTGAGTAATGGCTAATGGCATCCTGAAGGGCCAACATAAGTTTCTCGCGTCAAGATCACGATCGAGAACACATGATAAACGACGACAAATTGCAGTATGTACAACAAGAACAATGTTTCAATGAATCAATCTTTAATATGCAATTGCAAACAATCGAGTTGCGGAGTTACAAAGAAAAAAATCCCTAAAAATGGTCAAATAATGACTACCATCATCACATACTACTCTGCCTACCCTACAGTACGTGAATGTGCATGCCCGGTCGCCGGCGTTGCGCGCCCGTCCTTTGACAGGATGCTTTCGCGCTTGCACAGTCTTCTCGAACGGGCAGATCGACCGGCTCGCGCGCGTCCGTCAGTTGATGCCGCCACCGATGCCTGCGTGATGCTTGCAGAAACTGTGTTCTGCTTCGACCGCTCAGAAGTCAGAAGACGAGCTTCTCCCCGGCAAGGCAACCCCGTGCAGCAGCAGCGGCCGCGAGTCTCCGCGGCTGTGTCGACCGAAGAAGCAGTGGCGTTCCTCCGAGGACGACGACACGCGGTGGAGGACGTCGCGGAGGCGGTGCGCGTCGCAGGGGAGCGCGACGGGGCCGGAGGCGCCGCGCGGGAAGCCGTACTCCTCCTCCGCCTGCCGGAGCAGCTCCTGGAGCGCCGGGTGGCCCAGGTGCGCCAGCCGGACCACGAACCGCGCACCCTCCGCGCAGACCGCCACATGCCCGGCCGGCGCCAACGCGGACCCGGAACTCCGGGCGCGCCACCGCCGCATTGCGCGGCGAAGCCAGGCGACGGACGGGATCGTAATCACGTTGCACATGCTGCTGGAGTAAGAGTGCGGGTCGAACGAGCGCGTTTGCTTGGTGCTCTCTTGGGTTCAGACTTCAGAGCTTGGGAGACTTTAGTGGCGAGCTGTGTGATGTTGGGTTGAGTAGTTGACTGGCAGAGCGGGATGGGGCGGCGATTATATAGCGTCGGGGGTTTGAGGTTGGCGCAAATCAGCAGGGATGGCACCGCGGTGGGTTTGTGTGTTGCTGCGCGCGACACGACGCGGGAATGAGATCGGCATGCATGCATCCACTCCGGCGGCCTGCCAACCTGGGGTAGTCCGTGCAGCCTGCACGCGTCGGGCCCTGGCCCCGATCAGGCGGGGCATTAGCCATCTCATCGTGCACCAAACTCAAAACGAGCCCCCTAATTCACGGGATTGATGGCTGTGTGCACGCTGGAAGATATTTCTCCTTTTCAAACAAAATGAAGGGATTAATTAAGCATGTTATCAAGTTCGTGCCAGCAAGAAATCAACTCCTCTATTCCCACTCTGTCGGTTTTCATCTGTTGCGAGCTAAAATTGCGTTTGTACACGGCATGATGCACCTATTTGTGCCACGTGAGGGAGTCATGCATGGGATTTCGTTGGTGAAGCTCCACGTTTCCATTCATTTGCTAGTATGTAACATGTGCCTGATGTTATCGCACAAAATTAATTAATTATGTGTGTTGTTCCAAGGAGTGAAACCACCACTTTTCGTCTTAAATTTCGAAAAAACCACCACTTTTCGTTTGAATCGCAAAAAACCACCGCCTTACGTTTGCACTAGTGGAAACGGGCCTCCAGTCCCGGCCCGTAAGGGGCTTTAGTCCCGGTCCTGGTAACCGGGACTGGAGGGGCGCGACTAAAGGCCCACCCATTAGTCCCGGCCCTCTTACCAGCCGGGACCAATGGGCATCCACGTGGCTGTCTCTGTGGGCGCTGGGTGCCCCCCCAGGGACAAATGGTTCTCTGCCGCGGCAGGATTTTAGGCACTTTCTCTGCCGCGGCAGAGAATTTAATTTGTATTTTTTTTTCATTTCAAAATAGTGTTCTACGCTACCACATACCGTACATGTCCGTGCATACATAAGATAACTTCTCTTAAGATCGAGTATACAAATATATACATGATAGTTACACATGGAGATCACAATTATCGGGACTAGAGCCCGTCTATTCAATTAGACGGTCGGGGATCATCGGCGCCTGTTCACACTAAATTCTCCGGCGTCATCTATCATCTCGTTCATCAAGAATCCTGCCAGTTCTTCAGCAATTGCTACTACGCGTCGCTGTGGTAGGAGCTGATCCCGCATTTTCTCGAACTATATAAGAAAAGGAGATCAATATGAATATCAATCATGATAACAAAAAGTGACGGTAATAAAAATAATGTTATGAGTGTATTTCTTACATCGACTCTATAATCATTCAGCTCACTGGTAAACGTGCGAATAAACTCGCAAATGTAGAATCCACATAGATTTGTCCCTTGTGGCTGCCTCGCGCACTTTACGAGAATAGAATTCAATCAAAATAATAATCCAGCATCATAATTGTATTAAAACTAGAAGTAAAGAGATGCGCGTACTACTTACCGAGACTGGCTTAAACGTCAGCTTCTCAGTAAAATCACCCGTAACCGCACTCTTGAACTAGTTTCAAACCCTGCCCGGTTAAGAAAATGAATGAGTTATTTATTACGTGATATCTCAGGAAATCAACGAAAGAGACCGCTATAGCGCTAAAATTACCTCTGGAGCATGTCCTGCATGTCACTAAACTGTTCCAGGGGTCTCTTTAATGGGTCCATGACTTCAACTCTTCCCTTATCAAGTTGAATGTCCATGAGAATCCAGTGGAAACTGTACACGTTTATATATACATCAGTAACTCATCAATTACACTTAACATCGAGTAAGCAAAAGAGAATGTGTACAATAGAGTAAGACACTCACACGAAATTGTAAGGAAACTGTGTGTGGTCACAGAAATTTTGCTCCGTTAGAAACCTTAGAAGGTTTTCCTGTGTGTCCTCGGGTTTTCCCTTTAGCGTCCGACAATGTATTTTATCTGGGTCAATGAACCCAACACTAAAGATTGACCTTCTTTTACATTCCATGATCTTCATTCTGCATAATAATAGAGTACAAAAGGATATAATTAGGATAATTACATGCAATGAACTGAACAACTGAAAAAATGAACAGCTTATATATAGACAATGAATTCAACAACTTACAGACAATAGCAACTCATGAGACTTTTGTCGAGGGCGTCGAAAATGTATAACTAGAAGAGTTCTGGAAACTCAACATGGACCTCTTCTTCTCGGAAGTAGTAGTCATGTGGGACTTTCGCCACGATCATTATTCTCTCCTCCTTTACGGCTTTCAAGTACCATTTATATAAACTCCGCATTTGTGTTGGCAGTTGTTGGAACTGCTCAAAGCTGACCAGAGGCTTCCCTGGGACATATGTAGGGACTAACTGAGCCTTGGGTAACTTGTCGTCCTAGGAACCTAGCAATTCCTCAACAGTCACATTCATAGCGGCCGCAAGCTTCTTAGCTTCTTCCATATCCTGCTGGGGAGTGTCATAGGATACCACCTGGAGGGGTGGGGTCGATTTTTTGGCCTGTTCCCCGAGCTGGGGGACGTCCTTTCTTTTCCCGGTTGCACTTTGACTTGACGATTTGCTCCCGCTTGCACTTCTACTTGATTTGCTCTTCTTCACTTCCTTCTGAAGTGTGCGTCGATAGTCATCTGGCTTATGGTGCAAGTCATATTGCGATTTGGTGTTCAGAAAAGAAAGTGCATACGCTTTTTGCTTCTCGGTGTATACCGGGGCAGGCTCGGGTTTCTTCTTTTGAAGCTGCGCAACACATTCGGCCTTTACGATCATGTCGGTTTTCTCGTCAGTACGATCGTAAGTTCTGATAGGAAGATTCTTATGAGGTACTCTTGGGAGGGGCGACATTTGTCATTTTGGGCTCCTGCGTCGTTTAGTACTAATCGGAGGCTACGGCGGAGATCGAGATGGACACGGGCTGTGGTGGTCGTAGTCATGGGGTGGGCTTCTTGGAGGTGATGGAGGTGAAGGTGACATGCGACCACTCGGAGGCGGTGTTGGCTTTGGCGTCCAGCCTGGAAGCTTGATGTTGTTCTTGTCCCATAGAATGATACCACCCAGTACTTCTCCGAGTGTCCTCTCACCTTCAGGTCCAGGGATGTCAAGCTCCATTGAGTCCCACCCTATTGCGATTTCATCCACACCAACTTTAGCATAGCCAGCTGGAATCTCACGGCCATGCCAGCGTGCGCCAGGTGGACAAGGTAAAGCACATCCGACCGCCACCTTGATGGATAGGTTCTTCACCTTCTGATGGAGCTCAGAAGATGCCTGCTCCTTGATTCCATCCACGGGGTAGTCGGGACCGCCATCTACCATACGTGCATCGTCAGAAGGGACCTCCGATTGAGCCACGCTGCTTTTCCGCTGAGATGGGACGGCGGTAATATTGAGTACAGGATCTTGCAGGCGCGCTGCTCCTCGAAGTTCGTCAAACTGTTGCTGATGCATTCGAAGTGTTCCTATCAACTCGGTGAACTTGTCTCCCTCCTCCTCCTGTCGTCGCCTCTTTGCTCTCTCTCGGCTCCTATAAGTATCTCTGTCTTTGGCAAACCCCATCTCCCGCGTATAACTAGGGCCAAGGCCTCGTACACGTCCTCCGCGTTCGTCATTCCCGAGGACCTTTGTCAGCAAGTCTTTCTCTCTATCGAGACAGAACTTTGTTGTCCCCGCTTTAATCTCCTTCACCACTTTCTGCCATGTATCCCGGGGTATCTTAATCCCGTCACTGCAAATAAGGCCCCCTGTACTTTCGTCATACTCACTCCCATGCCCAAGGAACCAATTCCTTGCCCTCAGATCCCATTCTTCGCGTATTGGTTCTGGAGTGACCCCTTTAGAAAGCAGCTCATTCTCTTTAGCATCTCACTTTGGCATGGCAGCCGCGTAGCCCCCTGGCCCCAGGTGATGGTGATATTTCTTCATCGCGGCAATTTTCTTGTTTTTTTCCGACATTTCCATAGTAGGTTGTGACTCCTTGTACTTCACAAATGCATCCCAGTTAGCCTGCTGCTTCGTTAGATAGCCTTCAAATTTAGGAGTCTTCTTCGTCTTCTCATACTTTTGCCATAATGCTTTCTTCCAGTTCTTGAATAGTTCGGCCATCTTCGTAAGAGTCCACTGCTTGACTTTCTTCCTCAATGCAGCTTTGTCGGCATCATCCTCACATTCTGGCAGGGTGAAATGTGTCATGAGGTCATTACAAAGACCCTCTTTGCACCTGTCGAAGACATACTCACCCTCTTTCGCCCCTTTGGTCTTATTCCACTCTCGAATGGTGATCGGGATGCGATCCCTAACCATAACTCCGCATTGTTGTTTAAATACAGTTTTAGCCTTTTCGGGTTCCACCGGTTCACCCCGTGGTGATACCCGCGTAATTGTATAACGCGTAGATGCGTCCAACTTTTTGGCCGGGCCTCGTTTGGAATATTTTTTGCTCGATGTGGAGGCCTAAGAGAAGAAACATTCGTCAATTTATATATATACAACTCAGTTAATGCATCTACTGATCACCAGACTTCATATATATACCTCGCCGTCGGCTTCTCCACCACCGGAGCCGTCGGCTTCTCCACCACCGGAGCCATCGGCTTCTCCTTGATCATTTCGGTCGACCTCCTCTCCCTCACCGGAGGGGTTCAGATAAATCGACGGAGATTCGGGTGGATCAACATGGGGGGTGTCGTTGATCATATCCTCGAGAATTTCTTCCTGTGCTAGGTCTCTCTGGATTGGATCCATAGTTTTCTACAAAATTCACACAATAACATTTTTCATTCAATATTGCTGCATCAAATAATACTAAATAATAATATGAACACGCAATTTGCTACCACCCTAAGTCCGGGGGCCCGCGAGCACTACCACATTAACCCTAAGTCCGGGGCCCGTGAGCACTACCACCCTAACCCTAAGTCCGGGGCCCGCGAGCACCACCACCCTAACCCTAAGTCCGGCTGCCCGCGAGCACTACCACCCTAACCCTAAGTGCGGGGCCCCGCGAGCACTACCACCCTAACCCTAAGTCCAGGGGCCCGCGAGCACTACCACCCTAACCCTAAGTCTGGGGGCCCGCGAGCACCACCACCCTAACCCTAAGTTCGGCTGCCCGCGAGCACTACCACCCTAACCCTAAGTGCGGGGCCCCGCGAGCACTACCACCCTAACCCTAAGTGCGGGCCCGCGAGCACTACCACCCTAACCCTAAGTGCGGGGCCCCGCGAGCACTACCACCCTAACCCTAAGTGCGGGGCCCGCGAGCACTACCACCCTAACCCTAAGAGCGGGGGCCCGCGAGCACCACCATACTATATACTACACTAACATATTATATAATAAACTAATTAACATACTACACTAATATATACTGCTAAAATAATAAAAAATACACTTTATATTACATTACTGTATACTACTAAAAATAAAAAGATATACTACACTAATTAACATACTACACTAATATATACTACTAAAAAATAAAAAATACACTTTATATTACACTACTATATACTACTAAAAAATAAACTAATTAACATACTACACTAATATATACTATATATATTCTATTACTATACACAAACATATATATACTAAATTAAAAAAATTGGCCGGGGCCGGCGGGGACAGAGCCGCTGGAGAGGCAGCGCGCGGTCGGGGGCGCCGCCCGGGCTTGTCGGGGCCGGGGATGGAGGAGGCGCGGCGCGCGGCGGGAGGAGGGAGTTACCTCTGGCGGGGCTCGCCGGGGCTGGGGACGATGGAGGAGGCGCGGCGCGCGGCGCGCGGCGGGGGGAGGGAGGAGGCGGCGGCGCGGCGGGGCGGCTGTGCAGACGGCTGGAGAGGTGGCGAGAGGCAGTCCAAATTTTGGCAGCCTGCCGGCGTCGTCGTCGTCCTCGCGCGCGTCTGTAGAGTGTGGTGATGGAGATTAGGGGAACGAAGCGGTGCGTAATAAATGGATGAACCTTTAGTCTCGGTTCATCGCTCGCAACGGGACTAAAGGGCCTTTAGTCCCGGGACCTTTAGTCCCTGTCCGTGGCTCGCCCCGGGACTAAAGGCTTTTCGGCACTGCCCACGGGGTGCGCGCCAACAACACCCTTTAGTCCCGGGCCATGCCACAACCCGGGACTAAAGGCCCCATTTTAAAAAAATTGACTACAACCTCTGTTTTCCGCCTTATTGCATACTATGTTATTATATAAACTACTATATATGAATATTATTAAAAAATTCAATTAGCATATTATTTAAACATTTGAATTTTACAGTTTTTGCATACTTATGAATTTGAGAAAAATTTCAACATGAAAAGTTCTTGAATTTGAATAACTAATCCAAATCTATTTTCTATTTTATAAAATAATTATTCTAACTAGTGAAACTAATAACCATTTTGCCATTTTCAATTTAAAAATACATTAAATATTATTGCATATTTTTAACATAAAAAGTGCTTGAATTTGAACCAGAGATTCAAATCCATTTTCTGTTTTATAAAATAATTATTCTAACTAGTCAAACTATTAACCATTTTGCCATTTTCATGTGATTCCGATGCTCCAGTGGTCTTCCTCCAGTGAAACCCTAGACCAGGGGCCTCAGATCGTCTACCCCTGTAGCTTTCTCCGTACGAGGGTAGCCCCTTTAGGGTTTAGGGTTTAGGGTTTAGGCTTGGTCGTTGCCATAGCACATCTAGACTCATATCTGCCGCCTATCTCCACTCTATCCCATGGCTTCCACCATATTTCTAACCCCAGGGAGGCGGAGATGGAGTCTTTCACGGGTTAGCAGGAAAATATTTTCCAAGGCGGAACTTCCGAAGATGCCATAGGGCGTGTGCACCAAGGGCATCTTCGAGAAATTCCGCCAGGGGAGATTTCCCAACCCTTTCCTCCATCCATGGGGATGAAACTCTCCATCCATGTTGGCTTGTTGAGTTGCCATAGCACATCTACACTCATATCTGCCGCCTCTCTCCACTCTATCCCATGGCTTCCACCATACCTCTAACCCCAGGGAGGCGGAGATGGAGTCTTTGACGGGCTAGCAGGAAAATATTTTCCGAGGCGGAACTTCTGAAGATGCCATAGGGCGTCTGCACCCAGGGCATCTTCGAGAAGTTCCGCCACGGGAGATTTCCCAACCCTTCCTCCATCCATGGGGATGAAACTCTCCATCCATGTTGGCTTGTTGAGTTATTTGCCATGGCGTATCGATGCTCCTTTTATAGGCACGGCGCCACTTCTACTTTGTTTTCTTCCTCCGACAGGGCGTCGTGTGCTACATGCTTTATCTCATCGAGCAATGTGTCCACCCACGCGTCCTTATCCTACCGACAGCTTTAGTCCCGGTTTGAGCCCCCACCCGGTACTAAAGGTTGCCCACGCGTCCTTATCCCACCGACAATTTTGTTAGATGACACAAAAACCACCTTTAGTCCCGGTTGCACCCACTAGCCGGTACTAAAGGTTAGCCATCCCCCAGATAAGGCCCTCCCAGATAAGCCTCCCCCAGATAAGGCCCCCCCATCTTTTGTCCCGGTTTGAGCCCCCACCCGGGATGAAAGTTTCCCGCGCCACCGCGTTCCCGCGCTTTCCACTGGTTCCCACCTCTGTCTCAAATAAAAGGTTTAATACATTACATAGATTTATGTCTCAAATAAAAGGTTTAATTACATAGATTTATGTCTCAATAAAAGGTTTAATACATTATTACACAACACCAACATCTAGTGTTGTGGTTTTCTTCTGCACCGTAGCCATGGAGAATCTTCATCATTTAACAGGATGCTTAGGTCAGTTTTCACTTTGAAGGGCGGAATTTCATGAAACTTATTGTAAACTTCTGACATGTCTGTCTTATCATCCACTCCCACGATGTTTCTTTTTCTTGAAAGAACTATGTGGCGCTTTGGCTCATCGTATTTTGTACTCTTTTGCTTATCTTTCCTTTTTCTCGGTTTGGTAGACATGTCCTTCGCATAGAAAACCTGAGCCACATCGTTGGCTAGGACGAATGGTTCATCCATGTACGCAAGATTGTTCAGATCCACTGTTGTCATGCCGTACTTTTCGTCTACATGTACCCCGCCTCCTGTCAGCTTGACCCATTTGCACCGAAACAAAGGGACCTTAAAAGTAGGTCCATAGTCAAGTTCCCATATATCCTCTATGTACCCATAATATGTGTCAATCTGCCCATTGTCATCTGTTGCATCAAAGCGGACACTACTGTTTTGGTTGGTGCTCTTTTTATCTTGGGCGATCGTGTAAAATGTATTCCCATTTATCTCGTACCCTTGGAAAGTACATATAGTCGAAGATGGTAACCTGGCCAATAAGTACAACTCATCTCCAATAGTGGTGTTAATCATGAGATGTGTCTGCAACCAATTGCCAAAATACTTCTCGTGTTCCCCTTTAATCAAGGTTTCGGGCTTCCCCGGGTTTTCGGAGCGTAGAATATTCTTGTGTTTCTCGATATACGGAGCCACCACGGTGGAATTGTGTAGAACTGTGTAGTGTGCTTGAGTGAAAGAATGCCCGTCCCTACATACCATTGATTTCCTTCCTAGTGTGCCTTTTCCAGTCATCCTCCCCTCATACCGAGATTCAGGAACACCAATCGGCTTAAGGTCAGGAAGAAAGTCAACACAAAACTCAATAACCTCCTCTGTTCCATAGCCCTTGGAGATGCTTCCTTCTGGCCTAGCACGGTTATGAACATATTTCTTTAAGACTCCCATGAACCTCTCAAAGGGGAACATATTGTGTAGAAACACAGGACCGGGAATTCTAATCTCTTCGACTAGGTGAACTAGGAGGTGCGTCATAATATTGAAGAAGGATGGCGGGAACAACAACTCGAAGCTAACCAGACATTGGACCACATCAATCTGTAATCCTGATAGACTTTCTCGATCGATTACCTTCTCAGAAATTGCATTGAGGAATGCACATACCTTCACAATGGCTAGTCGAACATTTTCTGGTAGAATTCCCCTCAATGCAACCGGAAGCAATTGCGTCATAAGCACATGGCAGTCATGATACTTTAGGTTTTGAAATATTTTCTCTTTCATATTTAATATTCCCTTTATATTCGACGAGAAGCCAGACGGGACCTTGATACTGAAAAGGACTTCAAAAAAGATTTCCTTCTCTTCTTTGGTAAGAGCGTAGCTGGCAAGCCCTTAAAACTGCCCTGGATGCTTGCCGTCTCGTCCTTTATGATGTTCCTGGTCCTCCCGTGCTGCTGGGGTATCTTTTGACTTCCCATACAAGCCTAGGAAGCCTAGAATATTCACGCAAAGATTCTTCGTCAAGTGCATCACGTCGATTGCAGAGCGGACCTCATGCACTTTCCAATAGGGTAGCTCCCAAAATATAGATTTCTTCTTCCCCATGGGTGCATGTCCGGTAATGGGGTCTTTCGGAACAGGTTGTCCTCCAGGACCCTTTCCAAAGATTACATCCAAATCCTTAACCATACCAAATACATCTGCACCACTACGGGGGACAGGCTTCGTCCGGGTTTCTACCTTGCCATTGAAATGCTTGCCTTTCTTCTTTAAGGGATGACTGGGTGGAAGAAAACGACGATTGTACGGGTACACATTCTTTCTACATTTATCCAGATATATACTTTCAGTCTCATCTAAACAGTGCGTGCATGCATTGTATCCTTTGTTCGTCTGTCCTGAAATGTTACTAAGAGCAGGCCAATCATTGATGGTTACGAACAGCAACGCTTGTAGGTCAAATTCCTGCTGCTTGTGCTCATCCCACACACGTACACCTGGTTTGGCCCACAACTGTAGAAGTTCATCAACTAATGGCCTTAGGTACACATCAATGTCGTTGCCGGGTTGCTTCGGGCCTTGGATGAGCACTGGCATCATAATGAACTTCCGCTTCATGCACAACCAAGGAGGAAGGTTGTAGATACATAGAGTCATGGGCCAGGTGCGGTGACTGCAGTTCTGCTCCCCAAAAGGATTCATGCCATCGGTACTTAGACCAAACCATAAGTTCCTTGCATCACCAGCAAAGTCCGGGAAGTCTCTCTCGATTTTTCTCCACTGCCGACCATCAGCAGGGTGTCTCAACATCCCGTCTTTCTTACGGTCTTCCATGTGCCATCGCAACAACTTGGCATGCTCTTTATTTCTGAACAAACGTTTCAACCATGGTATTATAGGAGCATACCACATCACATAGGCAGGAACCCTCTTCCTGGGTTGCTCGCCCTCAACATCACCAGGGTCATCTTTTCTGATCTTATACCGCAATGCAGTGCATACCGGGCATTTATCCATATTCTCGTACTTCTCACCGCGCTAGAGGATGCAGTCATTAGGGCATGCATGTATCTTCTGCACGTCTAATACTAGAGGGCAGACAAGTTTCTTTGCTTCGTATGTACTGGAGGGCAATTGGTTATTTCTTGGAAGCAGCTTCTTCATTATTACCAGCAACTTTTCAAATCCCGAGTCAGTCATACCGGTCTCTGCGTGATTGGTATTACCTATAGTTAAGTGTTGTAGAATTGGCATTCTTTCATAAAAAGTAATTGTAGTGTTTCCTTTACTGAAACAATAGTCATGCGTGAGCAGATGCATATTTTGTTTTCATTGAATTAGTTCCTATTTCTTTTTTATGCATTTCAGGAAGTCATGAACTATGGATTTCATTAATGGAGAGATCATGAAGAGTGGCCAGATAATCTGAAGAATGCATTGAGCAAACTTTGGGGACGTACCAAGAAGCCCATAGTGGTAGAATCAATGACAGGAATGACAATTGCCTTTTGGCCAAGCAATTATCCGATGAGAAGCAGAAGATAGAGAAGAAGTACAAGACTTTGTTAGATGATGTCAAGAAGTTCATGGATGCATTAGAGAGGAAGGTGCTTGACGCCAATTACAAGAATTATCAAGAAGAATGAGAGGTTGCCATTGTACTTAAGGATGATAAATAAACTGATAGGAAGCTGGTTGAGGCCACAAACTATGCATCTGCTCTTAAGAATGAAGTTGACGTCCTGAAGAAAGTTGTGGAAGAACTAAAGAACCTACTGAGAACATAGGCTGATGTAATGAAGGGCAAGAATGAGAAAAGTGAAGCTGAAAAGACTTTTTTGAAGAATGAAAAAAAAGGTTTAATACATGTTATTTGACCTCTTTCAAGCAAGTTCATCTGAGAAGGATAAGGTGAAGATGATCAAGGACATATGTGAGGAGTAATTGTGGTTGTGTAATGTTAGTTTATCCACTCTGAATTATTGTAAGAACTATTTGGGCGAGATCATTGTGTAAGAACTATTTGGGTGAGAACTTGTGGTTTGTGTGTTGATGGAACTAGTGTAATAACTATTTGTGTTAAATGAGATGTGTGAACTGTTGTGGAAATGATGTTGGAATTATTTTGTTGTCACAACCCTATCCATTATTTTAGAAGTAGCATGTCAATGTTGTCGAGACCCCTCGGGGTCTCGATAACCCTATCCATTATTTTAAAAGTAGCACTTAAATGTTGTCGATACCCCATCCATTATTTTAGAAGTAGCACTTAAATGTTGTCGAGACTCCTCAAGGGGTCTCCACAACCCTATCCATTATTTTAGAAGAAGCATTTCAATGTTGTGGCACTAGCACACATAAACATAGTCATAAACAGAGTCTTAGACAATATCATAGTCATACAAGAACATCATGATCTGACAACAGAGTGGCATTGTTTGACAGACACAACATCAAAGTCTTACATAAACATAATAGCATGCACAAACATCAGAGTGACTTTTTGTAGCTGATGTGCTTCCCTGCATTTAGGTAGGCCTTCATCCTGTGAGTGGGTTTGGGTGCCCTGGAACTTGTCCTAAGCTCTACACCTGATGCTGGAGGACTCCCTAATGCTGCAACACTTCTGGGTGCAGAAAAGGGCCTTGTAGGTGCTCCTAGACCTGCTATTGCTGATGTTTCCCTTCTAGGAGCTGCTGATGTATCTGATGTTGTCCTTGGAGCTAGATTGGAATCACCTCGGGCAGGCCTTGTATGTGGAGGTTGTGGTGCAACAGTTCTGGAAGTTCTATTCCTTAAGTCAACTACATGTATGACTGTTCCCTTAGTGCTAACTTGCCATGGTCATATGGAAGCATTCTGTGCTCTGCATTCTCTAGCATGTTTCTTTGCTTGCTCAAGCTTCTCAGCATAGAATGGAGTAATATCCCACCTTGTGGTGTCTGCTTTCCTCCTAACATGACTGTACTTCACCATGAGTTTGTCTTTGATTCCATCAAGCATTGTCTTTATATGTTTAGCCCTCACATCTGATGGGTTGGGGTTCCTGCACCAAAACAGGGTTATTGCAATACTTGAAGCAGCAAATATTAAAGAGTTTGTCCCGCTGGGAGCTTGGCGAACACGACCCTCGCAGCCGCGTTGTCAATGCGACCATGTTCGCACCCAAACCGTGGTTTGGAAATAGCCTATTCTATAAGTTGCTAGGATAAATGAATTTAAGATGTTTTATAATAACTACTACTATAACTAGAACAAAACTAGAACAAAAGTAAAACCGAAAAGAGGTGAATGCAATGAGATGAAATATTAATGCTATGATTCCTCAAGTAATGTTGTGTATACCAGTGTGCATGATAAGTGCTTATGGAATAGCTGTTAACTATAATTGTGGAGGTCCCTCATATACCATTGTCTCCCACCAATGGTAAGTGGCAACTAGACAACTCAATTGTCCACACCCTCTTCGGACATGGGTCATCTCATAAGAGAATAGTGTATTAAGGTAACAAGACCAATCAAGGTAAACCAGAGCAAAGGCATTAAGTTCTATGGACAACCGTACTCCTAAGCAAGTGTGCTAGTCACAAGATATCCCGTATGTCACTTTGAGGTCAAGCAATTCAAAACACTATTCCTATCTATTTCATGAGTGATCTTGAGTTTAATAAAAACATCTCAAATGGCTAAGTCTGGTCCCTACAGCTCCTCCATACTATGTTCTCTTTGTTCCATTTACCTTTGTTTTGTCCATAATCATCATGAACACCTACACGCATGTCAAAGACAAGGAAGAGGGATAAAATTCTACCTAAACTATTAAATGTCCAAATCTCATATTGAATTTAATGAAAACAAGTAATCAAGTATACCAGGCATAGCAATAGTTAGATGGAGCATGATATGATAAGTAAATGACACAATTTATATTGCTAAAAAGTGTTGTATATCACAGCCATCAACTTCCCCAAGATAGATCTTGCTCGTCCTCGAGCAAGAGGGATCGATAACTTAATGGATGTGATCTTGCTTATCATTGGAAATCAATGCACCGTATCCTTATTTTTCCTGCAAGCTCAAAGAAAGGGAGCACATAATCATACAAGGCAATATAAGCTGAGTTATATTATTCCAAACCACTAGAGATTAGTCAAAAAAAATTATGCCCCATGTCAAAGTTAAATCTAGCTTGCAAGTAAACGTGTGATCCTTCTATACGCACTTTATTGTATTTTTGTATTTTTATTTGTATAAGGCAAAGCTGAACACGGTCAGTTGTCAATCGTAAATAAAAATGGAGTTTTCCAATGCTGCCCACTCATGCCATCTATTAAAGTCTCTCAAGTGCAAACTTCGATTGTTGAGCTCATAGAAAATATATTTTTTAGTAACGAGACCATGCCAAAAGAGTATATGTTCAATCGAGATGGTGTAGGCTAGGAAGGACACTCGTGACCATTACCAAGGTTTCCTTTTTTGGTATAATGATTTCTCATATCGGTCAGAGGAGTATTCCGACTTTTGCTTTTAACGTAGGCCCATGAGAATACCAATGCATACCCAAATATAGCATTTTTGCTACATATGTTGGGAAACTCATAGACAAACTCCAAGAGTTTCCTCTTTTGGATTGTCCAAAGGCCAGCGGATTTGTTAGCATCCCATGTTGTGCGACAGTGGCGCAAGACACGCATAAAGCAATATCTCACTTTGATTCCCAAGACAAAATTTTGGCATATGTAATATGGAAACTTTAAAACATCATTTATTATTTGACAACTCACTTAGTAAGCATCTATTAAGACCATCAGTTCCAACACTATGGGGTCGTGCTACTCCGTAACCATTCACTTAAGACAATTCTGAACAGTGACAACTAGCAAGTTTCAAAGAACTTCTTTATTATATTTTTCTTTTTCAAAATATAGATAACATGGCAATGTATATTTATAAGATCACAATATTTTTCACACGCTAGATAAAAGTTGAACAAGGTGCATCAAAGCTATGACTTGGCTCCTATGGGGCCTAACATGAGCAAGTATATACCTTATATAAATATGAACAAAATCTCACCAAAGCAAGCATTCAAAAACATAGAGATATACAGTAGCATGAAAACTTTTTAAGATAAATAAATTTGCACAAGAGTCTACGCATGCAAAATAACCTCCCCAAGATAAACTTGAGAAGATCATGAAAACAAAAGAGAAAATGCAGTTATCAAAAGAGAGTATAAGAAGTGGTTACCTTCTCAAGCTTAAGTAAAAGCAAGGGTGACATACTTTACCGTTGAGGTGCTTTTAACCTCTACTTTGATGGACAAAGAACCTTTGTTTCAATGAATGTTTCATGCTCCGGTGTATGCCTTCCTTAAGAACCTGGTAGGAACAAGACTAGAAAGAAGACAAAATATTTTTGTGTTTTTGAAGACACCGGTTTGGCTCACAAGTGATAAAAATACAAGTCCCACTGAGTCGGTTCATCAACCTAAACACCACGCTTAAGTCAACAAACTAATTTTAGATGTGCGCTTCTCCTAGCTTGTGATGAAGTGTAAGTGGGACAAAATATGAAACATGAGTGTACAACCCCTATGTGCTTATTTAAAATAGATTTGAGTTGGAAGATTTTACCACACACTCATTGTTGAAATATTGAATTGAAGCAACAAAGTGGCTCATGCGAATGTTTGCACGGTTGGTAATACCGTATACGTCGTCACACAAGGTTTAAGTCCCCGTGAAAATAACATACAAAATAAAAGACAACGGTTTGGTGTACGAATGAAGTTCGTTCACCCAACTAATCACCCAACTAATGAAAGAAATGATGAACTACTCAAGATAATTACAACTTAAGAAATTTCTAAGATAGAACTTTATTGTTTACATACGCTCGGCTTCTCCAAAACATGGGAGAAGCTCCCAGGTGGTGTTTCGAGGTTTTTAGAAGAAGTAGGGAGAAAGTGAAGGAAATATGCCCGAGAGGCAATAATAAAGTGGTTATTATCTTATTCCATGTTTATGATAAATGTTTATTTTACATGCTATAATTGTATTGATCGGAAACGTTAATACACGTGTGTTTAATTAAAAAAAGGGATCCTAGTTATGCCTCTCTTATAGACTAGCACGTTGATTAACAAGATGATCAAGGTTTCCTGATCATGAACATTGGATGTTGTTAATAACGAGGTCACAACATTGGTGGAATGATGTGATGAATATTCATCCGAAGTATAGCATTACGATCAAAGTCATTATGTTTATATTACTATAACATCATACGAAGTAATATTTATCCTTAGACCATGAGATTAGGTTAATTGCTAACACCGGAAGAGTATCTTGATAACATCAAACGTCACACCGTAACAGGGTGACTATAAAGATGGGTTCAGTGCTACGAAGGTGTAATGTTGAGGCTCATGGATCAAGAATAGAATTTGTCAATCCCGATGACGGATAGATATACTCTGGGCCCTCTCGGTGATATCACATTGAAATAGCTTGCAAGCAAGTGATGTGATCACTAGAATGTTATATCACGGGAACGAGAAAAGAGTGCATGTCGGTAATGAGATCAAACTAGGTATGGAGATACCGATGATCGAATCTCGGACATGTAATATATCGCGAGACAAAGAGATTTAGTTACAAGCGTTAAAGGTTCTCACGATCACAGAAGTCTCCGTTGAATGTGTAGGAGTCAGTACGGATTTCCAGGTCCCGCTGCTGATTATTGATCGGAGAGGGGTCTCGATCATATCTGCATTATTCGCGAACCGTAGGGTGACACACTTAAGGGATACCGACACCATTTTGAGCAAATATGTTTCAGATAAAGATTTAAGAAAGCATTGGAATTATTTCAATAGACACCGAAACTATTTCGGGTGAAATTGCTGAAATTGGTTCTGCATGTAATATTGAAATGTGGCAGGGGTTTTTATGTGAATGTTTGTTAATTAAAGTAATTAACAAAATTCTGAATAAAAATAATAAAAGAGTTTTATTAAATGAGAGAGCATTAAATTTGGAGAAATTTAATGCATTTAAAGTGGAGACTTTAAAAGGGAATGTGAAGAGGCATTTTAATGTGGAGGGGTTACCACCACATGAATGGAGGAGGTGAAGAGGCACCTCCTCCATGCGCCGGCCATGAACGAGGGGCTCCCCCCTCCTCCTATAAAAGGCCACCCTCTCCTCACTTCTCACACACATCTCTTTGTGAAGGATCTCTCTCCCCCTCTAGTATTATTCCCATGGTCTCGGATTAGCGAGATACATGTTCCCGGTGGCTTTATCTGGAAAGGAGTTGCTGCTTCTGCTGCTTTGCTGGAGCGAGGGACGGAGGTTGTCGGGGTACCGGACGTGTGTGCGATCACGGATGCACCACTGCTTTGCGGTGCTAGACTTGGTGGTGCTGGAACTGGATCTGAAGGACATGCTGGAGCCGGACCTGCTCGAACTTCCTCACAATCTTGAGATCGGCAAGTGTACGACTACATCAATCACGAGTTCCTACTCGTTAACAAAACTCGTTGTCTTCGAGGGTAAGTTCTCGTTGGATGTATGTCCACCCGTTGCTTTGTACCTAGTAGATAGATCTTGGCGTGTAGTTCACACCGTAGGAAATTTTTTGTTTTCTATGCTGCGGACCCAACAGAAAGTATATAGAAATTTCGTACAGGGATTACCTTCCCATAGCAATTTTATGGTCGGACGGAACTATATAGGTAGAACTATACGATCAGAACAATGTGTTCCCGCCGTATAGTTGGCATGCTGTCAAAATTTTAGGGTTTCCACCTCGCGGCGTAGCTATACAACCAGAACTATACGGCCGGAACAATTTGTTCCCACCGTATAGTTGGTCGCCAAACCCTCTGTATCTGGAAAATAAATTGTACAAAAGCATCGATATCTATACGACCTTGAAAATAAGTTGCTAATAACTTGGTTATCCTCGTTGTGGTTCATGTTCGTAGGTGAGAACGGTTCTATCTCTGAAAGCCCTAAGCCACGTAAAACTTGCAATTGATAAATTAGAGGCGTCTAATTTAGATCGTTGTTGGGCTAGTGTCTTGATATGGTATTGTTGTAAGTAGATGTATGATAGATACTCTTACAACACACTCAACGTGTAAGTTCCATAGACCTTGGCCTTACACACAAAGGAATGATAGAGATCATACCACGATGCAAGTGATAGAGATCAAATGCATGGACCATATCATCTCACTTTACACATTAGATGTTAGCATCTTATACTTCTAGTTTGGCGCTTTTGGTAGCATTATAAGATGATCCCTCATTTAAATATCAAGGATAAATGTGTTCTTCCTTAAGTATGCACCGTTTTATGGATCATGTTTCGAGACATCACGTGATGATCGGGTGTACTCGAATCTACGCTTTCATAGGAACGGGTGTAAGGCAGTTTTACACACGCGAATACTAAGGTTCTTACTTGGCGAGCCTAGCATGTATAGACATGGCCTCGGAACACGGATCGAAAGGTTAAGCATGAGTCATATAGTTGATATGATGCCCATATAGATGCTCGCCTTTGAAGCTACATCAACTCACGTGATGATCGGACTTGGTGTAGTGGATTTGGTTCATGTAATCACCAAAAAGACACGAGAGATGTCATAAATTAGTAATTTGGATTAGTCAAACTCAATTTGTCATAAATTAAATCAAAGTGAATTTGCATAGTTTGTTGTAGTCATTGGCATTCGTTTTCTACCTTAGGCTTAGTTTTTATTTGAGATAATAGAACTATAGAATTCTAAATATTTACTTTACGAACTGGTATCGTATTGTTTTGAATGTCAATTTAAAGTTTATAAGTTCTATTGCAAACTTTCAGCAAACTCTATTTACTCCATGAAGTTTAATAAGTAGTATTAAATCAAGAGTAAGAATTCCAATGTTAGTATCTAAAGTATCATGTTTGCCTCCATGATTATTGATATTCAAAAAGTTGTTTTAATATCAAGATTATATTGGAGCTAAAAATTGTTTCAGAAACCATCATGTGTGAAAGATATTGTGATATCTGAAACAATGTTTTTTGGTTGCATTATGATAGAGTATAATTTAGCAAAATACATGTTCTCATATTGTATGAGAATTTGTGAAGGATGGAGATGCTAGGCATCCGAATCTACCAAAAAGGTTTTGGGAACTGATATTATACTCGTGATTCTTCCTTATAAGCTATAGTAGCTTGATCATGAAAGTTGTCATGATAAGGATGAATAGAAGATGTAAGTAAAATATTTACTACACTAATAGATTACTGAAGGATGAATTTTTAAAAGAACACCAAACATTTGATGATGGTGATCCACTTCAAAGTGCAAGTCCAAAGGTATTAGTATTTGACTATATACGCTTTGTACCATGTGTCATGTTGATGACACGACTATTGATGTTGATAGATTCTTTTAAAAGAAAAGGAATTGCTGAAAGAGAATCTATAAAATATTTGGCAGAAAATAAAAGGTTGGAGATGTCCAACTTGGGTATATAGAAGATATACATGTTATGGTTGTATTCCTTGCTTATTAAACAATGTGGTTCTTAGGTATTGGATACCGGTATTGGATACCGAATTGGTTGGTATGAAGTGTCATACAGGACAACGCAATTCATGAACTGCAATGGCCTAAGTAACTAGCAAGAGAATAAGTGATGATGATCATCAAAAACAAATAAAGTGTTATTGTGCTTTTTCGTTGTCGTCAAACCTAGCCTTCAAGATTTGTTTTAATAATTGTTATTTTGTTCTGGTATTACGAGAACAATGGTTGTTCAAATAATTACCGTATTCCATAAAGGATGGATGAACTTTTACAAGTCTAGTGGGAGAAATCAGATCCATAAACACTATTGCTAAAATGTCGCAAGACAAATGATTGAGAGATCACGTATGAAGTGACATCGTTGTTTAAATTATATTGGAAAGAAAACATGAAGAAACTCCATGTTGATGGATTTTTGGAGTCTTTAATTTTAATCAATTGACACATGTGAGACTTTCCTCGAGATAATTGAAACTCCGTCCATAGGCCAGAGAGGAACGGATGACTAGATTATTGGAAATTGTGCATGCTGATGTGCATAGTCCATTATGTGTAGCCATATGCGATGGATCTTTTTGCTTCATATGCTTTCTTCGAAAATTTGAGTGAATATATTTGTATATTTACTTAATAAGGAAGAAGTATGAAACATTTAAAAGTTGTTCAAAGACTTTCAAGATGAAGTGAAAAATCATTGTAACAAGAAAATAAAGAGTTTATGATTCGATCATAAAGGAAGATATTTGAGTTACATGTTTAGCAAAACACCTAAGATTTGAGGAATTGTTCCATGAATTTGGATTTCCCGATAAACCACAGGAGTATGGTATGTTCGAGAGATGAAATCAAACCATGTTTGACATGGTAAGATCAAAGGTGTCATTTATAAAACTGCCATTATGTTTTAAAGATTGAAGCTTTAGAGACTACCGCTTTTACACTGAAAAGAGCACCATCGTGATCCATTGAAATGACACCATATGAGTTATGGTTTGGGATAAAACCCGAATTGTCTTTTCTTAAATTTTGGTATACTATGCATAAGTAAAATGTTTACAACCAAAGTCGGATAAGCACGTCTTTGTAGGTTATCCCAAAGAATTTGTTGGGAATTTCTCCATAACACCGAGGACAAAAGAGTTTGTTACTTGGAACGTCAAGTTTCTTGAGAAGGAATTTTTCGTGAAAAGTTAAGTGGGAGGAAAATAGAACTTTGATAAGGTTGTTGAACCTTAGCTATATGTGCTAAGTAGCGCAGCGCCGGAAAGTGTCCCGGTGGCGGCCACAATGCTCATGGCTCTCGCGATTACAAAAGGTATGATCTCGGAGATTAGAGTTCCTATAGAACCGTGTGGGTCGGTAAGAATCAAATAGTAAGATTTGATAAGCAAGTCGTTATTGTTTTGACAATGATGAACCGACTACATGCAAAGAAGCGATGATGGGCCCTGACTCCATAAAATGACTAGAAGTCATAGAATCCGTGATAGTATCCATACACGAGAAATCAAGTTTCTGAACTTGGAAGACCCTCCGGAAAGGCGTGAAGCCTATCGGTCGTGTTTGGATCTATAAAGAAATAAGACATGGATGTTTAACATCTATGAAATAGTCGACATGTCGGAAAGAAGTTTACGACAATGTTCAAGGAGTTGACTATGACAAGATTTGATCTTTCATAGCGATATTTAGTCTTGACGGATTAATGTAGCAACCACTACATATAATTTGGTATATGGTAATTGAATAAACAAAACAATGTTCTTCTAATAGAACGGTTACCTAGGACGTGTACATGACACGGTCCAAAGGGTTTTGTTAATTCAAAGGGTGCTAAAAAGGCATGCAAACTTCAATAGTTGAAGTAAGCATTACGGAGTTGGAATCTTCACCATGATGAAACTGTTAAAAGAGTTTAAATTCATCGGAGATGATGAAGATGCTTGCATTTGCAAGAAATTAAGTGGGAGTGCTGAGACATATTTCTAATACATTATGTAGAGGACATATTGTTGATTGGAAATGATGTATCTTGTATTGACACAAGTTAAGAATTTCATCAAAATAAGATTTCGATGAAAGACTTGGGCAAAACCAGAATATTAGGCATCAATATCTATATGGATAGATTAAGACGCTAATATGGTTGTGCCAGACATACATATATGAGATATTGAAAGGGTTCAATATGGAAACAACAAGAAAGGTTCTTGCTGCATGGAAAGGATTGTATCAAAATTCAAGTGTTTCAACACTTGGTGAGTAAAATCACATGAAGATTTTGATCGATTATTCCATGATATGTATATATCCAGAATGTCCTATGCTCTAAATGTTATGAGCACATACCAGAATGATTCATCAGATGATCATTGGACGATAGTAAAGATTATGAGCTTTGGAAGAACTAAGAATATATAGTGTATAAGTGACAAATAGTTAAAGGTAGTTCATTGTAAAGTGTTACATTGATACTAGTTTTGTCACAAGATACAAATTAAATTTATCTCAATTTAGACTATGGGTGGCACAATGTAATGGAAAGGATGTTCCATGATGGATTTGGATGAGTTCCAAAGTTGAGACATTGTGACGGATACTACAACAAAAGGCTAAGTATATGACTGCTATAGTAGCAGCATAGGAGGGCATTTGTGTTAAGTAGTTTGTTATCAAACTAGGTGTGGTTCAAAGTGGGCTAATACTATGAAGATATATTGTGTGACAATAATATCAACATATTTTAACCGGAACGAACTAAAGGTCTCACCAAAGGACCAAATTTATATAATGCCATCTCATTTGAGAATGAGTGATGCGTAGAGACGCAAAGACATGCAAATACACACGGACCTGAAACTGTCAGATCCGGAGATTATGTTAACCACTAGAAATCGCGTATATGCAACACTAGAAAGCCATAGGTGTTCAATACGCAAAGTTTTTCAAACTAGATAATTGACTCTAGTGCAAGTGGGAGACTGAAGGGAATATGCCCGAGAGGCAATAATAAAGTGGTTATTATCTTATTCCATGTTTATGATAAATGTTTATTTTACATGCTATAATTGTATTGATCGGAAACGTCAATACATGTGTGTTTAATAAACAAAAAAGGGTTCCTAGTTATGCCTCTCTTATAGACTAGCACGTTGATTAACAAGATGATCAAGGTTTCCTGATCATGGACATTGGATGTTGTTAATAACGAGGTCACAACATTGGTGGAATGATGTGATGAACATTCATTCAAAGTATAGCATTACGATCAAATTCATTATGTTTATATTGCTATAACATCATATGAAGTAATCTTTATCCTTAGACCATGAGATCATGTTAATTGCTAACACCGGAAGAGTATCTTGATAACATCAAACGTCACACCGTAACAGGGTGACTATAAAGATGGGTTCAGTGCTATGAAGGTGTTATGTTGAGGCTCATGGATCAAGAGTGGAATTTGTCAATCCCGATGACGGATAGATATACTCTGGGCCCTCTCGGTGATATCACATTGAAATAGCTTGCAAGCAAGTGATGTGATCACTAGAATGTTATATCACGGGAACGAGAAAAGAGTGCATGTCTGTAATGAGATCAAACTAGGTATGGAGATACCGATGATCGAATCTCGGACATGTAATATATCTCGAGACAAAGGGATTTAGTTACAAGTGTTAAAGGTTCTCACGATCACAGAAGTCATCGTTGAATGTGTAGGAGTCAGTACGGATCTCCAGGTCCCACTGCTGATTATTGATCGGAGAGGGGCCTCGATCATGTCTGCATTATTCGCGAACCATAGGGTTACACACTTAAGGGGTGCCGACACCATTTTGAGCAAATATGTTTCAGATAAAGATTTAATAAAGCGCTGGAATTATTTCAATGGACACCGAAACTGTTTCGGGTGAAATTGCTGAAATTGGTTCTGCATGTAATATTGAAATGTGCCAGGGGGTTTTATGTGAATGTTTGTTAATTAAAGTAATTAACAAAATTCTGAATAAAAATAATAAAAGAGTTTTATTAAATGAGAGAGCATTAAATTTGGAGAAATTTAATGCATTTAAAGTGGAGACTTTAAAAGGGAATGTGAAGAGGCATTTTAATGTGGAGGGGTTACCACCACATGAATGGAGGAAGTGAAGAGGTACCTCCTCCATGCGCCAGACATGAAGGAGGGGAACCCCCCTCCTCCTATAAAAGGCCACCCTCTCCTCACTTCTCACACACACCTCCTTGTGAAGGATCTCTCTCTCCCTCTAATATTATTCACATGGTCTCAGATTAGCGAGATACATGTTTCCGGTGACTTTATCTGGAAAGGAGTTTCTGCTTCCTCTGCTTTGCTAGAGCGAGGGACGGAGGTTGTCGGGGTACCAGACGTGTGTGCCATCACGGATGCACCACTTCTTTGTGGTGATGGACTTGGTGGTGCTGGAACTGGATCTGAAGGACGTGCTGGAGCCGGACCTGCTCGGACTTCCTCACGATCTTGAGATCGGCAAGTGTACGACTACATCAACCACGAGTTCCTACTCGTTAACAAAACTCATTGTCTTCGAGGGTAAGTTCTCGTTGGATGTATGTCCATTCGTTGCTTTGTACCTAGTAGATAGATCTTGGCGTGTAGTTCACACCGTAGGAAAATTTTTGTTTTCTATGCTGCGTACCCAACAGAAAGTATATAGAAATTTCATACAGGGATTACCTTCCCATAGCAATTTTATGGTCGGACGCAACTATATAGGTAGAACTTGTAACTACCTCGGTGAATTACGCTCTTAGTTACATGCCTGGATGAACGAAAGTGGCTAAAATAGTACGGTGGGGCCCAGGGCCACTCACGGTAGACCTTTCGGACGTCCTAACCACTATCAGACAACGGTACAAGAACGAGCGGCGTAATCGGCAGGCGAAGGGATCAACTACATACACAAATGAGTATGTATGCAAGCCACATACAACAGTCCTCAGAGCCATTCCATCTAAAAGAAATAGAAATATTGCAACGCCATACGGCAAGATCCAAATGTCCTAGATAGATATAATAATTTAGGATAGCTCCTCATACATCACACATCAGAGTATCAGGCGGAAGCGGAAAACAAGATCCGAGTACGGATAAGAAGCAAATTGGCATAAGATGCCCCATAAATAAACACATCCCGCCCACAGATCCCACGGATCCCCGTTCCCGGAATCTCTACACCGAATGATCGATGCCAACATCATCTGTCTCTTCCACCCAGTATCCATCTTGTGGGTACACCTGTTCATCTGAATCAAACAATTTATCGTGTGAGACCCTAGGGGTACTCAGCAAGTCTTTATGCCGCTAAAGGGGACACAACCTGGGCTGACACAATTGCAGCAAAAGATAATACCTAACAATTCTACAGATAATCGCTAACCATCCGCCTAACCAATGATAGATGGATGTCCGTGAATTAAGATCAACAGTAATAACAGTATAATTAACAGATCCATCCTCCTCCTCGCTTACCAACGAGGAAGCGGACGAACAACCCCCATCATCCGTTGGCAGTTTTATTAACCATTCCATGAGTATTGCACTATTTACTAGTCAAGTACTTAGTCAATTTAAAAGCGGGTACTTTAGTTATACTTGTCTATGATCGAGAAACTGTGCTCCAAGTCGTCCATAACCGCGGACACGGCTTTCCGAAAGATTTACCCTGCAGGGGTGCACGAATAGCAACACACACTCGATCAATCTCAGAAAAACCAACTCAAAACCCAACGAGGCATTCACGACAAAGCGATCACAGGATTTAGAAATATTTCAGGGGGCCACCCCATTAAGCTACCCGCAACGAAGTTGGCCGGCTCCGAGACGGACCCAAGTTTTGTGTGGACGGCGGTAAACGACTGGGAACCCGAAAATGTGACTGGGCTTGTCGATACAGCGAAAACGTGTCACGATCCAAAACAGTACAGGTGCTCCACGCACAATCTTAATAAAACAGTAACATGGCATAAGTACAGGATAGTAATAAAGCCCCAAACTAATTATGGCCCCAAGAAATAAGAATGAATCAAGCTCTGGCTCAGGGGGGTCCATAAGGTCTCCCGGATGTGGATAGTGCGAATAAATAAGGAACAGGAATCAAGTACTCGGGGTCCTACGGGACACAAGTGAGCATGAAAAACCAAATAGCAGATATTGCTCACCGGTGCCTCTTTCATTAGTTATCCCATTACTACTCAGGTTATGTTGTTTAGGTACCTCATTATCCATCTGACACTCACATACGCTACACATGCTTTTCTACGACTCGCATGGCTCAAACAACTCCTGTAGTAATGGCTCATGGGATGGAGGAACAAGCTTCGGTGGGGTTTAAAAGTAAAGGCTATGCAGTACTTGGGATTCAATTTAATGCAATCGCGACTCAATGATGCAAGAATAAGATAGAGGCAATAGGTACTGTATGTATGCAAGCATGTGTTAGTGCTTGCCTGGCAGCTCAGTTGAAGCGAGAGATGGATCTGGGTAATACTCCTGTGATTCCTGCTAATTCTCCTGCTAGGCGTCTATTCGAAGAAGAACCAAACAAACAAGGGCCAACATAAATAAAGTGCACAAGCATATGAATTAAAATGCGATAAGCAAACAAGCATGCCATGATGAATGATGCACAATTTGCATGTCATTAAAGTAGCATGGCAAGGGTGAGGTGTGGTACAAGAATAAAGCATTTTATTATTTATTTAGTCAAATTTTATTGCCATAAACAGTTCAGATTTGTAAGAATGACATGATGCATGCTTCAGTTCAGAACAAGGATTGCGTAGATAGAACAGGCTCGTCGCGCTGATCGATTTAGACATATTATTTGCCCAATTTGGAGTTATAGAATTAAAGTTATTAATTAATTAAGGAAAAGGGCATTTTATTGTAATTTTAATCATCTCGAAAATTTAAAGTGCTCAAACAATATTTTGAATGGCATATTTGAATTCCTCACATTTTTTCTGATTCCAAAACATATATTACTTGTATTATTTGGATTTATATTTGAAAAGTTATTTGAATCTGAATTGAATTTGAATTTAAAAACAAATTTTGAAAAGGTTTATTTAAAACAGGCACAGGAAATACTTTTCTTACTCAGCCCGTCCCAGCCATAGTCACCGACGGGTGGGACCAAGCTGGCTAGGGCCACGGGCGCAGAAAACCCTTTTCTACCGCGGCTCTGGCTAGCCCACGCGGTTGACAAGCGGGCCCAGCGGCTACGGCCCACGTGCCAGGGTGGGGGACTGCAGCGACTGACAGGTGGGGCTAGAGCTGGAGCGCGGGTTATGGCCGAAGAAATCTGGGGGGTTTTCGGCAAGATTGCCAGAACGGCTGACTAGTGGGCCACGAGGTACCGCGGGTTGAGAGCGAAATTAAAAAGAGGGGGCTTTCGTAAAACTACCACAGGCCCTGGTACTGTTCTTCTTCTCCTCGGTCTGACGGGAAAACGGCGCGCGGCGCGGGGCGGGGGATCGAACCCAGGTCACGGGCGTGTGCGCTTAGGGACGGAACCAGTGCGGTAGGCTAGGGGAGCTGGCAGTAGGAGGGTTGGGGCCTAGGTAAGGCTCGTTGCGGCGCAGAAAGCCTGCAGACACCGGCGAGCTCTAGCGCACGGTGGGCGTTCGACGAAACAAACGGCGGCGCTAAACGGTGTCGGTGAAGCGGAGGATGTCAGGGCGGTCGAGGGACTCACCGCGGGTGGGCTAGTGTGGTCGGATCGGGGAGAAGCGCGGTGGATCGTCGGGGATGCAGGCGCTCCGGTGATCTAGGGTTTCGGGGGCGGCGAAGGATCTGGCGGTGCTGGGGGGCTTCTCCATTGCGTCGGCGTGTACGAGTCGAGGTAGGGGACTGCCCTTGGTCTTCCAGGCCACCTCCACGTCGCGCTGACCGGCTGGAACGACGGGGGCGATGTGGTGCTGGCGGCGACCGGCGGCAGGTGTTGGTGGCGGAGAGGAAGAAGGAGGAGAGGAGGGCAGGCTCTGGGCAGATCTTGGCGAGCCAGGAGAGTCGTGTGGGCGAGGGAAATCGAGAGGGAGAGAGGAGGGGCGGCCGTGGCAGGGGGTAGATAAAGGTGGCCTCGGGTGCCACCTTTTGCTTCTCCCTCACGTGGTCGAGCTGGGGCTCGACCTGGGGGCTGCAGGTGGGGCTTGGCCGGGAGAGAGGGTTAGGTAGGGAAGGGCTCGGCTGGAGGGGGCCCTCGTGTCAAGAAGAGAGAAGAGAGGGAGAGAGAGAGGGTAGCTCGGGCTAGGGTAGATGGGGCTTAGCTAGGGTTAGGGTATGGGTAGCTAAGGTGTGGGCCAGGGAGAGGGTGGCCAGGTGGGACCAGCAGCTAGGGAAAGAGGGAGAGAGAAAGAGAGGTAAGGTAGAGTTAGGGTTTAGTGTAAATTAGGTTTAAAAGAAGTTAGAGAGAAAAAATAGCTAGGTTAAGCTTGGTTAGGGTTTTAGATTTTTGGATTTGTTTAAGAGACCAAACCAAGAGGAAGGGGAGCTTGATCTAGCATAAACTAAGGTGGAGAAGAAAACAAGAAAAAGAGAAATAAAATGAGAGAGAAAGAATAAGCCTCATTTGATCATGCATGAAGAAATAGAAATAAAAGAAAATGATGTGGATAGGAATATGGGGATGGTGGAATGGATGGAGATGGACCACATAGAAAAATATCCACTAAAGCAAAGTAAAAACCAATGAGAGCAAAGGTGGTGAAGAAGGTTGCATGGCCCATGCAAAATTATAAATGCCATGATTTATTTTGTGAGAACAAACTAATGATATGGCATTATACTTATGCATTCCCAAGAAGTGTAAACAAGGCCAAGCAAGAGAATTTAAAGAACTAGATCCACCTTATTTCCCATGAGCTAGATAAAACCAAAATAAAGACAAACAAGCTCATGGACTAGTAGGATGGTGGAATTATAAAGTGGTGGAAAAGAAAGGTGATGGAATTGAAATAAAAGATATGCCCCCAACTCAACTTGGGCATTTGAACAATATATCAATAACCAAATACAATATCAAGAGGCAAATACAATTAATAATGCATATGAGAGAAAAACCAAAAGAAAGAGGGTTTTATATGATGCTCAAATGCAAGGTGGCATGATGACATGAGCATGATATAATTATGATGCAACAATTACATATAGGAAGTAGCCATTATCTTACTAGACCAAGTAGCATTACAATTGTTAGACAATTGGGATGCTACAGAACTATACGATCAGAACAATGTGTTCCCGCCGTATAGTTGGCATGCTGTCAAAATTTTAGGGTTTCCACTTCGCGGCGCAGCTATACAACCAGAACTATACGGCCGGAACAATTTGTTCCCGCCGTATAGTTGGTCGTCAAACCCTCTGTACCTGGAAAATAAATTGTACGAAAGCATCGATATCTATACGACCGGAACTATACGGCCGGAATTTTTATTCCCGTCGTATAGTTGGTTGTTAAACCGTCAGTACTTATAAAAAAATTTGTCGATGGCAAAAATATCTATACGATCGGAACTATTCGACCGGAATTTTTATTCCCGCCGTATAGTTGGTCGTTAAACCTTCTGTATATATCGAAAAAATTACATTTCTTCGTGAATTCTTTCTTATCCTGTAACTTAGCGAAACACCATATTTTGAAGAAAAATGACAGATTAATTTTCGACCAACAAATACATATAATTGAAGGATTCACCTGAAACTGATTTTCTCTTCCTTTTTACCAAGTTTATGCAACACATAATATAGTGACAATAAATTCTACCTTTTGAAAACTACCACAAGATTACTATAATAGAAAGACATGCGAAGAATAGATGTGCCAATGCAACATTAATACAACTAGACTCAAGACACAAAACTAAGAAAGATGCCTAATGACTTCCGGGTTGTCTCCCGGGAAGCACTCTCTTGAAAGCCATAAAGCATGGCTAGGATGCTCCATACATTACCCACCTAGATCCCAAGGGATATCGACTCGAGGTGAGGTTGTACATACCAGCTTGGAGCATCTTGAAGTAGAGTTCGGTCGGAGTCGTACCCGCTTACGGTGCATCGGCATCATGTAGATGAACAATTTCTCGCTTTCAAGAGAGTGTTAATGCACCAAGCTCGGTGAACATGCCTCCGTGTATAGCTGCAATGAGAGGATTTGAGATTCATATAAAATTCTTAAATCTTTACCTTGGTTACCTGTATAGGGGAACACTTTATAGTATTCTTCCTTCATAACATGGAGTTCGGGACCCTTCATGTTAATATAGCAAGGTTCTATCTCTAGTTCATTATTATTAATGCTCTCCATATGAGTGTGTAGGCACAGGGCCTCAGCAGAACAATTAACAACAGTTTTAGCATCATAAAAATCACCGTAGCGTTACTCTCTTTGTCAACCTCACTTTTTCGTTCCTCCTTTTTATCGACTAGTGTTTTAATAGCAATGATATAATCAAAAGTAGGAGTTGAAAGTGTGAGCAGATGATCAATCCGTTCTTCCTCCTCTTCCTTGTGCTCCTTTTCCTCTCCACTTAAATTATTTTCGTAAAAGAGGAATATAAGGTATACTAAATTAAAAACTCCATCTAGTGCTTCACTTTCAACATCATTCCTTCCTAGTCTAAATACCATTTCAGATGCACCTTTGAAAAGAACGTATTCTAGAACTTGCAAACTAGTATAGGATTTATCTCTATTATAATTTGCTATAGTAGGATTGTTGGAATACTTACATTGAAAATTAAGGTGGTCATTTGTTATACAAATTGTGCAATAAGATCCATCATTAGCACACAACCATAATGAATGCATTTCCAATTGGTCCACCAATTTCTTTATCAGCTCATGTCTAGCAACCAGGCTTGATGAACTTGAATCCTTTATCTCCTCCAATGCTTGTATTATCTCTTGAACAAAATTTATCTCAAAAGACATGATTAGTAGCAACAGTTTTTGTAAATTTTTGGTTTTGTAATTTTTTATTGTTTTCAATATAAAAGAAAGCAGTAAGATAATAGGAACAAACTGAAATAAACTATGTGCGAGTAGATAAATGAACGCTTTCCTCCCCGGCAACGGCGCCAATTTGATGGGCTGGGGTTCCTGAACAAAATTGGGTTATTGCAGTACTTGTTAATGCAAGAGGTGAATGCAATGATATGAAATATTAATGCTTTGATTTCTCAAGTAATGTTATGTATACCGGTGTGCATGATAAGTGCTTATGGAATAGTTGTTAACTATAATTGTGGCGTCCCTCGTATACTGTTGTCTCCCACCGTTGGTAAGTAGCAACTAGCCAACTCAATTGTCCACACCTTCTTCGGACATGGATCATCTCATAAGAGAATAGTGTATTAAGGTAACAACACCAATCAAGATAAACCAGAGCAAAAGCATTAAGTTCTATGGACAACCGTACTCCTAAGCAAGTGTGCTAGTCAGAAGATATCCTGTATGTCACTTTGGATTCAAGCAATTCGCAACACTATAACTATCTATACCATGAGTGATCTTGAGGAAATTAAATCGTAATGGGCGGTGCATCCTAACCTGCTATTGCTTCAACAAATCACTTATAGCAAATAGCCTATTAGTTCTACCCACGGACTTGTCAGGCCCATGGACGAGTAGAGACTAATGATAAGCTTTGTGACACTCATATTAATTAACAAGAACACACTTGGATGTCTCCAATCACTAGAATAATATCATGAATAGAACAATGTAAAGAGAAAGCACAAACATATTAATTAACAAGAACACACCACACTTCAATTACTCAAATCATCATAACATTAATAAAAGGGGTTTCAAGCCATGTTACAACTCATCACAGAGATCATGATGGGGAAGGATGAAGGAGTAGCGGTGATGGCGATGGTGGCATCGGCGTGGTGATGGCGGCGTCCTCCTTCTCCTCCTCTTCTTGCTTGGATGGCTTGATGGTGTTGATGGAGATCTGGATCTTGGTGGAGCTGTAGAGGCTATGGAGGCGGCATGGCGGCAGGGCACCGCTATGGAGGCGGTAGATTGGATCTAGATCTTGTATATGGTGTATTGTGGCTTTCTTGAGTCCTTCCACCTTTATATAGGCCTTGGGGGTGCCCTAGGGTTCCCCAATACCGTCATATGACTTAAGAAAGGTTCTGGAGCTTTTCTGGGGCGAAATTCCATCGTTCCCGACCCTTTTTACAACTATACGGGCGCAACTATACGGCCGGAATAATTGCTCCGGTCATATAGTTGCTTGTTAAACCGCGTGTACCCTTTAGTATTTTGGTCGCCATTTCGTCATACAAACTCCGTATTGGGTGTTCTTGGGATCGTTGAGTTCGTATCTTCAAGGTCTACAACCCTGCGGTCTTGGATATTTACTTTGAGGAGTTGGAAAAATTCACTTTTCCAACACCTCAAATGGCTAAGTCTGGTCACTACAGCTCCTCCATACTATGCTCTCTTTGTTTCTTTTGCCTTTGTTTTATCCATAATCATCATAAACACCTACATACATGTCAAAGACAAGGAAGAGGGATAAAATTCTACCTAAACTACTAAATGTTCAAAGCTCATGTTGAATTTAATAAAAACAAGTAATCAGGCATATCAGGCATAGCAATAGTTAGATGGAGCATGATATGATTTGCAAATGACACAATTTATATTGCTAAAAAAGTATTGTATATCACAGTCATCAACATCCAATATCTGCTTGTTGAACACTTTAGTAAGATTATTCACTACTAGATCAATATTGCAATTAGTATCAAAATCATGCATGCACCATGCTTCAACTGCAATTTGCATAATCCAATTGTAAGCATCCTCACATTCTTGCTTCAACTCTTCCATTGCTTTATTATACCCTGACTTGGTATATGCACAGAGGCGGATCCAGGAATTTTTCAAAGCCTGGGCGCGCCGCAAGACAACTAAAAAATTTCCTTGACAAATAGAAGCATATATGGAGCGAATATAGTTTTCATAATATTTTTAGTTACAATACACGTTCACCACACACCACATTCCAATGTTGACAACACTCGTTCCAATATTCGCAACACTCTCGAATGTTCACAAGTTGACCAAACATTCACATGCTCAAATTTGAATATTAGATACGGTAGGACTTAGCAAGAACTCCCAAAAGACTAGAACCCGACAATCAACGACAAGGGTTGAAATTCCAAATTCACTCACATCAAGACTCTACATGATAATGGAAAGAAAGATGGACTAGTAAATCATATTAACATACAAAGAAAATGTATTCATCATGATTCATGAGACAAATAAATATACCGAGATATTAGCAATGATGTGCTAATTAGCCTTAGAACTACAAGGTAAATGCTTCCTTCTCTTCTTCATGGCTTGAAATCATTGAACAATAACATCACTATCGAGATTTTTGGGTTGTGATTTTTATGCTTGTAGTAACAACATTGACTATGCACATAATTTACTTTTAGATTTTTTTGAAAGTTAGAAATATGATTTTTGATTTTTTGTAAACGAAAGGAGAAATCGACCTTGGGAGCCAAAGGCACTTTCCATGTTGAAACTGATGTGTTTCAATCGATTAGTACTGATGGTTTTAACCTCTCGAAGGCAAAAAAAATTTGTTAATATCTTAACTTCCAAAGAGCTCCGGGACTGTAAAAAGGACAAAGTCAAAGAGCACACTTCGCAATATTTGAGATGTATCCAACGAGCTAAAGTGGGCCAGCAGGAGGTCAACGAGGGCCAAGATAGGGGAGGCACATCCTTATACCTTGGCCACACCGGTGAGCCCATCCCCCCTCGAGTGTCCGATGTCATCCGTTTTTATATCGTTTCCTTCGTCTTGACCTAAAACCACCTATAAAAAGGCCCCGATTGTGATCTCGCGACGTACAAAGACGGAGATCGAAAACCACAAAATAGAGAGGCAACAGTCCGCCATCAGAGAAGTTCAGAGGGGGGAAACGCTGACGGACGGGTGGCTCCACCTCCCTCCGGTGTGGTCATCATCAACATCTCTAGCAACAACTCCTTCATCCTCTCCATCTCCCTGATGTAATCAACCCATGCCACAAATTTCCGTCATTGTATTGTAAACAATCCTAGTTGACTCTTATTTGCGGAACGTGGTTGAACAAATATGGCTTAGCAAATTTCAAATGATGTATGTCCCGAACTAGCATCGTCTGTATCTCTATTCTCCACCCTTCATCTACTTTATGTACCAGTTGAGACATGGGAGATCTTCTCCCCGATCCCGCGTTAGTTTGGTTGGAGACCAAACAGAAATAATATATTGCAACGAGATTTTGATGTATAGGCCAACAAGCAAATGCTCCATAAGAGCTTTGTCTTGTGCATCCTAAATGCTCTACGTGTCAAGTACCCATGCAAATTAAGCACTTAATTAAGGACATCGCCAACTGTTAGTGGGGTGCCTCGCGAGTAAGTGCAAATGATAACTCCATGTATAATGCACGCATCCATGTCGTGTGAGTTGTGACCCGTGGTGTGGCATATGGGAGCATGTGGCTGCCTCTGCAACACAATCATATTTGTAGGAGCACTAGATTTTCATACGACTTGTAGCCAGTTGCTGCATCGATGATCCTGTAGCACTTTGAATTTCATATGAGCTGGGTAGCACATATACGTGTACATCGATCAGCAGAAAAGTTGGGGCAATCTAATCCGGAGAACATGGGTTGTGATGTGCTTGGGACGGCGCCAATGATTAGCAGCAGCGCGGTAGTACTGGTTTTGTACTTGATGGTCACGGTTAGTACAACCCAGCACCAGGAAGGACCGGTGGTGATGCGGATACGTGCATGCACCCGGCCGCCGGCCGGTCATGCAGGTACGCACTGTATATTACCGGTATATTACTATACTGAAATGCTAATACCCATACAAAAAATCTAGAAAGACTTTTTTCAAAAAAACTAAGACATATCATATTTCAAAACGGAGGGAGTACTGAATCGTAAGCAGACTTGTTTATGTAGCACTCTAAAATTAAGACCTCTCCCTCTCCAATGCGTTGTTTACCGCGAGTAGATGATTAGATGACGTGATCTCGATCGCGACAAGGGCGAGAAGTGGACGCCATCATCGCCCCCGCCGCGCGCAAATTAGTGATTCCCGCATGTGCCGTGCCACGTAGTACCGGCCGCCGCATTCGTCTTTTAGCTGAGAGACGTCGTGCGCACGAGCACAGTGTCGCGGCTGCTGCTGCTGCACGAACACGATGCGGCGCAAATCTTTAATCGGAACGTATTGGCTATAGCTGCAGCCTGCGGATACGACGGGATGCTGTCGATCTGGGGACAGATTTGTCTCCACCTTTCTCTTCTCCGGGCATTCTCGCTAAGTGGCGATCGATCTGCGAAACGAACCAGATCAGCGGCGGAGGTTTGTCATCTGATCTGCCACGTCTGTTCTGTGTTATGTTTTCCTCTTCATGTGCGCACGCTGATCGAGGCAGGGAGACAGTGAGCCGTTTTAAGTGTCAGAGACCGTCAGTTCATGCCTGCTTGTTTTCACTCCACCTGACAGCAAAATGAGTTCAGATTAGACTGAGAACCAGAGATTGATACAAGTAAAGAAAAACACGCTAGCTCCACCTGTCTCTCATCAGGGTGGCCATGCATAGCCAGCAGTTGCTCAGCCTCTGAACTGGATCTCGGTCGATAAAATACATATAGGTGGACGGTGCCTGCATCTGCATCTGAACCTTAGCTTATTCGGTCAGTCAAGTCACCTGGTCGTACTACAAATCTGCAAGACACAAGAGGTTCAGAGACTGACACACGTGCTCGTCCTTGCATACCAGGTTCTACTTGCGCGGTCCAGGACCAGGAGTGCGGTTTAGCGGGTTCGTTTCTATCCGTTCGGGTTAGCTCGATCACTTTTGGATTGCGGTCCGGCTTGTCCGGCCAGTCGCGCCTAGCGGTCCAACTCATGTCTGTCTCTCCCGCTGTCACCGCTTGATAACATCGGCGATGGGACGTTAATGACGACGCGACGTTGGCTATCAGCGCTGGCGGCTTTCCACGCGGCTGCCTTTTTTCCGTCATTATAGCTTTCCGTTTCCACGCGCGCCGTCTCACTCGCACGCGCCTCCCCGGCAAGAGCAACCACCGCCCGAAAAAGCGCGCAGATCGCGGTGTGGCGGATGGGTGGATCAGGTGGTGGCGAGGAAGGGGGCAGGTGGAGGCGATCGCTGTCACCATGCAGATCGCGCAGGTCCTGAGCCTCGGCCCCAACGGAGCTCAGGCGATGGTAGCCCCCTTGGCAACGAGGGCGGCGATGGAGCTGGACGACCAGGAGGCGATGGACCACTAGGCGGCCGAGATGGAGAAGTCTATGTCCAACAAGACGACGGCGGACCGCGCAAAGGTGGCCAGCAAGAAGGAGGCTCGTTGTCGAGCACGCGGCCGTTACCGTGGACGCCTCCAGCAGGAGGCCATCTGGTCGGCTAGGACGGCGATCAACGGGGCCAGCGGTAATGGCGGCCGCGGCAATGGCGGCGAGTAGCCATAGGGACGGCCTCCTCCAGAGTCTAATCTAATGAAAAGCAAATTTAATTACTAATGTTTCACTTATATATGGGTGCTGAGCGGCTGACAGGTGGATACCCGCGCGGTTCTTGCGCTGTCCGGGCCGACCCAACCGTTGCTCAAATTAGATGCACGAATGGATCGAGCCGGACACGTCTATCTGATTAGATCGTGCCGCTAGAAGGCTGCACACGCTCCACGTGCGCAGACGCATTCGAACACGCTCGGATGGATTGGGCCGACACGGAGATTGCTTAGTTCGGAGTACACCGACGGGCCGTATGGAACTGCCATAAATCTAGTCCACTTGTCCGCTGCTAGCTCCCGGCAACGTGGTGCGGCCGTGCAAGGAATCCCGTGTGACACCTTTGTAGGCTTGGTTAAGACTTGTACCAAATGCTAATGAGTACTCCTACTTAGGAATATGTCTGGTCTAAAATTCTTGACTACTAGTCCAATCTATTTGAGGCAACGTGCCAAAAAAGAAGATGAATTGCTATATGGCACGACGGGGGAGGGCGTGACCCAACCATAAATTGCCATGTGGCATCTAATCTTCATGAAAATTTGTATCCTAGCCGTTGACCCGAAGAATCCGATGGATCAAGTCGAGTCACGGTACCCTTCGATGGATCAGGAGACCTGCGCTCACATTATGTTCACGTGTCATGCCGCTCGATTTCTATGGATCTTTATACGGGAAGCTCTTAGCCTGCCTGGCAGGCCCAAGATCTCGACGACTTCCTTGAGCTCGAGGCAAACCGTATTTGAAGAAGTCATCAACTATTCTGGTTTGTGTTTGCGGCCATTATTTGGACGCTCAGGAACATTCGTAATAAGATAGTTATTGAGCAGATTATTCCTTATCGCGCTTCTGATTTTATTTTTTCTCTTCTTGCCTATCTTCAGCAGTGGTACCCGTTGTCTAGACAGCGGGACCGGTAGAGAGTGGACGACATCTTGCAGGCGCTGAGGGCGTCAGTACAACGCTTCAAGGCTCCTGCTCCTGTCACCCAGGAGGTGCTTCCCTAGGTGCCCTCTCGCTCCACCTATGGTTTTTTTCTTTTTTATGCTTTGGGCGTTGCTGTGCTGGTGTTCCAGTGGACTATTTTTTCTTTCTGCTTGGTGCCTTGGCACCCGTGACTTGGTCATACCCTGTACTTGGTTTGTTGCTTTATCTGTAAAGCGGGGCAGAAGACTGTTCGAGGAGTCGAGTCGCGCGATTTGCCAGAAACAGATATACGCATGTAAAATTCTCCAAAAAGAAAAAAAGTAGATTGTGTGCAAAAAAAACTAAGCTAAGAGTATATTTGTAAGTTTTGCAAAAGCTTGAACATGTAAGTTGGGCTGAAAATTTAATGATGCAAATTTGCCATAAACTAATCTATCCTTTTGCTAAGTTTTTGAAAATGATAAAAAATGCAACAATATAAGTTTCAAAACTTACTTTTTTGTGTGAAATTCCACCGATCTATTAAAAACATCAACAGTAGTACAAAGGATCCAAAAGTAATTAAAATTACAAATAGGTCATTGGACCACCTAGCGATGACTACAACCACTAGCATGAGCCGAAGACGCGCTGCCGTCCTCATCCCTCCATCACGGGAGCCGGGCAAAGCTTGTCGTAGTAGTTTTAGAAGTGGGTTTGGGTGTATCTATGTACTCCCTCCGATCTAAATTAATGTTCTCGGAATTGATAGATTCAGATATATCTAGCAATAAAACATATCATTATATACGAATCTAGACAAATTTAAAAACATTAATTTAGATCGGAGGGAGTACCAAAATTCTGCCCGTCTGAATCGCGAACCGTTCCAATTAATGGCCCTGTGGCCGAGTCGTGTAAGTATATGTTTGCATAAGCACACTAATTAATCGTTACATACCGGCACGAACTCTTCGAGGGCGCCGCAGCGAGTGACGGCTAATGGCATATCCGTGAAGGGCCAGCTGCACAAGTTTCTGGCGTCAAGATCACATGACAAACGACGACAAACTGTGCTATGTACAACAAGAACAATGCATGAATGAATCCATAAATCTTTAGTTTTGCACAACCGAGAGTAGCGGAGTTACGGAGAGAAGAATCCCAAAAAATGGTCAACAATTTACTACCATCACATACTATTGGTCTACCTACCCTAGAGTTCGTGCCAGCCCGATCGCCAGCGTTACGCCGCCACGAAAGCACGTACGCCCCGGCCTTTGACAGGATGCTTTCGCGTTTGCACGGTCTTCTCGGCCGGGGCAGACCGGCTCGCATCCGCCCGGAAGACCATGCCGCCAGTTGATGCCGCCGCCGGTGCCTTGCGTGCTTGCAGAAACTGTGCGTTGCGTCGCTGCTTCGGCCGCATACAAGTCAGAAGAGGAGCTTCTCCCCGGCAACCCCCTGCAGCAGCGGACGTGAGTCACCGCTGCGACGACGGAAGGAGCGGCGCTGCTCGGAGGATGAGGAGACGCGGCGAAGGACGTCACGGAGGCGGTGCTCGTCGCAGGGGAGCGCGACGGGGCCGGAGGCGCCGCGCGGGAAGCCGTACTCCTCCTCCGCCTGCCGGAGCAGCTCCTGGAACGCCGGGTGGCCCAGGTGCGCCAGCCGCACCACGAACACCGCGCCCTCCGCGCAGACCGCCACGTGGCCGGCGGGCACCGCTGTGGAACCCCGGGCGCGCCACCGCCGCACGGCGCGTCGCAGCCAGGCGACGGACGGGATCGTGATCACGTTGCACATGCTGGAGACCTGGAGTAACAGTGCGGGTCGAGCGAGCGCGTTTGCTTGGTGCTCTCGGGTTGGGAGCTGGGAGACTTTGGTGGCGAGCTGTGTGATGTTGGGTGGAGCGGCAGAGCGGGACGGGCGGCGAATATATAGCGTCGGGGGACTGGAGGTGGCGCAAATCAGCAGGGATGGCATCGCGGCGGTGGGTTTGTGTGCTGCTGCGCGCGACACGACGCGGGAATGAGACGGGCCTCGTGCATGCATCCACCCTGACACTGCGTGCTGCCAACCTGGGGGTAGCTTAGCCAGCCCCTGCAGCTTGCACGCGTCGGCCCCCGGCCCCGATCAGGCAGGGCATTAGCCATCTCTTCGTGCACCAAACTCAAAAGGAGCTCCCTAATTCACGGGATTGATGGCTGTGTGCATCAAAAGAAATATGAAGGGATTAATCAAGCATGCTAAGTTCGTGCCAGCAAGAGATCAACTCCTCTACTCCCACTCTGTCGGTTTTCATACGTTGCGTTGTACACAGCATGATATTTCTGCCACGCGACGAGTCATTGGATTTCGTTGCTGAAACTCATCCACGTTTTCAATCATTTGCTACTATGTAACATGTGCCTAATGTTATTGCATAAAATCAATTGTGTGTTCCGTGTGAATCGAATACCATGAGAGAACAACTTCTTAGTTCTTAGTCAACTACTAGAATACAATTATTGGTACAGTACTTTTGTTTGAGCATGTATCACAAATCTACTCCCTCCGTCCACAAATAAGTGACTTGAGTTTGTCTAAATTCGTATGTATCTATATAAAAAATATATCTTAATACATGCAAATATAGACAAATGCAAGTCATTTATTTCTGGACGGAAGGGGTATAATTATTGGGATTAGGTTAGTAGAAACATGACAAAATAATAGTCATAAAACAACAACTATTTCAGTGTGTTGTTTCGTACAAATCAAATATTGCTATTTAGTCGGTCTGACACTACTTGTGAGAATTAGAACCCACCGTCAGGCTCCACTTGGCATAGGAGGCCGTTCTCTTAGGTCTGAAAAAAACAGTAATTCAAACTATATGTAGTGACATACTATTTAATTTTGAGTTCATTTCGAGCAGACGATTTGAAGTTTGCAAACATTTTGTAACATCTGTCCCAAATCTTTTCAAAATTCTAAACAATTAAGGCATTCTGAAAAATACATGTAATTCCAGCTACGTGTTGTGAGTAAAATGGGAAACTTTTAACTCATTTCGCCAAAATATTTTCAAAATTCTAAACAATTAAGACATTCTGAAAAATACATGTAATTCCAACTACACGTTGTTAGTAAAATGGGGAACTTTTAATTAAACTATAATATTACTAATGGTTTGTTTTCATAATTATCCTCACCATGAGACGACATTTGATATTTGATCTGAAAGGTTGACTTGTTTTTCTTCCCCCGATACAATGGAAGTTTTCTCGTAGTAATCCCTACCGAAGAACATGGGTTTGTGACGTTCATGGGGCGGCGCCAATGATTAGAAGAAGCAGAGTTGTACTGGCTGTACTTGATGGTCACGGTTAGTACAAACCAGGCACCAGGATCCAGGAAGGGTCGATGCCGACGCGGCGATGCACGCATACATGCACCCGGCCGGGCGGTCACGCACGTAGACACTGTATACTACCGGCATACTACTAGTCTACAGGTATATACTCCTCCGATCCGTATTATTGTTCTCAACTTTGTCTAGATACCGATGTATTTAGTCTAAATATACTTAACTAGATTCATACGAATCTAGACAAAATTGAGAACGTTAATATGGACCGGAGGGAGTACGGAAATGTCTATACTCGTGTACTTATTTAGCACTCTAATAGTAATAGTAGTGAACTGCTCCTGTCCTGGTGAATAAGCTAGAATAGATGATGTGATCTCGACACCACGCACAGATTGGGGTTGGAACGGTTATCCTCAATCCATGGGACGCCATCATCGACCCCGGCCCGCCGCAAGTGAAAGGATCCTCGCATGTGCGACGCCGGCCCCGGCGGGCCTTTTATTTTATATACGAAACGTCGTGCGCACGAGCACAGTCTAATTGATGTTGGACTATGCGGCGTACCGATTCATTCCGGGCGGGTGGCTGCAAATCACGAGAGCTAAGGGCATCTCCACCGTCGCTCCACAAAATCGTGGCCGGAAGCATCGTCGGCAGCGAGCTATTGGCGGCGGCGCCGGCAGTTGCATCCCAATTGGTTGTTGTTTTGGTTGGAGGGAGGGGGGATCACAGCGGGGTTCCCATAACGGCGATTATGAAAGAATTTAGAAAGAGAATTCATAAAACCGTCGATGCGTTCGAATATGTACTGTGGCCAAAATTCACAAAATATCCGAAAACATTTATGTCGGTACGCTAACCCTAACCCTAGCTTGTAGTCGAGCTCGCCGTCCTAATCGTGGTGGTCGAAGACGTTTTAGTCGAGATCGTCGTCCTCCTCATCGGTCCAACGGTCCCAAGCGTCGTCGTCCTCCTGCTCAGGCTTCGGAGCCGCCGCTGGCGCCCGTGCCGACGGTCCTACAGCTTCCGACGCGTAGTTGACGCCGATGATGTTGTCGGCGTCCTCACCGGACCACCGCTGCATGAACTCAGCGGAGGCCAGCTGGACAGTGTTGTAGGAGGCCGCCAGGAGCAGCGCCTTCCCTGGCTCATTGTCGGGATCTTTGGGGCGAGCACATCGCCTGGCCCTCGAGCTCCAGCTCCCAGCACACCTTCTCCTTCTTCGGGCCAGCGGTGGCTGCAGCTCCGGCATTCAGAGGCGGAGGAATAGCCGCCCACCCCGCGGCGCTGACTGTGGCTCCGGCTTGGGGTGAATCAACGGCGCGTCACGGATGACAACGTCACCGGAGCATCGAGGAGAAAGCTATGATGCGACACGCAATGACGGCGAGCGCAAGGGCTGACGACGCGAAGGGGCCGAGCGGTAGCCATACCGTCGGAGCGTCTCGTCGATGTTGCGGCCGTTCCACCACACCTTTCGCCTGATCCGGTTGAAGCGGACGGAGTAGGGCCCGAAGAGGCAGGTCATCTCCTTCTCGCGCTCCTCTTGGAACCGCGGGAGCCAGAGCGCCAGATCACCCATGCCCAACGGTGGTCATCGAGCTGATCCGCCTCTAGATTCTGGCGACGCTCGTTGACGTACGTAGTCAATGCATCCCACTCCGGGATGGGCGGGACGGCATAGCCCGCCGCCAAGAGGTTCCAACCGTGAGGGAGGCGCTAGTCCGACGGCACGAGGAGGCCGTTCTGGTAGACCACCATAGCCTCATCGATGTTGAGGCTATGGGAGTGCTCCTCCGTCAGTTCCTTGCCCTTGTGCGAGCCGCCGGCTTCGTCGTTGTGCGCCATTGCCGTCAATCGGTTTGGAGGATAATATTTCTACGGCGGCGGGAGGGGGCGGAGAGGGCTAGATGGGCAGTGGGGGAGGCGTGCACGTGGGGTTTTATGGTCACACGGCCGGTGAAGCCGGTGCCACGCCATTACTCCGGCATCGGGAGTCGCGCCGACACGCGTCGGAGCCGATGGGACAACTCGGCGTTAAGGCCTCGCAGTGGAGGTTGTGACGCTGGCTACCGGGTCCGGCTCGCTCGGTCCGACGTGGTGACGCTGGCTACCGGGACCGGCTCGCTCGGTCCGACGTGGCGAAATGTGTGAGCGCTCCCACACCGACCCCTGATGGTAGGGGGCGGTTCGGGTTTGCCGACTATTATTTGGAGCGCCGAAAAGCACCGGCGGGCTATTGGGCACGCCGTTGTGAAGCTGAAATCGCCCCGGACATATTGGGAGCGTCGGTGGAGATGCTCTAACCTGGAAGTCTAGTTTCACCGGCTCGAACTAATCTATTATGATGACCTCGCTGATTTGGTACAGTTATTATGGATCGGAGGGAGTACTTTGGATTAAATTCTACCGATTTGGTAATACCGACTGTTTTTGTTTGCTTCTCCGGCGTCTAGCTAGCAAGGTGGCCGTGCTAGTCTGTGAGAAGATTCAGGTCGGCCGTGGCTAGTCACCTGCTTGCTTACACCGCAGGAGGTTTGTCGTGTGACACGCCTGCTCTATGTCCAGCTTTACTGGCCATGCGTGCGTGCTCTCACCAAGGGAGACAGGGAGCCGCGCAATCAGATCCTGTTTTGCTTCACTCGATCAAACGAAATGCCTGACGACAATAGGAAAACCTGCAAGCAGCAATTAAACTGAAATGCAGATAAGGACAGGTAATTCGGAGTCCGCGTGTGACCTCTGAACCGGATCTCGGTCGATCGTCCATACAATACAATACTGCTTTTACATGGCCGGTGTCTGGATCTGAGCCGTATTCAGTCAGTCAAGGCCACCTGGTCACCCTGCAGGAGAGGAGAGGTTCAGAACCTGACATGCATGCTCGCCGTTGCATGTCCTGTTTTACTTGCCATGCGCATGTGCAGTTTTTTTTACTAAAATAGAATCAATCGTCAGGTGATGTGCAGTTTTGTTCGGAGCTGCTAAAAACCTAGTACACCTGTCCGCTGCTACCCGCCGGCCAAAACCCCTGCAGCTAGCTAATTTACTCTCACCTGCAGGCAGTTCAAAAAGAAAAAAAACTCTTAATGGTAGGGAGTTGCCCCGTTTGTTGGTGTTTGGATGGACTTAGTCCTGATTGTTGTAGGTTTTCGTCCGGTTTTTTCCACAAACAAAACTGGACACTTTCTTCTTAATAAAACGGATGAGGCAAAGCTTTTGCTTCCGTTTCAAAAAAAAGTTTGTCAAATGTTGAAAAAATTGTTCACGGATATATTGAGTTGACATTTACGCATGTCATTTTTCGTCAAACAATATGACTATTTTCTAAACTAGAACCCATTTTCTTAAATTAGAAAACAAGAATGTTACGGTGCAAGTTCTAAACTAGCGCTAAATTTACGGTGTGACTTCTAAGCTAACCCCCATTTTCTTAAATTTCTGTACATAGAGGCAGAGCTGAATAACTGACGAGAGCGGCGAAAGATGCCAAAAACCGACTCACACAAAAATAATTGCATTAGTTAGTTTATTTTAGCAAGATATAACCCCAATAAAATAGATAGAGCTGACAAATTAAAGGTGAATGGCAACAAAACTTTACGGCATGGGCACACAGCGAGTAAGACGGATCATGCATGGCATCGATGAAGGGTAACTACATACTTCCCGTATCAAGAGCAGAAAACAAATTTATACTACAATGTACAACAAGAACTACTGTATATATGTATGAATCAATCTTTAATTTGACACAACCAGCGTAGTAATTACAGACAAAACGATCACTAATATCGTCAACGAATTACTACTACTACAGTGAGTAGAGTCACATGCCACATAGGCCGGCTTTTGATTGGACGCCTCGGCGGTCGGCGCCTGCTGCTGCTTGCAGAAACACAGTGTTGTTGTGTCGGCGTCTAGCGATCAGGAGACGGCCGGGCTCCTACACGGCCACCCCGTGCAACAGCGGCCGCGAGTCTCCGCGGCGGTGGCGGAATGAGCGGCGCTGCTCGGATGATGACGACACGCGGCGTAGGACGTCGCGGACGCGGTGCTCGTCGCAGGGGAGCTCGATGGGGCCTGAGGCGCCCGACCGGAAGCCGTACTCCTCCTCGGCCTGCCGGAGCAGCTCCAGTAACGCCGGGTGAGTCAGGTGCGCCAGCCGTACCACGAAGCGGGCACCCTCCGCGCAGACCGCTACGTGGCCCGCCGGCACCGCCGCGGAACCGGAGCTCCGGGCGCGCCACCGCCGCACGGCGCGGCGCAGCCAGGCGACCGACGGGATCGTCATGACGTTGCACATGCTGCTGGAGTAACTGATCTGTAGACTGGACAGGAGGGTCGGTGGATTCGAACGGGCGCCTTTGCTCGCTGCTGCTCTCTAGCTCGGAGCTGTGTGATGTTGGACTGTTGGTTGTAGTGGAAGAGCGGGTAGGAAGAGGAATATATAGCGCTGGGAGACCGCGATGGCTGCTGGGTTTGTGTGTTGCTGCGCGTGACACGACAGCCGACCCGGAGCCCATACGACATCGGCATGCATCCACCCCGGCGGCCTGCGTGCTGCCAACCTGGGGGTGTATCCCCTGCAGCTTGCACGCGTCGGGTCCTTGCCCCGATCCGGCGGGGCATTATCCATCTCTCAGTTCGCCGAACACGAAAGGTGCCCTCCAAATTCGCGGGATTCATCAAAGCATGTTGAGTTCGTGCATCCATGCCAGCAAAAAATTAGCTACTTCCACTCGTCGATTGATTTCCGTATCTTGCGCGTCAGGCTGCGGTGTAACCAATAACGCGCAGTTCTTATGGCACGCGAGCACATGGTCTTCGTTACTGAAACTACACGTTTTTTATTTCAGTTGCTTAATCCACACGTACTGAACTTCTAAGAATCCATTCAAGATTTGAAAGTTTACAAAACAAATTTAGAATAACTATCACAAGCTCAATCCACATTGAACTTGTAGAACGTTTCTTAACCAATTTTTCAATATGATCTTATAATAACTAGTTTAGCCGATATTAATAAAAAAGTGAAAGCTCGCAACTGATTCAAACCTTTGGTTTATTCAAAGAGAAACATGTTACCTTTGCCACGTCTACCCCAGGAGTTGGGGTGTGGGACTGCATTGTCGGAAACTTTATCAAATCGACTAAACCCTGATATTTGGCTTCTTGGAAACGACTTACCCATATAACCATCGATTTTTGATAATTTTCTCTTTGCTTGTGCTATTTAAAATCCTAGCCCCAATACTTATTGTTTTCTGATATTCAAACTAGCAACAAAATTCTATGGTCCATTCAGGATTCTGAATAAAATTGGACCATTTGCAGATAACATGCAATTAGCACTGAGTGTTGCAATTCATCCAGTTTTTCATGTTATTCAGTCGATGAAGAAGCACCTAGTCACAACATGTCAATGTCTACCTCTTGTGAATAAAGAGGCCAGGATATAAACTTAACTTGTTACAGTTCTGGAAACTAGATCCTTGCTAATAAATGGAGTTCTTGTCACTCAGTGGCTCATTCAGTGGTATGATTTGATACTAGATGAGTCATCTTGGGAGGATGCTCATTTAGTCAAAATAGTTTTCCCCTTTTTGTTTGCAGATACACTTAAGGAAAAATACAGTTGAGGACAAGTGTGATTTCAAGGGCGAATGAGTGTCACATACATCACATTCAGACAACTACAGTATCCATCTTCAGACATAGCTGTGTATTGTAGATGTATATTTCCATATTATATACATTTGGTATTCTAGATGTTGATATTCATATCTACACACTTGGTCAAACTTCACGTCTTTTAACTTTTGAAAAATCTTATATACACTACATTTTGGTATGGGGGAGTACTATTATTGTATGGTTTGATAATTACATCTGAATCATGGCACAACTTTATACTTTGAATAGTGATATATTATTTGAACATGTTACTTGTATTTCTTTCCCCGATACACCGAATAGCATGGGTTTATTTGTGGTGTCCATGATTAGGGCATGTACAATGGTTGATAAGACAGTCTGTCTTATACATATCACGTAATTATGATAGACAATAAAACATGATGTACAATATGAGTTATTTTTTTAGTCATATCTGTAGCAACAGACATCTCAAAATATATGGTGAGACATATCATTGCTAAGATATCATCCATTAACTAAGAGAAGCCAAGCGTATTTTTTTCGTTTATCTCTCTTCTAACTAAGAAATCGTCCTACATGGTATTGTTAAGATAATATTTAAGATACTTGCCCTTAGAAGCAGCGGCAAGTGTACTCGATGGTCACGGTTAGTAGGAAGGGCCGACGATGGCGATGCTGGCGTGCACCCGGCCGGGCGGTCACTCGCGTATACCGCTATAGTCCAATACAGTGTTATAGCACTCTAATAGTACAATAATGCTAGACTTACAGACGATCTGCAACGGAAATAAATCTACGGGATTACGTGCATGTTGGTGGTTGGCTTAGTATCGTTTTGCATCCCGTGATTTCAGGACCGTAACTCTCTGATATTCCCCCACGTCAGTCCGTAAATAAATTCCGTAACCTGCAGCCCATAAGTGTAGCATTACTGCAGATAAGAGCCTCTCCCTCTGAAGTGTGTAGAAACCGTCGGGTGAAGATTCCCCGCATGTCCGCATGCCGCATGTGCAACACACCGGCCTGCCCCTCGGCACAGGCAGAGTCTCACACTGCTGTGCTGGACGATGCGTGCGGCTCCAAATTTTTAATCGAAAACGGATAAGCTGCAGCCTGCATGCGGATATGATGGAATTGCAATATACTCCAGAGATATACTAGCTGCCGGTCGATCTCGGAACACCGGTTGATTCTTTTGTTTGCTTCTACGGCTACGTACGTGGCAGTCGCTTGTTCGTGAGACCATTCAGATCGCCGAAAATGGCCGTAGCTAGGAGTACTCACCTGGCTGCCCTGCGCGAGGTTTGTCATCTGACACGTAGACCTGCTCTCTGTGTCGTGTTTCACTCCCCAGACATATATGCACACGAAGCGGGGACAGGGCGCCGTGGTAGCATGCAGGCTTCAGAATCGTCAGATCTTGTTTTGTTTCCTTTCACCCGAACGTAATGCCTGACGAGCAAGTGCAGACAGGATTAGACCGAGAATAAGCACGTACTAGTATTGTGCATAGACAGGCTGAACCTGCTCCACCTGTCTCTCATCTTGTTGTCAGCTAACAGATCATGCTCACGTCCTGGTTACCTGACGACGTGGCGATGGCTGGTTTATTCGAACTCTGGTTCGGATCGGTCGATAAAAAATAGTACACACGGCCGGGGTGTGAGGATCTGAACTCTTAATCGGCCAGTCAAGCCACCTTGGTCGCACTGCATGGCAGGTTCAGAATCGGACATACTAGTACATGCTTGCCCTTGCATGTCCTGTTTTACTTGCCATCCGCACGTGTAGGAGTTTGTACTACTCAACAGGTGATGTTCTTCAGTTTCGTCCGGAGTGCACGCTTGAAACTGCCAAAATGCCACTCCACATATCCGCTGCTCGATGACAGGCGTACCTGGCGCGGACCAGAAATGAAAAAGTTCGGCGAGTTTTCGGGTTTCGACGCAAAAAACAGCCAGAGCAGATACTGAAAACCGGGCTCGGCCCGAAAACTTTTCTCGGGCCCCTGACAATGTGTGCCTCGCACCCATTTATGTAGGGTTCGCGAGCCAGTTCTCGAGTCGCAACCCGAAAACATTTTCGTCTCCTCCACCGCTCCGCCGCCGTCGCCCCTGGCCAACGCCGACGCCGACGCCATGGCACCCCGACGCCGCTCAATCGGAGCTGGGGGAGGCTAGGTGGGCCGTGTAGGAGCTTCGCGCGCCATGCCGGTCATCGACGAGGCAGAACGCCGACGCTGCATCGTCGCGGATGGCGCCCAGAAGCGCGCCTCCCTCCGCTTCATTCGCAACCGGGTGCCGTTCCCGAGGCGTTGCAGGTGCGCGAGGCCGAGGACGCCGAGCATGGCCCACCGTCGCAAGCGCTCCCCTTCACCTCCGGTCCCGGCACGGTTCCTCCGCCGCACCCGCAACGACGCGGAGGCGGGTAGCTCGCGCACACCACACCTGCCTACGCCGACGCGCTCGATCTCCTCCTCCTCCTCCTCCTCCTCGAGCGAGTCGTCTGCCATCATCTCCGACTCGAACGCGCCCCCTTCATCGCCGGATACCTACGTCCCCTCCAGCGACGAATCCGAGGGCGAGCACGTCGTCGATCGGGATTTCATCAATGACGACGAGGCCAAGTGTGTGGCCCTTGCAATGGCGGAGGGTTGTTCTGTTCGGGTTGCTCGAGCTAGGGCAAAGTGGGAAGCCTAGGATCTGCGCTAGGCACTCATCGCCGTGCAGGGTACGGAGGAGAAGGCCCGGCGGAATGGGTGGCGCCAGGGCTAGCTGGAGGCGTGGTGTCTGCGCGACCATCACGCGGCGTTGGTGACGGCGCAACGGGAGCAGGTTGCCCACGTGAAGTAGGAGCGGGAGGTCGTCAAGCCGGCTCCAGAGATCATCGAGCTCTCCAACGACTCCGTGTGAGGTCGCCCTCGCCGCACCGTCGCCCCAGCTCCGGTAAGGTCTCCCGAACACTTTTGGACATCGTAGTGGTAGAAAATGCGGCGGCGCCGCTTTCTGAAAATATTTTTAGGCACGATCCACTGGTGGAGAACATGAACTGGCGCGAACAATCAACAAATTTCGCACGAATCCTCTTTTTTTTTAAAATCTCCAGTTCCGTTTTCAGTATCTGGTCTGCTGTGATGAATTTGACACTGAGAACTGCGTTCTTAGTGCCCTGAAAACGCCATTTTCAGTGCGCCTGTTTTGTGTATCTGCTAGAGTTGCTCTAAGAACCTCGTTCTACAGAGTAGAGTATCACAGATGCTCTAAGAACCTCATTCTACACAGTAGAGTATCACACCACGAGATTCAAGGTCTCTGATACAAGGAATTACAGCAAGAGGAGGGAGAATTGGAGAAGTTTAGGGAGAGATAGAGAAGCAGTGGGGAACAACAAGCCCGATCTATCTATCTATCTAACACGCAGGCCAACGATCTATATATAGCATTTAGAACTGAAATTACGGCTTCGCACTGAGGATTTGAATGGCACTTCATATCTGAATATGGCAGTTTCTCTACAGCTTAACCTGGGATCAGATTTAATTTCCTGGCTATATGAAATTTCTGAAGAACAAACCGCACTTTTAAAAGGCATGTAGACATACTCGCTCCATTTTAAAATATAAGATGTTTTAGCTTTATGAAAGAAGTGTATCTAGACCCTTTTAGTGTGTAGGTTCATATAGGTTTAGAGTAAACCTATATACTAAAGTGGTCTAGATACACTACATTTACAAAGCTAAAACATCTTATATTTTGATACGGAGGGAGTACATTGTTGCTGCCTGCTGATCCACAATATGCATTGTCCATCGATTCCAGGCCACCCGAGAGCATGTCCTGTTGGTCAATAACTGATTGATGAATACTTCAAATTACTAATGAAGACACTTGACAGCCCAAATTTCTATTTGATTTTCACTCTAGGAAGTACAAATGCAAAGCAGGGAAAAAGGAGTAGAAGTACACAGCTCCAAATTACTAATGAAGACACTTGACAGCCCTATATATAAGTTTCCTAGTCAAATGTTTTGCAGGCAACAGGTACAGCCATCTAGTATTGACTTTTCTGAAAATAGCAGGTAAGGATAACAGTTACAGTTGCATATCTTCTTGCAGACAAAATGCCTTTAGGAGCAGGATGAAAATGCATGGAGCACCAGCCTACCAGAGGGGTAAAACATGGTTCGACGAAGGATATACCCGAAGGAGATGCTGTACACATTCTCCATAGCATATGATGTAATCCCAGTTCCCTGTTGCATCTAGGAGCATGATGAACAGACATGCAGCACCATTCTGCCTGAGACATACACATGGAAATCCACGGAAGGATACTCCAAAGAGATGTTACTGATTTTCTCAGTGCAGCCCCCATGGTCATACGATCTGATACTGTTTCCCAGTTCAATGGTCATTCTTTTAAGTGACGGCGCGCATCTGAGCATCGTTTTCAAGAAATCGAGCTCATGATCCTCTCCTCCTACGCCTCTGATTTCCACCTCTTCCAGGTGAGTCATGGACAAACTTTGGCTTCTCCAAGTCGTGGGAGAATCACAGGGACAATTCCCCGAGCATGCTTGCTTCACCTAGAGCCATTGAACAGTATTTATAATCTGTTATATTTATTTATGCTAGATATATCCGAATCTAGCCAAATCTAAGAACACTAATTTATATCGGAGGCAGTATGTGAGATCAGTTGCGTTTACCTTGGACTTCTTTGACCTCAGTAGGATGACCTTAAGTATTTTCATACCAGTACGGACCTGGAGGAGGGCGCTAAAAAGATGCAACAAAGTTGCTCCATACACATGCCCCGCTGCTTTGAGCCGTATGTTTAAAACAGAAAAGTCAGTAACCAGGACTTTCTCTACTTCTTGTGCAAAGTTCAGTTCTGCATCAGAGGAATCCTGCAAAAAAATATGGCAGGATGTCACGTATAGAACAAATTTAGTCGCTGAACTTAGTAAACTAAGCTGGGCAGGAGACATACCGAGGCACACATGTCCACGAACAGCACATGGTTAACTGTGAGCCACCCTGTTCTCTCAAATACATTATACATGGACTTGTTGTCTTTGAGCATCGCATCCTCTGAGCTCAGATCTTGGAGGTGCTTGTACGTGAGCAAACCACGTCTCTCTAAGCTCATGTTTTGAAGGTGCCAAAACCCAAACACAATGGGCAACCCTGTATATGACCGCTGCCACGAGACCTTCTCCACCATTGGTGCCGAGATAGATACGCTAAGGTCGTGGTCGGCATGGACTTCCATGTAAAGTTCCTTGAGCATCGGGGTCCCAATGTTTATTCCGCGGCATTGGGTATAGGTTCTGAGGACAAGCTCCTGGAGAGATGTTGAGTGAACCGTGATGTCGCGTTTGGACATAGCTGCCTTCACCTTGAGCACACGCAGGCGCGGGCAGCGAGAGACCAAGGTGCCAAGGTCGTTGATGATGCATCCTTTGAGGGCCAGCCTCTCGAGCTCGGAGAACTCGCCATCCAGTTGCGGTGTGAAGCAGATGTTAGGCATATCAATCTTGATTGAGGAGGTGTGGTGGAAGCAGGGCAGGTCGACATTGCTATATTGTGGGCCTTGTGTGTCAAACAGGTCATTCAAAACGAGCTTCTGCGGCGAGAGCCTCGCTGTGGCACGGAGAAGAGTAGCAGTGTCACGTTGTGCAATGGGAATGTGGATGGCAAGAAGGGTCACCATGGCGCCGTGTGCCTCCGTTGCTTCGAGTGTGGCCAGCACAGCTTCAAGCGAGCCTTGCTCTATGCCGCGGAAGGTGATACTGATCACGCGCAGTCGCGGACAACGGTTGAGGAAGGTGCCAAGGTCGACAATGTTGCCGTTCAGGGTTATGCTCTCAAGTGCGGGGAACTCGCCATTCGACGGTGGCGTGACGCAGAGGACCTGCGTGTCCCAGAAGGTGACACTGAGTTCGCCCAGGCGTGGGCAGCGGGCGAGCAAGCTGCCAACGTCTTCGATGTTGCACTTGAGGGACAGGCTCTCAAGAGCGGTGAACTCACCGGCCAGCGGCGGCTTGACGCAGAGCAAGGTCTCCAGCTCGATCGAGGTGATGCGGTGGAAACAAGGTAGCTCGATGGGGGTTGATTTGAATGCGTCCTCACGAGAGCCCGGGAAGCAGAAGGATAGCTCCGCCGGCGAGAGCACAGCAGCGGCGCGCAGCAACGAGTTGGCCTGGGCGGCGGCGTGTCCCAACGGGACGCGTATGTCCAGGTGGGACACGGCGGGCGAAGAGGCGAAGCGGGAGAGCGCCGAATTGATCTTGGCGGGCTCGACGCTACGGAAGTTGAGTTCCGGGAGGAGGGTCCAGAGGTTGCGCCACCGGCGCGAGAGGAGACCAGTGCGCGCGGCCGTGAAGACACAGCGTAGCCTCACGAGGACAAGGAGGAGGATGTCGTTTGGGAGGGCGCCGATGAGGTCGGCATCTCGTGGACCAAGCTGGCGGCGAGCTCCACGCGGCGGCGGCGGCGGCGACCCGAGGCGACGCCCCGATCGCGTTTCCATCGATCCGGAGTGAGTCCTCGCCGAACCTCCAATGGGCCCAACTCCTCAAGTTTCGCACACGCATATATCAATGCAATTAGCCCACCCAGCCCATAATTTCCCAAGCAGGAGAATCACAGCCCATTATTACCCAAAGCCGTACAGCCTACAAATTAACCACGCATCATGGCACCCGTGATCCTGGTTTAAAAAAAATCATATTTTTGAGATTTAAAATTTTCTGCAAAAACCCTGTACGTAGACAATGATTTCTGAAAATCAACATAATCTTACACATATGGCAAGTGAATGTGTCTTACAAAGTTACACAAATAGAAAGATCCAACACAAATAGATAGATCCAACACACGTAGATAGTTCTTGAATGGTAAACAAACATAGTACAATAGACATAGATAGGTCCAGCGCAAATATATTTGCGCTCACTGTTTTGCAAATATAAACATGAATTACTCTGCAACATTTGAACTGTCTCTCACAGGCTTCTCTACCTTCTTCCTGTAGCTGCCATTCTTACCATTATTGAGATACTCTTTCATCTTGTGGGTAGGCTTGAATGCCCTGGTGGATACTCTGGTGCTGGCACCAGTTTTTGCTGCAGAAACTGTCTTTGGTGCTGAGAAAGGTCTCGGACCTGGAGCACTAGGAGCTAGAGTAGTTGTAACAACAGGTGGCCTCCTTGCTGCTGGTGCACTTGTAGTAGCAGTTGCAGTAGGGGGTCTTGTTGCTAGTAGGGGGTGCTATTGCTGTTGGTGCACTTGTAGTAGCAGTAGGTGCCGGAGTAGTTCTTGGTGGCCTAGGAGCTTATGTTGGTGCCGGAGTAGTTCTTGGTGGCCTAGGAGCACTAACATAAGCTGCTGATGTACTGCTAGTACCATATGACTTAGTGAAGTCCTACCGGCTAGTCTGAAACAAATGTAACAACACTTAATTAGTTAGGAACAAATGTACAAATGATATACATGTAAAACATCAATAAGTATAACTAACATCAACTAACCTGGTTAACTTCTTTTCTAATTTGTACGCTTGGCCTCAAAGCAGCCTGACAGTTTATATACCTATGACCTACTAGCTTGCAGTTACTACAAGTGATAGAGCCCATCCCATATGTATTCCTAGGGACACGTACCTCAAATTGGCTATTCCTTCTCTTAGTCTGCTTCTTTCTAGGTTTCTCTCCGAATATAGGTGAGTCTATGCCTGCTGTGTTAGTCCTAGTCCAATCTCCAGGACCAATAACAGGGTAGATTGTATGCTTGAATGTCTCCATGTACATGGACTTTTTGAAGAAATCACCTACATAATTCTCTAGATGCTGTTGCACTTTCATGGTAGCTGCAACTGCATGATTAAAAGGAATCCCTGTAAGATCTTATTTTCTACATCCACATGTCTTGTTATTCAAACTAGCATGGGGACCCTCGAATCACCTATTAATATTTTCGATGAATTTTGACACACTAAACGAATCAAATATAGTTGATTCGTTTAGCGTGTCAAAATTCATCGAAAATATTAATACATCTCCAAATGCTATAGAAAATAATAAATTGTATAATCACAACCAATATATGCTAAATATATATCACATGCCTAGACTACATTTTTGATCGTTTGTAAGTTATGGGAGAAAGATTATTAGGATTTAACCAGAAGAATGCATTAATGAACATGTGAAGTTTGTGCATAAGATTAAATTGGTGTATAGAGTTAAAGTTTATACCGTGAGCTAACTTGTATTTTCGATGTGATGTTGAATAAGTATGCAAGGCTAACCTTCATATTGTTAAATAATTAGGGTTTTCTTGAGAAATGATCGATCCTATAATTTTTAGACCATTACAATGGACCAGAATATTTTTCATAATATAAGTAAAACAAAAATAATATATCCTCATTAATATCCAATCGACAAAACGGTAAGAATTTTATCTCTAATTTACACAATCTTTATAACTCTTGTTTCTTCATTTGTAAAAATATGTGAGACTCCCATTGTTGTGAAATACATAACTTGTTAGACATGGCCAATATATAACATACAACTTTGACCATTATTTATGTTATTTAAAATAAATTTGGTAATACCTTTTTATCAAAAATGTATTGATCTTACTTTATTTTGCCATGTTTATAGTAATATAATTTTCATATCAATAACAATAGCATACCATTTATTTCTCATTGATGCAATATTATTTTTAACTATTTTTTAACCATGTTAAGGTTAAACCTACTCTTCAAACTAGTTATTATGTGCTCTTCCTCGTTTTTATTTTCCGTTTGATGTAATATGACTATACTGTCATTGTCGACTCAGTTTTGGAATCTTAGTTGGTCGCTATTTTTTTGACGTGATTGTAAATTCGAATGAAGTGTGGCGAGGAGTGCGTCTCTGGCATTACTATGTGTAGAGTTGTTTCATGTGTAAATAAGATTGTTATACGTATAGACCATAGCCTGATTTTTGCTTGGATTGTTTGTTGAGGCTTTGGGGGTTCCATCAAATCAAATTTGCATCCATTTATGCATGCACGCGATGCAACCAACCATCCATATCACGCTGCATGGAACCACCTATCCAATGCTTGATGTTATCACAAGTGATCAATCCAGCTTTTGCATGGTCTGGTCAAAGAAGCATGGAACGACCGAGTTGGCGATAGTGGTGCTACGTAGAGTGGAGCATGAAACATACGCTCTTCGGAGAGAACCTTATAACCTTATCTTGTTCAATGTGATCGGTGACCGTCGAGCTGACGAATTTTGATAGTCGCACCGATAGGTGATGTGTTGCAGGATGGAGCACAAAACCTCTCCTCGCTGCAACATTTACAATCTATAACATACAACTTTGACCATTATTTATGTTATTAAATAAGTTCAGTAATATTTTTTATCAGCTCCCGGGTCGGTCCCTCCCAGGTCCCTCCCGACTCCCTCCCGTGTATGTATCAATCAGCCTATTAGAGTTTTTTGTGTGACCATTGTCATCCGGAGAAAATTGTTTGCAATTTCTATTTAAACCCATGCTAAATATTGAATTGATCTGTTTTGGTGTTTATGTTTGGCTTGGAGTTTTTTTTGAGAGAGCTTTCGGCTTGGAGTTGGCTTCCTGCGACCAGATTTTTGCTTTTTGTTTTAAAGACGGATGATCGATGACGAATAGGTGATGTACCAATTAGACCATCGGACTGTTGGGGCCACATGAACGTTTTCCGTATGTAAGGTAGGTACTGTGTGCTGATTAGATATTTGATTGCCGTGGCAATTGAACGTGTTGGACATTTCTACATTAGAGGAGTCGTAACATGTTAAATTTGTGTTGTACTAATCTGCTAATTAAATCATAGCCTTAAATAATAGATCTGATGGTTATTATAATTTAGGTGATGTGGGTCGATCCTATGACTCGAAAAACATCCTTATATTACGTATATTACTTTTAATATATAATAGATTCACAACAGCAACTCTACTACTAGAACTAGTTACTTGCTAGAGACCAATCTCACTGTTTTGAGAACTCTTATCCCTACAGCCCCTCTTAGCCTGTGCCAGCTTCTCTGTGTAGAAAGGAGTTATCTCCCACCTTGCAACTAATGTCTTCTCCCTAGTGGTACTGTACTTCACCATGAGTTTGTTTCTTACTCCTTCAAGCATTGTCCTATTTGGCTTGCTTCTCACATTCAAGATCATCCTATTGAACACTTCACTGATATTGTTCACGACTAGCTCTGGCTTGCAGTTAGTGTCAAATACGCGTCTTGCCAAATCTCAGCTGGAATTTTGACTAGCCACTCATATGCCTTCACATAGTCTCTCTTCATAGCTTCCATTGCTAAATCAAAACCATTCATAATTTAGAGATACATTAATTTAGAGAGTGGGGTTAAAAATTACATAATAAAACCAAGAAAAAAACAAATACATCATAGTTCTCTAGTTTTGTAGAAAGGACCCGAATAAGAAATATTGCAATTGGTCCTTGTCTCCGCCGACCTTGCTCACATAGAATAATGGCCTTCGGAACACGACCACATGCACTCTCACCAAGGACCTCGCCACTTAGGACTGAGTAGGTGGAAGAAACTGAGCTGAAGCTGACACGCCTCCCATTTAGCCACATGACCGGGAGGTGGAGAGGGATACAATGCAACACAAACATTAGTTGATTAGCAGCTGACGCTAGAGCTTCAAACTGCTGCCCTTCGTCTAGAACAACCTGTTAGAGTATATTTGTATATTTAGTTTTCCCATATGTTAGGGGCTTTCTGTATACTTGCACCTGTACATATACTATATACTTTGGCCTTTGACCCTCTGGTAATACAAGCATCTATTACCCTAACATGGTATCAGAGCCGTAAGGCTTTTTTTTCCTCGCCGCCGCCGCCGCCGCTCACCCCGGCATCTCGCCGCCGCGACCGGCCGCCGCCGCCGCCGCGACCGGCCGCCGCCGCCGCCGCGCCCGGCCGCCTCCGTCCCCGGCCGCCGCCGCTTCTCCTCTGGCCGCCCTCCCATCGCCACCCGCCCGTCGCCGCCGCCACCTCTGCCTCAGCCGCCGCCGCCGGATCCGCCTCCGGCCGCTCATCCGCCGCCGCGCCCGTCCGCGTCCGGCCCCTCGTCCGCCGCCGCCGCCAACTCCGCCTCTCTCTGGTCCGTCCCCGGCCGCTGCTTGCGCCGGCTCTCTGCTGCCGCGCTCTGCCGCCGCCGGTTCGTCCGATCTAGTTCGGATCTGAAAGAAAAAAAACTGACCGCTCAAAACTGATCGCTCAGTCTGTTGAGTGTGTTTTTCTAGGCTACAGTGATGAGCATAAGGGCTATCGCTGTTGGGACCCTGTTGGTCGTCGTATGCGCATCTCTCGTGATGTCACGTTCGGTGAGACGCGTCCTTTCTATCCTCGCCCCACCTCTGGTACTTACCCAACGGATGATCTCTCCTTTCTTCTTTTTCCTGATACACCTTCCGCTGTCCCTTCTCCTCCTTCTCCTCCTCCTGATGCGCCTCCTTTTTCTTCGGCGCCATCCTCTCCTCCGTCTAGTTCCCCTAGTTCTCCTCGTTCTCCGGCTTCGGACCCTTCCTCCGCTGTTCCTTCTTCCTCCTCTTCTGACGAGTCGTTTTCCGCGGATGAGCTTCCTTCTTCACGGCCTGTTCGTCAGCACCGTGCTCCAGACCGTTACTCTCCTAGTCAGTATGGTATTTCTGTAGTCTCTGAGCCGACTTCTTATCGGGATGCCGTATGTCATCCTGAATAGCAGCTTGCCATGGCTGAGGAGATCGCTGCGCTTGAGTGCACTGGCACCTGGGATCTTGTTTTCCCCCTTCTGGTGTTCGTCCTATCACGTGTAAGTGGGTCTATAAAATTAAGACCCGCTTTGATGGATCACTTGAGCGCTATAAAGCCCGTCTTGTGGCTCGTGGTTTTCAGTAGGAACATGGTCGTGACTATGATGAGACTTTTGCTCCTGTGGCCCATATGACCACTGTGCGTACTCTTCTTGCTGTTGCTTCTGTTCGACCCTGGTCTGTGTCCCAGCTTGATGTTCAGAATGCTTTCCTTAATGGCGAGTTGAGTGAGGAGGTTTACATGCAGCCTCCTCCTGGGTATTCTGTTCCCGATGGGATGGTTTGTCGTCTTCGATGATCTCTTTATGGCCTGAAACAGGCCCCTCGTGTCTGGTTTGAGCGCTTTGCCTCTGTGGTGACTGCTGCTGGTTTCTCTCCTAGTTCTCATGATCCAGCGCTTTTTGTTCACACGTCTCCTCGTGGACGCACTCTTCTCCTTCTCTATGTTGATGATATGATTATTACTGGTGATGATCCTGAGTTTATTGCTTTTGTCAAGGCTCGTCTCCGTGATCAGTTTCTTATGACTGATCTTGGTCCTCTTTGCTACTTTCTTGGGATTGAGGTTTCCTCCACTTCTGCTGGTTTTTTATCTCTCAAGAAAAGTATATTTAGGATCTTCTTGCTCGTGCTGCTCTTGCGGATGAGCGCACTGTTGAGACTCCTATGGAGCTTAATGTTAAGCTTCGTCCTTCTGATGGTGATCCTCTTCCCGATCCCACTCGTTATCGCCATATTGTTGGGAGTCTTGTTTATCTTGCTGTCACTCGTCCTGATATCTCTTATTCTGTTCATATTCTGAGCCAGTTTGTCTCAGCTCCTACCACTGTTCACTATAGTCATCTCCTCCGTGTCCTTCGTTATCTTCGTGGCACGATTACTCGTCGCCTTTTCTTCCCTCGCTAGCTCTCTCCAGCTCCAGTGCTACTCGGATGCTACGTGGGCGAATGATCCTACGGATCGTCGTTCACTTTCTGCTTACTGTGTGTTTTTTGGTGGTTCGCTTGTTGCTTAGAAGACGAAGAAACAGGTAGCGGTTTCCCGATCGAGTATTGAGGCTGAGCTGCGGGCTATGGCTTCGGTGACTGCTGAGGTGACCTGGTTACGGTGGTTGCTTGCAGATTTTGGGGTTTCTGTTACGACACCCACTCCACTTTTGTCAATACAGGTGCTATTAGTATTGCACGTGATCCGGTCAAGCATGAGCTGACCAAGCATATTGGTGTTGACGCTTTTTACACGCGTGCTCAGGTGCAGGATCAGGTTGTTGCACTCCATTATGTGCCTTCAGACTTGCAGTTGGCAGATTTCTTTACAAAGGCACAAACCCGGGCACAACATGATTTCTTACTCTCCAAACTCAGTGTTGTGGATCCACCATGAGTTTGAGGGGGGGGGGGTGTTAGAGTATATTTGTATATTGTAGTCTTTCCATATATTAGGGGGCTTCTGTATACTTGCACCTGTACATGTACTATATATTCTGGCCTTTGGCCCTCTGGTAATACAAACATCTATTACCCTAACACAACCAACAACGAGAAAACTGATAGCCATTGAAATGACGTTGAGGATGAAGCCTTGATAATTTTTGTAGTTGCAACTTTAGAACTTTCCCGCTAACACACCCGATCTGCTGGACGAATAATCGAAAATAGACCTTCCATCTCCATTGATGGCCCGAGAAGAGATGCACATCGCCTGCTTCAGCTTGACTTGGGCAACCAACACGACTATTTAGGAAGGAATCGCCAGATCTGCTTCCATAGTGAGCCTCCACATGGAAAGACACCGGTGAGCACCAGACACCGAATATGACCAACGAAAGCATGCCAAACAAAATAGCGGCACGCCTAGCCCTAATCCTAAAACTAATCCTACTGCTACTATGCACAGTGGCTCCAATCCTGTTAGCTAGGCCGAATGAGGGGGAAGGAGAGAAGCAGGAGAAACCAGACGACTCTCAACAAGAAGAGAGGTTCATGTTTCCTTTGTTTCTTATGTCTGCTTCATTGCTCCTTTTCTTCTTCTACTTTAGGGCCTCTTTGTCTCACAGAATAGGAAAAAAGAATGATAGATTGTCATGTCCGGTTGAATCCTACAGGATTTGGGGTCTATATGAATTTTCTTAAAATAATGTTTGAATCACATGAGCAGCAAAGGAATTGCAATATGAGGTTTGGGTGGATGAAAATTGTGCTCTAAAACATAGTGCAATGCAATTATATGGAAAAAATCTTTATGAGGTTTGGGTGGATGAAAATTGTGCTCTAAAACATAGTGCAATGCAATTATATGGAAAAAATCTTTATGAGGTTTGGGTGGATGAAAATTGTGCTCTAAAACATAGTGCAATGCAATTATATGGAAAAAATCTTAAGGATCTAATCCTATGAATCAAACATTGCACAGAGAAAAAATTCCAAGGATCTGGATACTCCAAATTTCCTATGGGATTTTTTGAATCAAAGGAGCCTTTATTCATGTCTCTTCCTCTATCATACTCTCCACATCGTCCCTTTCTATTGCCCTAGAATTGATCTAGACGCTTTACAAATTTTTGTTGGTTGGATGTCGTCTATTATAGACGATACATTATAGGGGTATACAAGAGATATTCTCGCCGTAGCACACATTCTTTTTTATGCTGAAAGTTTTTTATTGAGTCAAAGCATTTTATAAGACGATACAGAGAGATCACAACTGACATTTACATTACAAGGGTACTCGAGATAGAGCTGCAGCCGGCCAATATGCGGCCATTCACCTTAAACGCACACGGCACATCCAACCATTTCGCAAATACCAAAGGTTTAATTTCTGTTCTACCAGAGTTTGTGGGACTACATACATTGCCAGCTCGAATGATGGTGCAGGATAGTACTCCTATAATTAATTTGGCATCGGGTCGGTCTGTCAGGGCAGCTTCAGCACATCTGTTTTTGTGCAGCTGTTGGAAAGTCTTGCCCATGGCGCGCAGGCTGTGCTGGCTGCTGCCGGTGCCGGCTTGACTGTTCTTGCAGAAAAGGGACCAAATGCACACGGCTATCTCGCTTCCACAATGTACAGGGGCGTACTAAAGGACGATCGATCCATTGATCACGAGACGGGCTTCTCCACGGCCATGCCCCGCAGCAGCGGCCGCGAGTCGCCACGGCGGCGCTCCTCGGAGCCGGACGAAGAGGCGCGGCGGAGGACGTCATGGAGGCGGTCCTCGTCGCAGGGTAGCATGAGGGGGCCGGAGGTTGACGCGAAGCCGTACTCCTCCTCCGCCTGCCGGAGCAAGTCCAGGAACGCCGGGTGGCTGAGCTGGGCAAGCCGCACCACGAACCGTGTCGAGTCCCCGGCGCGGCCCTCCACGCGCACCGCCACATGCCCCGCCGGCACGGCTGCGTTAGGCCGCACCGAGGCCGCCGTGCGAGAGCGCCACCGCCGCACGGCGCGGCGCAGCCAGACGAACGACTGGACCGGGTTGACGGCCTTGCACATGGTGAAGTGCGCCGACGTACTGAAGCGACGAGGATTTGTCTGCTTCTCTTTGCCTTGAACTTGCGGATGGCGACTGGCGTGTTGTGTGTGATGTTGTAGTACTCCTGGAGCGGGAAGGGGTGGGCATATATAGCCAGCGCTGGGGGCTGGGAAATCGGCCACCGGAGTTGGCGGAAATTGCTGGAATGGCAGAGCGTCGTGGTAGGCATCATGGACTGTCGCACGTGAGAGCGGTTTGGATCATGTCTGGGGCGTGCTGCTACACTGGTTGGGTGAAAGCAAGGTGAGTGGGGGTGTGAATCAGTGGGGTGTCGATCATTAATGTCTGATCGATGTCTACAGCTCTCTGTTTCACGTGATACAGGTTTTTCTCATTTTTTTTTTGTTCGAATGCGACTGCTGTATGTATAACTACATACACTATCTGAATCTTTTGCGAGTCGTCCGAAATTAAAAAGTAGTTTTATTTCTTATCAAAAGACTTTTTTTATAAAGTCGTTTTTTTCAGCTCAAGAAGATAGAGAAAAAATATCAGATTTGCTAATTCTCATGGGATTACGTCCCAGTCACCTTTCTCACCATTGTATTTATCTCGTGATTCGTGACATGTAGGATTTACACATGAGCTGAAACTAGGTTGGAACTTAAAAAAACTACAACTAGATTTTGTAACTAAGAATTAGTACGAATAATAGAATGACGTCGTCGGTCATCGGAGACGCGAGAATGATCCCAGGCGTCCGATATCTAGATGCTCTCCGGAAATATCGTTCTGGTTTATCCGCTCGAGTCCAATAATCCAATCCAGCACCAGCCCGTTCTGCATGCATGCATGCGTTGCTTGGTCCAGGGACCAAACTAGAGAAGGCAGGCCATCCCGAGGACCAGCCTACTACACAAGGGGGAGTCGCCAAGTAGGAGTAAGTAGTACTACCTCGCCACAGACCGTTGTAATCCAGTACAGATCGACCGGTGCGAACACATGAGACCGACCAGAGTAGACAGTGCAAAGGACCAGGCTACCACACAGGGCAACTACCTCGTCACAGCCTACCCTGCAGACCACACACGACACGACCTGCATGCCAACCTGCGCATGCACCGGAACGGTACGCATCGGCATTCGCTGGCTGTTCGCTCGTACGCCCAACGCGGTGCCAGGCTAGCTATAGCTCCCAGTCCCACACTGTGCCAGATCCACTGACTCTCGGGCAGGCACAACGCGGCGGCGCAGCTGCGAGCTAGCTAGGCGCGCACCCTGCTGGCAACTTGATCCACTCGATCGCGTGTCTTTACGAGGTAGTAGGTAGGTCGATGGATCTCCTGTGTATATGACGCATGCGTTTCGTGTGCCCGGCCGGCCACGGATCCTTGTTTGCTTTCCTGGACCTCCACGTTCTCCATCGTACCACGTGCTGTTCCAGGTGAAGCAGCTCATGCCATCCACTCCACGGATGAGCACAGCTTCGTCGGCTTGGTTTGCATTTCCCTGCTGCCGTGTGTGTATGGGCCTGTCTCTGTCCCACGCATCATCGCACCTTTTAATTAGCTGGGGTGTATATCTCCATTAAGTCCACCTGGATGGATATGGAAATCTGTGCCTCCTGGCTTTTTAGCAATGCACTTAGACTAGCCCCAATGAAGGTACCATAGGTTGTACTATCATGCATTATTACATGCATGTAAAATGTTTATATATCACTGCAATTAATGAGAAACTAGATTGTGTTGGTACCATAAGTAGATACGGTATCATAGCATGTAGAACTAGAAAAACCAATCCTAAATAAATCTTGTTCATAATTTTATATTGAGATTATACAAAACAATAAATACACTAAAACTATGGTACTACTACATGATACGATACATTGTGGAAATAATATTATATACTAGTATCATATGCATGATACTACTGTATGATACTTCACATTGTGACTAGTCTTATGTTTGGTTTGCGCTGGATTCTAACATCGCTTCTATTAATTAAGTCGAGTTTTTTTCCCAATATGGATGTACCTAATTCTCAGCCAAGTTAGCTTAATTCTCAGCCAGGTGATGTCATTCAATCTCTCCACTTATAACAACAAATATTATCTCAATTGCAACCCCATTAACAACAAATATTATCTCAATTGCAACCCCATTAACAACTGAAAAATCTTATTTTGATTTTTCAGTTCTCGGCCCGACTGGCAACTTATAGGACACATGAATCCTAATGCAAATCTAATAGATTAGGTCCTGGCTGACCTCTAAGTTAATTCTAAGTCGATTTAGAATCAACAAAACCGTTCAAATATATCTCCGTTTTTGCTATCTTAAATGGCCAAAAGAAATTGAATCATTTTTTGTGTGTGTGCAAGATAAACATATTGTAATTAATCAAATACAAGTAGGATTACAATCCCGGAGGATAAAGGTGTAAGATATATTCTGTGCCCAATCGTAACCACACTGCAGTTCTATCATGCCGTCTAGGAGTATCAAACTTATATAGATCGTGACCTGCACCCTTCTATTATGTAGACACGTACATATGCACTCTACCACGTGAGCATTCCCACGCACCAAACGAAACATGGAGTTAAGGAAAGGAGATTTAGGATTGGTAAAATTATATAGTTAAATAAATCTTATCGAGGTGCATGTGGTTTTTCCTCGCGTCAACACATATTTGTTCCCTAAACTTCAATACTAACATTTTGCACCGTGAACTTAGAACCAAAAACGTCTCCTCGACCCCACTGAAGTCACTCTATGGGAACTCATAATGTTGTTTGGCACGTTTCTCCACCATATCATCTAAAAAAGTTTATAATAAGGAACATAGTTAAACAAATAAAAAGAAAAGTATATTCTTAAAAATTTAAACCGTATAAAATCATGAAATTATTTTGAAAATAAAAAATTAAGAAAATATCGAAAACCCATGGATCCATATATATATATATATATAACTAAAAAAATAGAAATCCAAATAAACTCACACATAATTTAGTAATTGTAATGATAATAATATGGTGATTCTTAATCAATGTTCATAATTTTTGTGAATTCTATCGAATTGCATGTTTTCACATAATATTCTCTTTTATTCAGTAATTTTATTATAAATAATTTTGAATTTTTTATGTTTTCAAGTATTATTTTTGTGTCTATTACATTCTAATATTTAGTCTTTTATCCTTAGGTTTCCAAAATATTCATGATTTATTACTTATGTGACTTATTTTTTTGTATTTCTCTGTACTTCTCTAGTTCCAATTTTTATTGACCAAGTTGCCATGTTTTTTTTTTGCCATGTGAAACCACATAATTTGTTAATGGTCATGCCACTTTGAAAGATGGCAGAGATAAATTTTGGTCGGCTTAATTGAGTGACGAAAAATAGACTACTTATATTTCTTTGGCAAACAGTACTCTTTCTGCGACAGCTTATAGATTAGGCACGTGATGCTACAAACCTCGAACTAGCTAGCCCTGCAACTCGATCGTGCCACAAATTAAAAGTAGTGCAATCTAGCCGAGACGTGGACACTTGGTTCCGGGTAGATACGAAGATCATCTGCTGCCTGTGATACCACATACTACGAGTGTTCATCATCAGATGCCGTTGAGCCCTCGCCGTCAGCAGCACATGATCGGCTAAAAGCATGCCTAAGACGATGCTCTCCCGTCAATTCCGCCGTCCCCCATCACCACGCAGCCACCGGATTTGGAAATACCAGCCGGCCGCTGGTCTATCGATCTGCTCCAGATAACTCTGAACTAGCCTGTGCTGTGCCCGTGGTCACATTTTTTCAAGCACCATGGACATGCATGGCGACATGGCCAACCACCCGATCTTCCGGAGAACTATCTATCTAGCCCTGAAAACGATGCTGAATCATTGGCACACGTACGCCACCCATGTTCTTCTTCTTGTCAGGCTAGCGATCGAGTCGCGGCCACGTACGGCACGGCAGCTAGTCTGCTAAACTCACCTACGCACTAGTAGAATATTTGCTCCTAGTCCACCGAGCGAGTTCATCTTGACGATTGAGGAACGGGGAATGGCGCGCAGCACATCATTGAGCATCGGTGAGTGTCACTGTCTTGTCTGGATCCGCGCCCGCCCTGTCCGGTTTCGCCGCGCGCACACAGAGACGCGCGTCTCTACGTGCCGGGCGCCATGGATGGCACGGCGCCGCGCGCGGCATGGGGGCGTTCGTACTGCTCAAGTGCTGCTAGCTGCACCGTCACGGGCTCGATCGGGACCGGGTTCGCCTTTGCAGCGTGATCGGCGTGCGTCGAGTGAGCGGGTTCAGAAAAAAGAGAGGGAGCGACGGCGATGCCGATTCTCGCTGCCGTGCCGGCGCGTGACCGGCACGCGCGACTCTGTGCGACGGCGGCCGGGTTCGCTTCTCCCTGAGCGCGAGGGCGCTGCACATGAGACGCTCTCGGGCGCGCGTGCCTCACCTGACCGACCCATGGCGCCCCCGGTTGCGGGGCGCCGGACCTGAAAACCGTGTGCGGATACGCCGGTTTCGTTCATTCGTGCGCCCGGGTGACCTGGGTTCACTACTCTGCTCGTGTCTGCTTTTCTTTCCCTGTTTTTCTCGTGTCCATCTGGGTGGGAGTGGGAGTGGGACTCTAGTCTCGTGTCCATCTGGGTTTGCGACTTTGCGTCATCCTATCCTATCCTATCCATGCTGATAACTCTGTGTCATCCATCTTAATTACATGCACCGGATCAAGTTGTTGCACAGAAAATAGTGTTGTCATTACGCAGGTCACGCTGCAGGTGCACCGGAAAGTGACATTGACTTCTTTTTTCACTAGACGATCATGGCACCATCGATCTTCGTTGATACTACTCCTCGGGATCATCAACTTCTTCGCGATCATCAATAATTGTTGCACCTACTCCTCGGGATTTCAAAGCTAAGCGCCCACAAAGGATGACCGGTAACGAGGTCCGTTTTAGGGAAGCCGGCTGCCGGCGTTTTGGGGGGGGCTTGTCAACACCGGCGCCCCCCCAACCATCCACGTCCCAAGGATTTTTTTACATAGTTTGAACAAAAAAGTCCTAAAACAAACTAAATAAACTCAAACAATTACTCATCGTCGAGGCATGCCCAGAGCACCACCTCGTCAAGGCGCACCTGCTCATGGGACTGCGCGAAGGCGAGGCGGCGGGAAAGCTTCCTCCTCATCAAGGTCCGGTGGCATGAGGGGTACCTCCTTCTTCGCCATGTAGGTGAGGAGGGCCTCATAGTGGGCGGTGTCGTCCCTCACCTCCGCGTCGGGATGTCATCGCGGCGGAACAGCTCCCGCTCCACCTCCTCCTACTTGACCTCTTAGCGCGGCAAACAACACATGACGGTGCCGCTCGCCCGACGTGGCAGCGGCGAACGTACAAGGCCACGCAACACGCGACGAGGTAGGGACTATGGCTGCGGGGGCAGACCGAAGAAGCTGCGGCACCGCACGATGGGACCTCAGGCGGTAGCTGCGCTCGGCGAGGACGGTTTCGACATGAAAGCCGACCCAGTTGGCATGCCGCTTGCCGTGATTCCATGGCCCTCCATCGCCGGGCCACCGCCTCGTCACCCTCCTGATTGAGGACCGCCAGCCACAAGCCCTCGTCGGCCTAGGCCAGGTCAGCCTATTGCTCCGGTAGCATCAACGAGATGAGGTACTGGATCACCTCCTCGAGGTCACCGCCGCGTGGGAGGGGCATGGTGGCACGGCCTCCATTGCTGATATTCCGCTCAAACGGGCGCTTAGTCCGGACATGAGAGTTGGAGAGAGAGATGCGATGGCGAGGTAGTACATACATTTGAAACAAAGCGAAGTAGGGAATTTAGTGACTGAAGTTGGGCATTTTAGAAATCTAGATGCATAAGAATGCTAACAAATATTGAGGGATTCAAATGAAATATAATGCTGGCAATTTGCAAATAATCCCTGGAAACCCTCCTGGAGTCCACATCACCACCTACCTAGGTTGCATGTTTATCTATTTTGCTCTTGATGCTTTGTATTGTACTAAAATCAAGTCCGTCTAAGGCTGGGCATAGTGGTAGTATCATATTACTAGTATCATGCATATGATACTAGTGTATGATACTATCTTCATAGTGCATGGTATCATATGATAGTCTAATATTAGTGTTGAAGTATGATCCAAATTCTATTAAGGAGGTTAACTTCTATCGGAGTACATGTCTCGAGTTTCTTATTCTAGTATTGTTGGTTCCTTGATGTATGCCATGGTTTGTTCTCGCCCTGATTTATCATATGCTATGAGTTTATGAGTCATTACATGGCTAATCCTGGTAAAGAACACTGGAAAGTTGTTCAGGATTTTCAGGTACCTCCGTGGCACATCCAACGCTTGCTTGAAGTTTGGCAAGACTGATGAGGGACTCGCAGGCTATATGGGTTCAAATTTTGCCGCTGACTTGAATAAGAGGAGGTCTCTCACAGGTTATATATTCACGGTAGGTGGATGTGTCATGAGTTGGAAGGCAACGCTGCAACCAGTTGTTGCTCTATCTACAACCGAAGCAGAATATATGGCTATTGCTGAAGCTTGCAAAGAGTCTGTTTAGTTGAAAGATTTGTATGTTGAGTTTTGTCAGGATGATTCTTGCATTAACCTGTTATGTGACAGTCAAAGTGCTATTTACCTTACTAAGGATCAGATGTTTTATGAGAGAACAAAGCACATTGATATCAAGTACCATTATGTTCGTGATGTTGTTGCACAAGGTACATTGAAGGTAAGCACTCATGATAATCCTGCTGATATGATGACAAAGCCTGTTCCTGTTGCTAAGTTTGAGCTATGCTCAAGCTTAGGTATAACTCTTAGCCCAAGTGGTTGTTGGTGCCGAAAGTATTTTCTTTGTTTGTTCAGTGAGATGATTGTTGTTGATGCTACAAGAAGGAAGTTGTCTCAAGGTGGAGTTTGTTGAAATATGATCCAAATTCTATTAAAGAGGCTAACTTCTGACAGAGCGGAGCGAGGCCCATCGCCGGGAGGCTTGGGCCGACAGCCCCGCGGTACGGATCATTGATGACCTAGGTTACCACCGCTATATATACCTCTTGTAAGCCGCCGGCTAGGATAAGTTGCATCTGTGAAATTTTCGGCGTTGTGTAAACACTCCCCGTTATAGTGAAGATTTGCTGGTTGGCGCCCGTGGTTTTTCCCCTCTGTTTGTTGGAGAGGGTTTTCCACGTTAAATCTATGTCCCCCTTGCTGCGATTTTATTTTCGTTCTTCGTTATTTACTTGTCGCAAAGCTAACAATTAGTAATATATTTAATGATTTGTAGAATCTCAATGCAAAATTGTGTACAAGATTTATTTGCATGAGAATTTTTTAGTTTTGCGTGCTATGATACGGTATCTACCTATGATACTCTAACAATCTCTTTCTTCATTAATTGTTATGCCACATTAGATTTTGTCAACATGGAATGCATGATACTAGCTCACTAGGACCAGCCTAAGAGGGCGTGCGAGCTGTGCTACCGCACAGGGCCCCCAAAAAAGTGAAGCCCCCGATTTTCATTAATTAGTCATTATTAAGAAGTAATAATCGTAAATCTTGTACTACTCAGCGTTTTCTGGGATTTAGTTCTCCTATTTACGATCAAACTTCCTCCCCTATCGAAAATTAGTATCCTACATCACGCCGCCACCACCGTCCTCCAGATTCTTCAAGTCGTGCTTTAGTTCTCCTCAATTGACTTGATTTGTTGTTCAGTTTTTCCAGGGATCAAAATTATCCATCCATGGTCCGCCTTCTACTAGCTGAATCCTGAACCATGGGCACTCCCCATGGCTGGCCGTCATAGGTGGAAACTCCCACGCCTCGATCAGCTGGCTACAAATCCCCCTCCAATGAGGTGATTTATTTCTCCCTTATTGCCAACTTTTGCCCCTAATGTGGTCCCCTAATTTCAGAGCATGGTGTCACTTTGTCCATTGAAACTTTGGTGCTACACCAGTGGCGGAGGCAGGATTGAACAAAAAGGGGGCCGAGCAAGCTAAATTTGTATAAGGGGCGCCGGTCAAGCTAATCTTCACTAACTATGCCCTCTAATCACCTTTAAAACTGGGATTTTTCCTTGCTCCACGTTGGCATAGGGGGGGGGGGGGGGCTTGGCCCCTGCTGGTCCCCCCCCCCCTAGCACACGATGTTGTACAAGCTAAAACAATCATGGATGTTCATGGTGGAGTAGTAACTGAGTGTGTGACCAGAAAATAAAAAATCCCCATCCCTTTCATATCATAAACATTAGTACCACCGTGCTTACGTTTTGTCCTGTGATTCTCTTTTTAGATCAGACATTCTAATAGTTATAATGATTTTGGCTACTGATTCTCCAACTTAGTTTGCCAGACCACGGTTGTGTTTATGCGATAGTCCATATTATATGGCAGAAAAAAATGTCATTTTGGGTCAGCAATTATTTTGAAGTAATTTCAGCTAAAACTTGAATTTATTTGAACCTAGTTATAAATTTGAGCTAAACATTTAGGGCCTTGTTTCACACTTCGCATCGGGCCCCAAATTTTTAGAGACGGCCCTGACTAAAATAGGCGCAAAGTTCAAGTGATGTTACTCCAATGTAGTGTTTGCGACTTGATGTACTAATAACTAACTGCACATTCATGAGGTTTGCATCTTGTCTGGTCACTAAGATCAGGATTTAGCACACAAAATGCAACGTCTTCCACGGTTGGCGCCATAGCTTTAATGTTCAGTGCTACTAGCTTCTTTAGAAAGCCAATCTGGTGGACACTAGCAATCTTGTTTTACATTTAGATCTATCGTGTGTGATTGAACGGCTGTGTGCATCTTAGTTATGCAGAGGCTGAGTGTAAACATTGCTTTAAGTAATATATGCGCCTATTTCTAAAAAAAAAAATGGTGGACACTAGTTTCTCGTCCATCCTCGGGGTCGCAGTTGTGGCCCCTGTTGACCACGAGGTGTAGCTGACGGACGAGCCGCGCGCCCCCGCATGTAGCTGAGAGATGGCATGGTTAGTGTCGCCCTGGACGGCACGGCGCCGCGGCATGGGCGGATGGCTGCTGCTGCCGGCGGCCGGCCTGTGCGCGTTTGCAGAAAAGGGACCATACGGAGGCGCATGAACGACTTCACGAGACAAGATTCTCCATGGTCATCCCCGGCAGCAGCGGCCGCGAGTCTCCTCGCCTCGGCGTGGCGCCGCGGAAGGAGCGGCGGTCCTCGGAGGAGGAGACGCGGTGGAGGACGTCGCGGAGGCGGTCCTCGCTGCAGGGGAGCACGAGGGGCCCGGAGGTTGACGCGAAGCCATACTCCTCCTCCGCCTGCCGGAGCAGGTCCCGAAACGCCGGGTGGCTCAGGTGCGCCAGCCGCACGAAGAACCGGCCGCCCTCCACGCGCACCGCGACGTGCCCCGCCGGCGCGGAAGCCGACAACGACGCGGCGCCCACCGTGGTCGACTCCTTGTCCTTGTCGGGCCGCACTGAGGCCGCCGCGCGGGAGCGCCACCGCCGCACAGCGCGGCGTAGCCAGTCGACCGACTGTACCGTGTTGATGACCTTGCACATGGTGAACCGCCGCGCGGACTGAAGCGGCGATCTGGCTCTGCTCTGCTAATTTGCTGCGGTGCTCTTTTGCCTTGAACTTGCAGTTGCTGATGGAGTAGAGAGCGGCCGGGGTGGGGAATATATAGCTAGCGCCGGGGTTGGCGGAAATTGCCGGATTGCCACCGTCATGCCTTGACATGAATCGTGCGTCGAACACGTGAGGACGGCGGTACTATAGTAGTAGCACTCAAGCGCTCCACTGCCTAGTGAGAATACTGGTGAGTGAAAGTGAGATGAGCCGAGTGGGATCGCGATTACCTTCTCTGTTTCACGTGATGCAGTTTAATGACTTTGTCTCTCTTTTTTTAGAAGCGATACGACGTCAACTGTATAACCAGACGCACCTGAATTAGTCTTTCTAATCTAAAACAAATTTGTTCAACTATGTGTGAAACGAAAAGATCCTATATATGGGCTTGAGTATAATCAAGGTTGCAAGCGGGATTTCACGAAAGCTCGGGTACTAGTTCATTTAGAATCTCTAGTTTAACATTTTTTTCTTCCATTTTATAATTAAAGTTTTTAAATGAACTAGAAGCCAGGGTGAGAATACCGTCCGCAAAGATATATTCAAATCTAGAACCCACCGGTTCAAAACCAGAAAGTCCTCCTCCCGTTAATAAAAAGAGAGGCGGCGGCTAACGTCGTCCTCGTCGTCTACGTTTGGAAATCGACGGGTCCCCGCCTCCTCTGCTTGTCGCTTCGGTGACGGGAGGGGGTGGGGACCTCGGACATGCGCTTGGCGTTGTAGAAGGTTCCTAAAGTTAGAGTTTGGTCAACCGGCATCGACACTATGGTGGCTATGACAACGTTGAGCGGGACAAGAATAAGGTATACCCGTCTCCTCTTCCACCTTGTCTGCGACGATCTTGCCGCTGGCGTTGAGGAGGGCGGGGATTCGTCTGGTCACCGCTTCCATGGAGTGGTGGATCTCGTTCAGTCTACATTTGTTCTAGGTTTGGTGCTACAAGTTTCAGATCAATTCAAGGGTTCAATGACGACTGCTTCAGCTCTAGGGCACTGGTCCTTAGCGGCACGTGCACGAAGACTTCCCGACTGTCATCAACAACGTCAGGCCGGCTCCGGTAAGGGAGCGGCGACAGCGGCGCGTCGGCGGCTCGCTCTGGCGGCAGTAGTAGTCGTTAGGTGGTCCAAGGACCTCGATGTAATTTTTATTATGTTTAGGTGCTTGTGAACTCATGAAATATTCGGATCTTTTTCCGCAAAAAAAAGATATATTCAAATTTAGGCAAAATCAAGTCAGTTATTTCTGAACAGAGAGAGTATAATACTAAGGAGTACAAAACCGGTGCTATCCTTGTCACTGGTACGGTTATTTGTCCCAGAGGACCATGCTGGAGCTGGAGAAGGCCGGCCCCTCCGAGAAGAGAGGACCAGGCTACAACAGGAGGCAACTACATCGTCACCCCCGCGGTGGCAGCGCAGAAAGATCCACTGAATCGGGCAGGCACACCGAGGCTGCGAGCAACTTGATCCGCTCGCGTACGTAGGTCGACCGATCTCCATAATATGACGCATGCGTTTCGTGTGCCCTGCCACGGACGATCGACCTTGCCTTCCTTTCTTTCCCTAGACTTCCACGTTTTCCTTTCGTTTCCCACCGGCCGTACGTCGCGTTCTTGGTAAAGAAGCAGGTGCCATGAGCCCCACGGCCGAGAACAGCTTCGGCTGTGCCTGTGAGTCTATCCGGTGTGTATACCGCCTTTGTCTCTATGCAATCCACCTGGAGCAAGGTGGATAGATATGAAACAACCTGTAGCTTTAGCTAATTGCTCTTATGTTTGGCTTTTACTCACATTAGTTACAGCTTTGCTTTCTACTAGATCAGTGGAAAGTTGAAACCACCACAAAGAGGAGCAAGCAGGTTGTTGCGTGTGTTCACCAGGCACCCGAACTAAATAAAATCTTTGTGTCTTCTTTGTGCTAGCCTATCGGATATTGGCCTCATACGGTACTACAAATCTTATTTCTGGATAAAACACACCACTATATTTGTTTATTACAATTGTGTATACTACAATTTTAATAGTTCATGCATTTCAAAATTACTATATTTGTTTATTTGCATATTACGTAATTTTTATTCACTTTCTCGATTTTATGACTTCCCCTCATAATTTTGTAGATTTATTTTCCTCTTATTTTTTCTTCTGATGGCAGAGTTCCACTTTTGTGATACCATCGCCATGTCATCCGTTACACCGCTATGACTGAGACGAGAAGTTCAGTATTCTCTCCGTCCCGAATTAGATGTCGTAGATTTATTGATTCGTATGTATCTATACACCAACACGCGTCTCGTATGTACATAAATGTGTCACATCTAATTCGAGATGGTTATAGTATTAAATTTTAGAGATCCAAGATGTTTGGTATTAAAATTTGGAAAAAACTAAGTATCCACTCAACCAATAGTATATTTTTTCTCTTTTTTCCTATTTTTCTTTGTAAAATAGTACAAGAGATAGCTTGGAAGCACATGTTTACCAGATAAGAATACAATAAATATACTTCTCTTCAAGACAGACTCACCACTCACCGGCCGAGCACAGATTATTTCTGAATTTCTCCTCTCTCAGGGTCTCTTGCAACAACATCACTCCATCTATTATATACCTCCCTCGGATGAAAGAAGTTTGACAAGTGTTAATTACTATTTTCATAATTGGCTCACTCATGACCTGCGAGAGCACATATTCATCAGAGCACGTTTTCATGGAAGTATTAAGTCCAGTTTTGATATCGATCCAAGTAAGGAGTCTAGAAAAGTATCTTTATGCGGAGTTTCTGTCACACCCAAGGTGTTACGTTGTCTTGAGTGAATTGACTGCAGCGTTTAGAGTGGATGGGTGTGAGTGAATAATAGAGAAAACTTGATTAAAGGAAGATGCAAGAAGTAAATAACATGTAAGTAAAAAGAGAGAAAAGTGTTCGGGATTCCTGCAGATGGGAAGTTAGGCGCTGAGAGATACGGTTCATGTCGTCGGATTGAGGACAAGTACGCCATGAGGGGGTCCTCGAGGCGTGCGGAAGAGAGGGGTGTGCGACGTACGGTGTTCCGGGACGGTGAGCACACAAGTTTACCCAGGTTCGAATCCGCCGGCTTTGGACGGATCCTACTCCTGCTAGCAATCTAATAATACGGCAGAGCTGGAATATGAGTTACAAGGGTTTCGTCTGTGCGAGTTGAGATTGTAGACTATTGAGGTGTTGCCCTAAAGGCTCTCCCTAGGACGGCTTATATATATATCCGGCCTAGGGTTTACAGGAGAGATCTATCCGGCTACGACTAAGAGTCGGTTACAGAGTACATCTTGAACTACAAGTAACATTATGGCCTAAATCGGTAAGTCTTCTAGGCCTTCCCGTAGCCGGATTGGAATCCATCTTTCTCCCTGACTGGACCGCCCGTGAAGCAAAGCTCTAACCCGAAGTGGGCCACCTTGGTCAGTGAGGAACTGTGAGGATATCCAGAAAGTATATCCCCAACAGCAGCCCTCGGAGGCCTCCAAGATCCAAAGTCGGATTCATCATCGTCTAGCTTGACCTTCGGCTTGCAGAATCTTGAAGGGTTCCTGAAACTTCACAACAAAATATATGATCCGGGTCTTGAAAAATAAGTCGGACCTATCAACAGGTTACTCGGATTTTCCAGCTTGATTTCAAACTAAGCCGGAACTTGGTTTCTAACGCCACCTGACACAAGTCATGGTCAAGTCACGTCATCTGACAGGCATTCCGTCAGCATGACTGTTGGTGGGTCCGCGGTTCGCGGAACCGAGGCGCCATTTCAATGCGTGCGTGGAGATCGAGGCGACACAATCATCGCGTGGGTCCTTCCCAGTTCCTTCCACAACGCGTGGCGGTTACACTATAGCATTTGCACGAATCTTGGCGCAGTTAGGTGTATATAAGGGGTTAGGATTTTCTCCTTCTCCTTCCACAAGTCCTTTGCCTTTTCCTCTTCTCCCAATCTCCCTGCGCGCTCAGAGCTCCCCCGTTCCTCCCCCATAGAACTCCCAGCGCCACCCCTTTTAGGTCAACTGCTTCGCCGGAGAGATGGCTTCATCTTCTTCCTCCGGCTTGGCAGCAGCGGCGGCGACGGCGGAAGCGGTGGCAGAGAAAGAGAGCTTTCGCGGGCTCTGGATTCCCTGCGCGCTCAATGACGAGGGTCTCCAGAATGTGGAGAAGGAAGGGCTCCTTGCCGCCGGTGACTGGCGGAGCGGCTTCGAGGAAACCGTCCCCAACCCGCGCGACGGCGAGCGGGTCCACTTCGGCACCCAACTCGACAGAGGTTTGTCGTTTCCTCCCTCGGAGTTCTTCTCCGAGGTGATTGATCATTACGGAGTTCAACTCCATCATCTTCCTCCCAACTCTCTCTTAGAGATGAGCGCGTATGCTTCGTTGTGTGAGGGCTTTCTCGGCATTAGGCCGATTTTGACTCTTTTTCGGTACTATTTTCATGTCCGGAGAAACTCCATTACCGCCGGTGTTCCTTATATCATCGGCACTATTAGTTTTTCGCTTAGACGCGAGCGCACTTATCCCAAAATTCTAGCTAGTGGCTCGGTCAAACAATGGCCAGTCACGTTTTTCTATCATAGGGATATTCCGGCTCCTGGCAAAGCCACTGCTTTGCCGGCTTTTGTTGATGGAGCTGCCACGGCCCAACCTTCTTGGGACGAGGCTGCTCCGGCTCTCACCGACAATCTGATCCTCGCTAAGAGGCGGATCGAATACGTGATCAAACACACGGGACTGAAGGGATCCGATTTGGTCCAATGCTGGGTCTCACGCCGGATCCAGCCCCTTCAGTACCATGGGGATCGACTGATGCACTCCGTCACGTCATCCAAGAAAGATTCCCTTCGTATCAGCCCCAAATCCTACACCACTCAAGGCTACATAAGCCAGATCAAGTGGCTGATCCGGGAGCGGATCGAGAGGAGAATCCCGGAGGTTTCTCTGGATATGCATACGGCGGAAAACCCCGTCGACGAGGGTTTAACTCATCAATGCCCATTGTTATGGACTTGGGTTTTGGAGAAGGAGGGAGCGCTGGAGACATCTATCGGCTAGCAAACAAGCACACAGGGGACAAACATTTACCCAGGTTCAGGCCTCGTAGAGGTCCCTACTCCTGCTTGTCTGCTCGTGGAATTATCGAAGGAATCGAAAGTTACAATGGTGCGCAGATGCAATCTGGCGAGGGTTGTGGAAACTAGGGCTGCGTGTGTCCTCCTCGTCGCCCCCTCCTAGCCTTTATATAGATAGGCTAGGTCTCGGGTAGCAGTTCGAGTCGGTTACAAGTTAGGATTTTTCCCCTTCAAACTTTCTATCTTTAACTTCTTCTTGTTCTTTAAGCAATCGAGAGTCCGTAGGTTACTCGAGCCCCTTGTTTGGGCCTTGGCGACACCATGGGCATGTACATATTTGGACCGTATATACCAAGCTCGAGTACCTGTAGGGTATACCCATGTCAGTAGCCCCCGAGTGTCCAGTGGAATCGCAGATTCGATTGGGGACTTCTTGAAGTCTTCGAGTGCCTAAACGAGTGCATTTCGATTGCTTTTATTTGTGTCATAGGGATTGTTGATATATGTGCCTGATATAACCAAAGTATCGGTATCAGTTAACCACCTTAGGGTGAAACAACGCAATCTACTCGAACTCGAGTCCCCGGACTCGAATCTGGAAAAGTGCTGGCGTAATTTGACTCAAGCCGCGGAGGTCTTACAGGAGTCGAATTCCAGTTATATGGGTGTGAGCACTCGACGCGTCCGTCAAGGCATGTTCATCGTACCTATAGGCACGGATACATTTCTGGTAGTGCGCAGCTAAATGCGTTGCTAGGCCTTATTCAGGTCTTACCTTCACGCTGTAAGCGCGACATCCGAATTTTATCATCGCGGAGACGATTCGGATGACCCAGGAGACGCAGTCTCTTTGTAAAGAAAATTATGAGGCGGTGTCGCCATGAGCTTTGAGTGCGGATGTTATCAACACACGGTTTTCTGTATAAATAATCATAGGGTGCGCGACCAGCGCTCCCTATGGGAGTAGCCCCCGAGTGCCTGGTTGAGTCGAAGACTCAGGCAGGGACTAAATAACTTTTGCGACTGCTGTCGTCTTTTGGTTGCTTGTTTCAGTCGAATTTTTCCAGCGCTCCCTATGGGAGTAACCCATGTCCATAAACGAATCATATTTCGAATGGTTTGGGTTTGCTTATGATTGCCCTTGTTCCTGCAAAAAGAAAAGAAAATCGTAGGGTGCGCGGCCAGCGCTCCCTATGGGAGTAGCCCCCGAGTGCTTGGTGGAGTCGAAGACTCCAGAAAGGACTAAATTAGTCGAAGTTTTTCGCTGCGTAGCTTTGATGACGTCAGTGCTGACGCTTGTATGACCCCAGTTGCCTGCGTGAGCGAGTTTGACGGGACATGACGAGCAGTGGGTCCCACTTTTTGACTTTGATTTGACTGGGCGTGCGTAATCTTTATTTTAACTGCGCCTCCTCGATTTCCGTGTGTAATGGGAGTAGTGGAGGGACAGTTCACGCTTCCCCTTCTCCACGTGTCCAACACGATGTGTGCCACGCGTCCAATAGGGTTTTTCTGAGCCGTTGGATTGCATCTTCAAGGGTTAAGTAGCGGCGCTACGGCGGTAATTTTTCCCATATGTGCTCATTCTTCCTTGCTCTCATCGCCATTGCTGCTGCTCCTCTGCTTTTCTTTGCGCCCGTTTCCTTCACGACGCTGGACCAGCTCCGCTCGTTTCCGAGCTACTTTCTTCGCTCGCATCGCCGTCGTGCAATGGGGAAGAAGAAGGGAGGCGCCGCTGCTGATTCCGCGGTCACTGTTACCGCGGCGAAGAAGAAGGGCGGCTCCGCCGCTGCGGGCACTAGCACCGCCGCCAGCGGGAAGAAGAAGGTCGCGGGCAACCGCGTCACGAATGGTGCGTGGCGCCCTTCCATCATCAAGACGTCTGATCTTCGTCTTATTCGCCAAGACGGAGTGCTGTCCGCTGCAGTTGCCGACGCGCACATCCCCAACGGTGAGACCATTCCTGCTCCTCCCGCTGGTTTTCGAGTGATGTTTCTAGCATTCATCATTCACGGTCTCTCCTTGCCTCTTCACCCCTTTTTAGGGGTCTTCTTTGTTTCTACGGGCTCCAGCTCCATCAGCTGTCCCCAAATTCGATCCTCCACATCTCTTGCTTCATCACACTTTGCGAGTGCTGGCTCGGAATCGAGCCACACTTCGGCCTTTTCAAGCGCATCTTCAAATTGAAGCGCCAGTCTGCATCTGGCTCTTTAGTTTACGATGTAGGTGGTTGCAAAATCCACGTCGACCCATCCGCCACCTACTTCGACATCAAGCTCACGAAGTCCGTCCAAGGGTGGAGGGATAAATGGTTCTACATCCGTGATCAGAAGGCCAATGGTGAGCATTTTGGACTCGCGCCCTTCGATCCCGCGACACCGTGCAGGAGGATGCGCTCCTGGAAGAACGTAGTTGTGCCTGGCGAGCTCACGGAGACAGACGTGCTGTATCAACGCGTCTGTGACCTCGAGAGTCGCATAGGAAAAGAGGAGGGAGGCTGCGCTCTCATCCGAACTTGGCTGCGCCGTCGCGTCTAGCCCCTGCAAGCCAGAGTCCACCCCATGTTTCAATGGGTTGGCGCTGATGATGCCACTCGTGTGTCTGTCAATGGCATGTCTGCGAGTGACGTGGACAAGAGGGTTCGATTGGTCACGAAGTACACCGGCAAGGATGTGCTTCCTAGTGAGCTAGTTGTTCCTCCCTTTGATGCTTCGAATCCTCCTCCTGAGGTATAGTTGTGCTATGCAGTAGCTTATTTTGTCGATTGTTTTTCTGTTGCTTACTTGCTTTTTGCTGATTTTTGTTGTCTGTATGCAGGATTGGGCGGTGTCGCCTTGTATGCCCCCTCTCCCTGAGGGGATTATTCCTCGTGAAGCCTTGGAAGAGGATGAGTCTGAGTCGACTGTCCCTTCTAATGTGGAGGAGGAAGCCCCCGACTCCGATAGTCCGGATACTCGCAAGCGTTCGCGCAGCAAGGATTCTGACACGTCGTCTCCTTCGACTCCGGAAGGTACGGGTGTTGGTGCGGAGTCGCCAATTCCTGCCGTTCCTGTGAGGGCTGTGGCACCATCTTCTCGCAAGAAGATGCGATTGCCCAAGGAGTCTTCGTCGGAGTCGGTGGAGGCCACATTTGACTTTGACAAGTTTGACTGGTAAGTTTTCTAGTTCATTTGTTCTTCTCTGTTTTCTTCTTGTTGGCTTGTGTCGGAGTTTGCCCTTTCTCAATGTGGGTTTTGTCTTGTAGTCAAGAGGCGTCGTCATCTTCTGGCGACGTCGAATTTTTGAAGGTCGAGCGCGCTCCTTACCCTCCATTGGCGGCCCACTCCGTGCACAACTCTTCCAGTTCTCCTCGTGCAGGAGAGCGTCGAATGGTTGCCCGGGTGACGGTACAACAGACATCTTCGGAGTCACTGGAGGACCATGTAAGTATAGCTTTTCTTTGTTTTAGTGTTGCAGTCAATGTTATCTGTTGCCTCTGCTGATTCCTTGGTTGTGCTACAACTCCTTGTGAAGGAAGCCGCGCACTTGGTAGAACAAGTGATGGCGATGGGCCGCCAGCATGCAATGCTGGAGACACGTCACCGCGTGGTTGAAAGTGAGTGTTCTACACTTATTCTTCTTCGTCTTCTCCTTTTGATATAGTCGACTGATAATCAACTCTTGCTTGTCGTGTAGCTGAACATAATGCCTTATTGCGTAACGCCGCCACCTTAGAGAAGACACTTGCCACGGCTGTGAAGGGTCGCGACGAGGCAATCGCAGCGCGTGACGAGGCGCGGAAGCGTGAAGAGGATCTGCATGCCTCCTTTGCGGCCAGGGAAAAGTTGTTCGAAGAACAACTGTTCTCAATCGCCAAGGCTCTCTCAGGTACTTTTGCTTGTGGATATTGTTGTCCTTCTCTGCTTCTAATGTTTTTGCTGGTGGCGCTGATGTTTTTGGTCCATGTGTGGGTTTATGTACAGATGCTGGCGATTTGAGCTTTCACCCGCAGGCCCTTCGTCGCGATGACGCTCTGGCGGGTGCGCTGGCTGCAGTCGAGGACCGTAGCGCCGCTGTCCAGGATACACTTTCCAAGGCCAAGGGCGCCCTCAGTCGCCTCCGGGAGGAGTTGATGCCTAAGGCGGAGCTGATCGATAATATGGACGAGATGGTGGAGTCACTCGCCGGGGGTGTGCCTTCCAGCTACAAGAACTCACTCCGCGCGGCTGGCGCGTCCATGTCACTCGCCATGGTGCAGGCCCACGGAGTCGAGATCGATCCTTCTGCGGTGTCGAAGGCGATGTCTGTTGGCGCGGACGGTAAGCAGGTAGTCTTCGCTCCTTTCGCGACTGCCTGTGGCAAATATGGGCATCACTTGATAAATACTGTTGTGAAGTACTCTGAGGATCTCCAACGTGCCAAGAAGGCGGCGAAAGCTTCGGCCTCAGGGGCCGACGGAAAGTCAGTGGTGTCTGATACTGCCACAGACTTGATGAAGCCCCCGAAGCCGTCGAAGTCGAAGAAGCCAGCTGCTCCTTAGTTAGCTTTGTAATAGTTGATTAGTTTATGTCCTTTTGTTTAAGAACATGCCTGCTGGCGATTGTATCTGCTGATACTTATTCTGGTCTTGAATGCATCTGACCCTTTTGTCTTTGTTTTGATTTGGTCATCTTATTTGCTTCTATCTTGACTTGTGGTAGGGTACATCAAGTGATCCTATGAGGGGGATCCAGGACTCACCAACTCTTGATGATACCGTGGCACCGTCGTGCTCCAGGGTAGATGAGCTGTCCTTGCTTTCGCGACTGCGTGATCGCGTGAAGCAGCTAGAGCGTGAGTTGCCCGTGCTCCGTGATAACGCGGACGTGTGGAAGTCGAAGGCAGAAAATGCCGCCGCCCGAGAGCAATATCTGCTTGGCGAGGTGAGGCAGCTGGGCGACCAATTCTAGTGTTCGTTTGCTTGTTCTTATCTTTTCCTTGTAGTCACTCGCAGTGGTACGTTGTACTCATGCTGTTGGTGCTGCTTCGTGTAGTTGTTAGCGCGCGTCATCCGCAGGAGGAGAAGGATAGAATTGCTATTCGCCTGCATGATCTCACCCAAGAGCAACTTCAAGAGAGTGGATACTTCTGGGTAGATCATGATCGTGCGACTGCGCTAGCGACCCTGCAGGATCGTGCATCGCGAGTGCTGCTCTTTCTGAAGAAGTCGCAGTCATGCTTGAAGAACATTTATCGGGCGATGTTCCCGCTGGATAATACTCCGTCAAGCTTGCTGGACCTTTTAGCCAAATTTCAAGATATGTCCGCGGTTCGTGAATGCGTGAGGCAAGAGTTGGTGGCCGGTGCGAAGGCCGCTTTGTCAATGGTGCAACTGCACAGGCCTGACGTGGATAGTACGGCAATTGCGTCTGGGCCGTTTGCGCCACCAGCAGGTTCTGCCTGAAATATGGTGCCGCACTACCAGGCGGTGGACCGCCCAGCAGAAGAGATCGTCGACTTTTTTGAGGAACAAACCAACGTACTTCTGCTGCAGTAGTAGCCTTTTTGTATCTTGCACATAAGTGTACTTGTGTTGTAAAGTTTGTATAAGTCTTGTAAATAATTTATTGTCGTATGTGCATAAAGTGTTTTGTTAGCATGAAGTGCGTTGCACTATGCGAGTCCTTTTCGTTAGCCTGGCCATGTTTTATCTCAGTCCCTTGTCAACCTGTTAGGTGCGTTGCAGCTGTAGTGAGGTTGTGTTTTATGGGTTTCGATTGATGTACCAGCTACTCAGGATATCACGTTTTGTTTCAGAGAACAGATGTGTACAGGGTGGCGCAACCCCCGAGTATATAAATTGAAAAAGTAAAGGAGAACACAGAGTTTTGGGGCACTTAGCTTTTATTTATTCGAAGGACAGTGCGAGGTACAATGTGTGGCTAAGTAGCCTTATTTGCAATGTAAAAGTAAAAACGACTAAGGGTAGAAGCGTCGCAGCTGTGCGACGTTCCAGGAATTGGAGTATGCGACTCCTGTCTCTAAATCTTGAAGGCGATAGGGGCCACCTAGGATTACTTATGTAATCACGTACGGTCCTTCCCATGGGGACTCGAGCTTGAGATGCCCCTATTGCTTAAGTCGCAGTACCAGGTCACCTTCGACGAAGGATCTGGGGCAAAGCCTTCTACTGTGGTAGTTGCGCAGGTTCTGCTGGTAGATCGTGGATCTTTCTACGGTGTTTTCTCTTGCTTCGTCAAGGAGGTCGACAGAGTCTTCGAGTGCAAGGGATGACTCTTGTTTGCTGTAAGCGACCATGCGCGGCGCCTTGTATCATACTTCGGCGGGTAGCACTGCCTCTACTCCGTGCACCATAAAGAATGGCGTGTAGCCCATGGCGCTGTTTGGAGTTGTACGTAGGCTCTAGAGTACGAATTGCGGTTCATCTGGCCAACAACCCGCGGCTTGTTCGAGTGGTCGTAGGATTCGCTTCTTGATGCCGCTGCAGACGAGCCCGTTTGCTTTTTCCACCTTACCGTTGGTCTGTGGATGCGCTACTGAGGCGTAGCTGATGTTGATCCCCAGGTTCTCGCAGAATTCTTGGAACTCATTGGATGTGAAGTTCGTCCCGTTGTCGGTGATGATGCTGTGTGGCACGCCAAAACGGTAGACGATGGACTCGAAGAACTTGACTGCGCTGTGCCCTGATTGGTTGGTCACTGGCATGGCCTCGATCCACTTGGTGAATTTATCGACTGCGACCAAGAGGTAGACGTAGCCTCCTCTCAAGGACCTTGGAAGCTTGCCGACCATGTCGAGCCCCCACTATGCGAAGGGCCAGGCCAATGGGATTGGCCGTAGCTCTGCGCCTGGTGCGTGTGGCTTGTCCGCGAATCGCTGGCAAGCATTGCATTTTTGGACTATGTCCTTGGTGTCGCGCATGGCCGTGGGCCAGTAAAATCCAGCTCGTAGAGCTTCGGCAACAAGGGCGCGACTGCCGGCGTGGTGCCCGCAGGTCCCTTCATGGATGTCAAGGAGGACTGCTCTTCCGTCGGCCATGGAGACGCATCTTGTAGCACTCCTGTGATGCTGCGTTTATACAGCCGTTGATAACGGCGAATGCCTTGGATCGCCGCGCGATGTGACGTGCATCTGTCGGATCGTCCGGTAGCCTCTTATTGAGGAGGTACGTAATGTACGGCTACGTCCAGGATTGCTCGATCATCATGACGCTCATTGGTCCCTCGAGTCCTGTGTCCAGCTCCAGGTCATCGAGTGCCATTGGCTCATTGGGTGGCGTAGCCCCCGAGTCCAGTGCTGCGCTTGTTTTCTTCTCTACGGCCTTTGGCTTGATGGAGCGTTCGCATATGCGCTCGAGAAATACCCTAGGTGGTATGGGGGCGCAGGTAGAGCCTATGTTGGCGAGTTCGTCCGCCTCTTCATTGCTTTCGCGACCTACGTATCGTAGTTCGCAACCATCGAAGTCTCCTTCGAGTGTATCGTAGAGGTCGCGGTACGCGATCATGTTGTCGTTCAGTGCGTCACACTCATGCATTGTTTGGTTGACGACCAACTTGGAGTCGCCATATATGATGAGCCTCTTGGCGCCGCAAGCTTTTTCCATCCTCATCCCGTGCAACAGGGCCTCGTATTCAGCCTTGTTGTTTGAGGTTGTGAACTGCATTCACAGGATATACTTCAGCTTGTCCCCTTGAGGTGATGTTAGTATGACACCTGCGCCTGCTCCGTCTTTCCGCTTGGACCCATCGAAGTGCATTGTCCAGAGGTAGGACATATCTGGCTTGTCCGGGAGTTGGTTCTCCATCTAGTGCACGAGGAAGTCAGGGAGAACTTGCGACTTGATTGTGTCGCGCTTTTCGTATGTGATGTCTCGTGGAGACAGCTCTATTCCCCAAAATGCGACTCGCCCCGTGGCGTCAGGGTTATTGAGGATATGTCCCAACAAGGCGTCGTTGACTACCACGATTGGGTGTTCCTAGAAGTAGTGGCACAGTCGCCGGTCGGTCATAAAGATGTCGTATGCCAGCTTCTGGTAGTGCGGGTACCGTTGTTTTGTTGGTGTGAGGACCTCGCTGAGGTAGTATATCGGGTGTTGTATGCCGTGGACCTTGTTTTCCTCCGCTCTCTCGACGACGAGCACTGTGCTGACCACCTGGTTGGTGGCGGAGATGTACAGCAACAGTGGTTCCCTTTCTCGTGGAGTCACCAACACTGGCAAAGTGGATAGCAGGCGCTTGAGATCTTCGAATGCTTCTTGCGCTTCATTGGTCCACTCGAATTTTTCAGCTTTGTGGAGGAGCTGGTAGAAGGACAGTGCCTTTTCACCCATCCGACTGATAAATCGACTAAGGGCCATGATTCGTCCGGCCAGTTGCTGGACGCCTCTTATGTTCTTTGGCTTCTCATGGCCAGTATGGCTTTTATCTTCTTCGGGTTCGCCTCGATTCCCCTCGCGGAGATGAGATAATCGAGTAGCTGCCCAGATGGTACGCCGAAGGCGCATTTGTCCGGATTGAGCTTGATCCTGTAGCGGTCGAGGTTGGCGAAGGTTTCGCGCAAATCGTCGATTAGAGAGGCTTCCTCCTTGGTCTTGATTACTATGTCGTCGACATAGACTTGGATGTTGCGACCCAGTTGTTCCTTGAGGCAAGCCTGCATGCACCGCTGGTAGGTGGCTCCCACGTTTTTTAGCCCGAAGGGCATTGTGTTGTAGCAGAACACACCAAAGGACGTTGTAAACGCTGTTTTCTCCTGATCTTCCTCCTTCATTCGAATTTGATTATAGCCTGAGTAGGCGTCGAGGAAGCAGAGGCGCTCGCATCCTGCGGTGGAGTCGATGATCTGGTCGATCCGTGGCAGCGGGTTTGGGCAGTGCTTGTTCAGAGAAGTGAAGTCCACGCACATCCGCAGGATATCCGTGTCCTTTTTTGGTACCAGCACCGTGTTGGCGAGCCAAGTGCTTTCCTTGATCTCGTGTATGAACTTGGCCTCAAGGAGTCTGTTGATCTCCATTCCAACTGCTTGCGCTTGTGGCTCAGACAATCGCCTAAGTGTTTGCTTGACTGGCCTTGCGTCGGGGTTGACGTTGAGTGCGTGCTCGGTGAATTCCCTAGGAAATCATGGCATGTCCGCAGGACACCAGGCAAAAATTTCTAAGTGCTCATGGAGGAGTTCGACGAGCGCGAGTTCCTATGCGGGACTCAAGTTGTTGGCGATGAGGGTCGTCTTGGCGGGATCCGATGGATGGACCGGCACTTTCTTTGTGTGCACAGATGAGTCGAAGGAGAGATCAGGTGAGCTTTGCCTGCTCAGGGGAGGCAGGCTGTTGTCTATCGTCTCTTTCAATCTCGCAGTTCCTCCTGAATGCCGAAGGACTGGGAGATTCTGTTGAATTCCCTGTCGCAACTGTCAGATCTTCCAAAGCTCCCGTTGATCGTGATGACGCCATTGGGACCTGGAATTTTCATCTGTAGGTAGGCGTAGTAGGGCACTGCCATGAACCTAGCGAACGCGATGCGCCCGAGGATGCAGTGGTACTGTGAGGGCCAGTCGACGACTTCAAAGTCGATGCACTCGCGCCGGAAGTTCTTCGGGGTGCCGAAGATGACGTCGAGGTTGATTTTTCCCAGGGGGTATACGCCTTTCCCTGGGACGATGCCATGGAACGTTGTGTTCGATGCCTCTAGGCAGGTTAGAGGGATCCTCATTGCTCGCAAGGTACTTGCGAATATGAGGTTGATGCCGCTTCCGCCGGCCATGAAGACGCGGCTCATGTCGAAGCCTCCACTTTGCACCTCGAGTACGAGGGGGCAATGACCTAGACGGGGTATCTGAGGCGGGTGGTCGCGCTTGTCGAAGGTAATGCATGACTCGCTTCCACTGAGGTACTCAGTGGTGGATGGTGGCGAGTGCGTGGCCAAGTTGACTTGGTGAGTGATGGCCTTCTGCACCCTGTTGGAGGGGCGTCCCTTTTGGATCATCATGGTGCCCATGGCCCGTGGTTACGGTTCGCCTCCGTGGTGCTGGTCCGGTGCGGCTCCGTTCGGGGGTGGCCCAGGTGGTGGTGGCGGTGCGCCATGTGCCACGGCGCCTGGAGCGTCTCCGTAGCCTCTTTCGACTGCATTGCGGTTCATCCGAACCAATCCCTCGTGTAGCTTGAGGAACTCGCGACAGTCCTTGAAGAGGTGGCTGGACTTTCTCTTGCCATCATGCTTGTCGATGTAGAAGTGCACCGTGCATGGCCCGGACAGTTTGTCCTTGATGGAGGTCGCGGGTGCCTCATCGCGAGTGCGGCGTTGCCATACTTGCGTGGTTTTCCCAGAGTCGCGATATCCGCCGCTATGGTATCCGCCGCTACGGTATCCGTTGTTGCGGTTATCGTCATGTCTATCGGCATAGCCGGCCGTGACCATGTTGACGTCGTCGCGGTCATCGTAGATGCGCATGCGACGCTTGCCTCGGCGGTCGCGTCTGCGTTCGAGTTCTGCCTCCTCGTTGGAGTGAGCGCGATTCTTTACCGAATCATCTCCATCGGCCCACCGATTCGCGATCTCCATCAGGTGGTCGATGGTTTGGGGCTTTGAGCGGCCCAGCTCCTCCCTGAGTTCTAGGCGGCGGACACCACCGTTGAATGCATCAATCGCACGGTCTTCCGAGATGTTCTCCATGGAGTTCTTGATGATGGACCACCTTCGGATGTAGGAGCGCATCGATTCGCCAGATCTTTGCTGGCAGTATCTCAGCTCTTTGATTGATGCGGGCCGCTTGTACGTGCTCTTAAAGTTCCGCGCAAAGCTATAAACCAGCTCATCCCAACTGCGAATGGATCCGCGTGGGAGGTTATTGAGCCATGCTCGGGCGGCGCCCTGCAGCTGTAGCTGCAAGCATTGCATGGCAGTGCTTTGACTGCCTCCGTGGAGTCTGACAGAGGAGATGTGGTCCTCCAGCCAGATTTTGGGGTCCTATAGGTCGTCGAATTTCAGGTTCTCCGACGGGAGTTTAAACCCTTTAGGCATTCGGTTCTGTCTAATGGATCTGCTGAAGCATCTGGCGCCGCAGAGCTCCCCATCTTTTTCTTCCGTGTCAGTCGATCGAGCACGTCGTGCCCTTGATTTGTCGATCTTGTGCTGCGTGAGGTCGTCGCCTGCATTGTAGTCACGATCGTGTCGCCGTGAGCAGCCGCGCCGAGACAGGTCGTGACTGTCATCGCTGGATGAGGGCGAGTAGTGGTGCTTTGCTAGCGCTTTGCCCTTTTTGGGTCTGGTGTTGGCTCCTTGTCGAGGGCGGCCTCGATTAATACCATGCCCGTGATCGTAGATCGGTGCATGGCAGTTCGGGGATCTGGTTATTGAGGAGGTACATGGTGGCTGCTGTCACCGCAGCCTGCGGCGTCCTGGGGACCACGTTGCCTCTCGTGTCGACTGTCATAGAGCCAAAGTTGAGGACTTTCGCGGCTTCTATGCGTTCTTGTTCGGTAAGATGAGCCATCCGCGATTGCCTCTTCTTGGCGAGTTACTCGTTGACCCTTGAGGAGGATCCTCCGTAGGAGGAGAGCCCAGCACGACGAAGGCTCGATTCGTCCGCTGCCTTTTTACGCGCCTCAAGTTACGCGATTGTTTGTAGTTGGCGCTTGAATTCTTCCTTCAGGAGCCATTGATATCCCATCAGCAGTTCTTGCGGGGACCCGAAGGGTAGAGGAGTGCCTCGTAATGCCTCGCGGTAGCGATCCCACTCTTGCTCGTTGAGCTTCATTACGACGTGTTCGCCAGTTTGCTCATTGATTATGCTGGGAGGTTCGACTGCTCCTCCATTGTTGACGGGGGCGTGATTTCCTTACCGCCGTTGCCACCATTGCCACCGTTATCGCCGTTGGGTGGATCGGTGCCATTGCCCGGATTGCCACCGTTGTCGCGATTGGCAGCAGTGTCGCCTGCGTTGATGACGGTGCACATGAAGTGATTAGGGAAGCTGTTGCTTCCACAACTCTCAGATCCGGAACCGTAGGTTCCATCTTCAGTGGCCAGATCGCTCAGATCGGAATCGCGACTGCTGTCGCTGACCGTGTTTTCGACTGTCACCGGGGCGTTGAGCTCGCTGAGGGTGCCGATCGATGGACGGAACCATGATGCTGGGGCAATCGCCGGTGCTGTCGGCTGATCAGGCATGCGAAGCGTGCCCATCTGACCAACTTGGAAGCGGAAGCTCCCAATCGCCAGGCTGATTCCGTCGCCCACGGACTCGAAGGCCGGGCGGGTGGCCGGCGTGTGGACGGTGAAGTCGAACGCGCCGAAGAGCTGGCGAATCTCCGTTGTTGCGGAGTTGTAGATCACAGTTGATGGGGACGAAGAAGCCGCAACATCAGCACTCCCAGTTCCCACAGACGAGGCCAATTGACGAGGGTTTAACTCATCAATGCCCATTGTTATGGACTTGGGTTTTGGAGAAGGAGGGAGCGCTGGAGACATCTATCGGCTAGCAAACAAGCACACAGGGGACAAAGATTTACCCAGGTTTAGGCCTCGTAGAGGTCCCTACTCCTGCTTGTCTGCTCATGGAATTATCGAAGGAATCGAAAGTTACAACGGTGCGCAGATGCAATCTGGCGAGGATTGTGGAAACTAGGGTTGCGTGTGTCCTCCTCGCCGCCCCCTCCTAGCCTTTATATAGATAGGCTAGGTCTCGGGTAGCAGGTCGAGTCGGTTACAAGTTAGGGTTTTTCCCCTTCAAACTTTCTATCTTTAACTTCTTCTTGTTCTTCAAGCAATCGAGAGTCCGTAGGTTACTCGAGCCCCTTGTTTGGGCCTTGGCGACACCGTGGGCCTGTACGTATTTGAACCGTATATACCAAGCTCGAGTACCTGTAGGGTATACCCATGTCACCCGTAGTGCTGGTAAGCTTCCATCAGTACACTTTTTATGTGTTTTAATCTTCGAGTTATACTGCAATACTGATATGTTTTCTTATTTTCAGCTTGCCGACCTCCTCGAGTCGGAACTTGCTCCGCTCGAAGGATATCCTCCTAAGTTTTCTCAGGAGACAGAGGTGGTCCCATTGCTGGACCTTGCGCTCAAGAAGCGCAAAGCTCCGATAGTGGATGTTGCCACAAAGGAGGTGCCTGTCGTGAAGAGGTAACTTTTAGTCACAACTTCCGCCTTTGTACTTTACTCAAATTTCTTTCCGAGATGTAATGTTTCTGACTTTACTACATTGTCAGAGCAAAACCGCTCATCAAGGGCAAGGGGAAGGGAATTTCTTCGAAGCCCCTGCGACAGACGAAGCTCACCATAGCTTCCCCTGCCGTAGCTCCTCCGACTCCTGCCCCTCAACCTTCTGCAATGCCGGCGACCATTCCTTCCCCGGTCGTCGCAGAAGATCCGGCTCCTTCAACAGAGCCCGCGATCCTTGAATCGCACACTGACATCACCATGGGTGAGTCAGATCTAGATAAGGGTGAACCCACTTTGGGTAATGATCCCTCGGCAGAAACCTTCGCCGAAAACCTTATCAGCAATTCGGGACTTGCCAAGTTTGGCCTGTCTCGGAAATCTGCTGAAGAAATCCAGCGGCTCGCGAGCCAATGCCTAGAGAAAAGTACTTTATCTGCCGAAGAAGAAGCGCAAGAAGCAGAGGACGTCAAGTTCTCTGACCTCTCGCCCAGGTGCGCCTTCGCAACGAGAGGATTAGGACTGGTGAGCTCCCAACAGCCCCAGTGATTCCTCTGACTCTCGCCGAAAAGGTGGCCGCTGAAGTGAACGCGAGTTTGGATAAACTCACCCGCGAACAATATGTAAGTCGGAATTCCAACTCCTGTTTTTTCCATTCTTTTATGTCATATCCTCTAGCCCCCAAGCATGAAGTAGGATATATAATCCGGGTTTATGCTTCATTAGGATGCCAAAGAACGAACTAGTGTAGCCCCCAAGGCTCGTGCTGGTATTAGCAAAAATATTAGTCTGAGTCTTAAGTAGCTTTCTGACTTTGAGTATTCTGACTTAGAGAAAGTATGTTCCTATAACCAGGATTTACTGAAGAATGTCTGCGATAAGCGGAGAGAGATCAAAGCTCTCCGGCTTAAAAATGCTGAACTTAAAGTTGCCAAGGATGAGGCCGAAGGTAAACATTCCGAGACTCAAACCTTGTCTTTGTTATTTTCAATGTCGATTTTTCCGAACTGTTGTTCTTTTTGACTTACAGCGCTGGTGAAACAATCCTGCGCCATGATCAAAGAGGCCAAGAACCTCAAAACCCTGGTGGTGGAGAACAAGGAGCTTCGTCAAGAGCTGGATAAGCTCAAGGCGGATCATGAAAAGAGCATTGCTCAAATCCTTGAATCCTCCTCCATGGCCACTGATGAGCGTGATCGCAAGAAGATTGCTGCTCAAGATAAAACAATCTCGGACCTCAAGAATGAGCTTAACAGAGAGAGCCCAGGCGCTCCGGGCTGAACTCCAGAGTCTCCGGGAGGAGGAGACCAAAATTGACGACGACATTTTCGGATATTTCTTAACTTTTTTGTATATAGGTCCTCTGAACTTGACAGACTCTTCTTCCACTGAGCCCTGCACCCACCGTCTTACCCAAGTCGGTGACCTGCTTCATGACTTCCGCCAATCCCTTGAGGACATCGGCGAAGCTCTCAAGATTCCGGACATGCACAGCATGTCGGATTTTTAGGTGCGGGACAAGGCAAAGGAGATGCCGCAGCTCGTCCAGGATTGGAACATGTCCTACGCGCGATCAGCAGCACAGAACGCTCTCACCATGGTCATGAGCCACCATGGAAACACGGAGATATGGCAAGTGACCAGAGGGTACTCTACAGTGGATGAAGATGGCCAGGAGCAGGACATCAAAGCCATTATGGACTCCTCTGCCGGATATGGGTGTCATGTAGCTGACTTGACCAGCTACGATACTCCATTCTTCAACCGCGTGGACACTCTGCCTCCGCCTCAAGAAGAAACATCAGAAATTTCCGACGATGAACGCACCACCTCGTATGCAGACATCTCGGAACGATATCAAGGCGACGTATCCAGCATGCCGACAGCTCCTTCATCTCCTCCTGCATCATAGATCAGAATTTTTTGTATTATTCCGGAAAAACATGATGCGTCTGTAAATATGCAGTATTTTAACTTTGCTAGTGCTAAGCTTTTGATCTATTCAACACTTTTTTGCTTTGAGTTTTTTTTGTGTGCCTGAAATGTTTACATAAGCACTTGTATTTTTTCCATCTATACTTGTCGTTTATCTGGCTTTTCGCCTCATCCCTTTCGTGAGCCGGCTAAACCTTCTGCCGGAAACTTTGCCGAGCAACGGAGCTCAATTGCTAAACCAGTTTAAACTCGGAAACAAAGCCGGCTTCCAGTACCAACAATTCACTACTCGGAAAATGCCCGCATCTAGCAATCAGACAAATAACCAAAGTAAAGACTAGAAATTTTAGAGTTATACCCGAAGGTAGGAATTTTAGAATCAGAAATCTAAACCAGAACGAACATGAGCATAAAGTACTTTCAAGCATTCTGGGATTCTCGACTATGACATGATCATTCGGAAATAAGATGGTAAAAACTTCTCAGAAAAATCTTGAGGCAACCAAAACTTGTATTTCTCACAGAACATGTACATATATATGATTACAAAGAAGGATAAACTAAGAATAAAAGGGACGTAGCTGAGCAATATTCCACGGTCTGTCTAACTCATCCGGATTTGTACTGCCTCCAGCTCTCTTTCTCTTCTTAGTAGCAGGTCTTTCTTTGACTGGCCTCATATCAGTTAAGTAGTACGATCCATTGTGCAATACTCGACTAACTAAAAAGGGCCCTTCCCATACTGGGGAAAGTTTGTGCTTTCTTTGTTGCACAAGCCAGAGAACCAAATCACCTTTATTGAAAGATCTATTTCGGACTCTCTGGCTATGATACTTGCGTAACTTCTGCTGATAGGCTGTAGATCTCATTTCAGCAACGACGCGAACTTCTTCGACTAGGTCGATATCATTTTGTCGAGAAACCTCGGCATCCTCTTCAATATACGCGGCCACTCTAGGAGAGGTATGAATCAAATCACTAGGAAGAACTGCTTCTGCGCCATAGACCAAGAAGAAAGGTGTGTATCCTATTGACCTGTTTGGAGTTGTTCGTAAACTCCAAATTATAGAGGGTAATTCCTCTGCCCAAGCCCCCGCAGCACGTCGTAGTGGTGCTTCGAGTCTCGGTTTTAGGCCTTGTAGGATTAAACCATTTGCTCTTTCGACTTGTCCGTTAGCCTATGGATGTGCGACTAACGCAATGTCAAGCCGGACATTATGCTCGTTGCAGAATTCAGCCAATTCTCCCATAGAGAAGTTACTCCCGTTGTCCGTGATAATGCTATGTGGATAACCATACCGGATTATAACATCCTCGACAAATCTTTTGTATGTTGCTCCATCACAACTAGTGACAGGTTTAGCCTCAATCCATTTGGTGAATTTATCCACCATCACTAAGAGGTGAGTAAATCCACTTGGAGCTCGTTTAAATGGTCCTACCATATCAAGCCCCCAGACCACAAAGGGCCATGTTATAGGTATTGTTCGCAGCTGATCAGCCGGAACATGAGCTTGCTTGGCGTACATTTGGCAGCCTTTGCACGTCTTGACTCATCGTTCGGCATCTGCTTGAGCTGTAAGCCAGAAAAATCCGTGTCTAAAACCTTTTGCCACTAAAGATTTGGCTGCAGCGTGGTGACCACACTCGCCTTCGTGGATTTCTCTTAAGATTTCCACTCCTTGTTTCGGAGATACACAGCGCTGAGAGACCCCAGAAACACTCCGTTTATGGAGCTCACCTTTAACAATAGTATAGGATTTTGCTTGTCGGATAATCTGCCGGCTCCGCACATAGTCTTCGGGTAATTTGCCATCTACCAAATAATCGAGGTAGGGTTGAGTCTAGCTGGGAATTACAGCCAGAACTGCTATCAAAGGTGAGTCGGATTTGGTCGGATATTCCTCATCTACTCCTTTTATTGAGGGAACTTTGAGGTGCTCTAAAAAAGCGCCATCCGGGACCTCTTTCCTCGCAGAACCTATACTGGGGAAAGTGCGTCTGCTTCCTCATTTTCTGCTCGAGGGATGTGTTGAACTTCGAACCCTTCGAATGATTTAGATAGATCATCCATGGCAACTTTATATGCTGCCATGTGTTTATTTGCATTACAAATATCCGACACTTGTTGAGAAACAAGATCCAAATCTCCGTAACACATCAAACATCGGATGCCAATATCCTTAGCAATCCGGATTCCATGCAGCAGTACTTCATACTCGGCAATATTGTTTGTCGCTGTGAAGTGGATCTGCAACACGTATAAAATTTTATGTCCTTAGGGTGATTTGAGCACCACGCCAGCCCCCGAGCCCCCTCGAGCCTTAGACCCATCGAAAAGGAGGGTCCAATATTCCGACTCAGGGAGGATCATGTTCTCCTTCGTCTCTGTCCAATCAGCGACAAAGTCAGCAAGGATCTGGGATTTGATTGCTGTCCTAGGTTTATACTCAATATCGAAAGCTGAAAGCTCTATGCCCCATTTGGCGACGCGTCCTGTGGCATCACTGTTGTTGATTATATCTCTCATGGGAGCTGTGCTCACCTCGGTAATTGGATGCTCCTGAAAGTAGTGTCGTAACTTACGAGATGCTAGAAAAACTCCGTAAGCCAACTTTTGATAGTGCGGATACCGCTGTTTTGATTCTGTCAGGACCTGGTTGACAAAGTAAGTCGGACGCTATACCAGGTGTTCCTGATTTTCCTCTCATCTCTCCACCACCATGACGATACTAACGACTTTATTTGTTGTAGCAAGATAGAGCAACATCGGTTCCTGAGGTTCCGGTGCTGCAAGGATAGGAGCAGATGAGAGTACTTTCTTCAGGTCTTGTAGTGCAGCTTCAGCTTCGTCAGTCCAAACAAAATCCTTGGTCTTTTTCAGGAGTTTGTATAATGGTGCGGCTCTTTCACCGAGCCGGTTTACAAATCGGCTGACCGCAGCGATGCAACCAGTTAACCTTTGTACGTCCTTCAGGCGAGTTGGCCTGGAAATGTTGAGTATAGCCTTGATTTTGTCTCGGTTCACCTCTATGCCTCTTTGAGACACGATGAAACCTAACAATTTTACGGTTGGTATTCCAAAGAAGCATTTCTTCGGGTTAAGAATGATGTTGTATTTTCGTAGATTGGCAAATGTTTCCTCCAAGTCGGAAATCAACGTTTCCTTCTTTTTGGACATTACCGCGATATCATCCACGTATGCGTCCGAGTTGGTCATGGAGGCAACGCTGCATCGTGCGCTGGTACGTAGCTCCTGCGTTCTTCAGCTCAAAGGGCATCATAACAAAACAGAAGGTTCCAAAGAGGGTTATGAATGAAGTTTTGACTTTGTCAGATTCCTTTATCCGGATTTGGTGATAACCGGAATATGCGTCGAGAAAACAGAGGAGTTCCGAGCCTGCTGTAGAATCGATAACTTGATCAATTCTAGGCAGAGTGAACAGATCTTTTGGACAAGCCTTATTCAAGGCAGTATAATCAACACACATCCTTAAATTAGTGGTGTCCATTTCAGGGACCATTACAGGATTGGCCGACCACTCAGTGTGGATGACCTCTTCTATGAATCCGGCTAACTCGAGCCATGCTAGTTCCTTAGCTATTGCCTTACGCTTTTCATCGCCAAACGGCCGTAGGGACTGTTTGACGGGTTTAGCGTTTGGGTTTACATTTAGAGAGTGCTCGGCAAGTTCCCTAGGTACTCCGGTCATGTCAGATGGTTGCCATGCGAAGATATCTTGATTTGCTTGGAGGAACTTGACGAGCGCGCTTTCCTATGCGCTACCTAGGCCTACGCCTATCTGGGTCACCTTGGAGGGGTCATCATCCTTCAACGGCGCTTTCTTCATCTCTTCCGATGCCTTGAACTCCAGATTTGGCTTTTTCACCTCCTTCTTTGTTGCGGGCATCTCGGACGGATCTATGCTCTTCTTGATCTCCTGCTACTCCTGGGCGTGCAGCACAGCTTCGGGAAAGGCGGCATTTCCATCCTCGCACTCTCAAGCTTTCTTCGGGTCTCCCCTGATGGTGATCACGCCGTTGGGACCTAGAATTTTCATCATATTGTAAATGTAACATGGACGAGCCATAAAATCCTAGTAAGCCGGACGTCCGAATATAGCGTGGTATGCGCTCTTGAACGGGACCACTTCGAAGGAAAGTGCCTCCGTCCGATAGTTCTCTAGAGTTCCAAAGGTAACATCCAAAGTAATCTCTCCTAGGGAATTAGCTTGTCTTCCTGGGAAAACTCCGTGAAAGATCACAGAGCTATGGTTGAGCTGGGTTTCCGAGATCTTCATCCGGCATAGCGTTTCGACATAGAGAATATTGATGCTGCTACCACCATCCATGAGGGTCTTGGAGAAACCATAACCGTCAATAAGTGGGTTGACGATTAAGGCGTATTTTCCTCGCCTGTGTAACTTAGGCGGATGATCAGCGTGGTCAAATGTGATCGCCACTTCCGATCAGTCCAGATATTGAGGGACAGCCGGAACTGTTGCATTGAGCTTGTGTAGAACTGCCTTCTTGACCTTTGCTGGTTGAGATCCGAGGAAAGTGACGTAAGTGTCCTTCTTGGTGGGAAAAGTCTTCTTCCCTTCCGGCTTGGGATTTGAAGCATCAGCTTCCTCCATGTCGGAATCTTCCTTGGTCTCCTTGTCCTTTTCGGGATTTTTCTTTCCCTTCTTCCGCTTAGCTTTGTAGCGCGCGGTGTCATCTCTTTTGATGTCGTCATTGAAACGACATTCAGCATTGGTGTGGGATGAGCCCCCATTGGCGTCTAGGTGATGCACACATGGGTTATTGGCAATGTCGGCCCAAGAATAGGTTTTGCCTGGTTGTTGTTCTCCTCTACCCTGGACCCTTCAAGTCCCATGGCCACGCCCGCGGCCTCCGCCGCGTTCTCTTTGTCCTCCAGACCCGAAAACAGTAGTAACCACTGCTGTTTCCGCGCTGGGTTTTTCTTCCGAGGTATTTTTGCGCTTCTGAGCTTGTTGCTTTGGTTGTCTTGCCGACTGAGGCACAGCTAGGACGTTGAGTAATCCCTCTGCATTGTCGTTAGCATCTGCATACTTGCTCGTTGTTTCTATCATCTCTCCCAAATCAGTGACCTTGTCACACTTCAAGCGGTAACGTAGTAGACCAATTGGGAGTCCTGCGATGAAAGCTTCAATCGCGGTTTGATCGTTTACTCCTTCACATGAGTTCTTGGTGTCGATCCATCGTCCAAGGTAATCCTGGCAAGTTTCTCCGGCTTTCTGGGTGCAATGCTGTAGGTCTCCAACCGTACAGGGCCTCCGATATGTGCCTTCAAAATTCCGAAAGAATGCACTTTGCATGTCATACCAGTTATGGATGGTGTTCTTCGGAAGTTCATTGATCCATGATCGCGCCGTCTTCCGCAACATAAGTGGGAGATATCGGGTTGCGACCAGACTGTTTTCGCCTTTGGTGATGCAGCAAGCTTGGAAAAAATCCTGAAGCCAGGTATCTGGCCGAGCAATGCCATCATAGGCTTGGATATGCCTTGAGATAGCAAATCCTTCTGGGAATTTTGTAGCTCTGACGCGTGGTCCGAAGCACTTTGGGCCCATGTAGATGTCATCGTTTTCGTAGCGCCGTGCCTCTATGTTGGAATTGATCCTGTGCCTTGCGTCGTTCGGGGATAGAGATCGTCTCGAATGTCGGCTGTGGCTGCGGTGCCTTGGAGCCGGACTTTGGCTTCTGCCACCACCTCCTCCGCCTCGTCGTCTTCCTTGCCCTCCTTGGGAGCCGTTGTGATGACTGCTTGGTGGAGATGGTGGGGCAGCTGAATTGTTTCCGGCTGATCGCCGGTCTCCGTCGGGAGCGTCATTATTCCGGTTCCGGGGAGGATCTTGACTACGACGAGCCCCCTGCCGGCTTGTCCCAGCATGGTTTCCGTCGTTCCTTCGTCCGTCGTTCCCACCACGGTGGGGATCAGCCGGACGGCTTGCATGTCTAGGAGCTGGCATTTTTTGACGATCCTCCTCCCGACGTTTCTCTTTATCTTCTCCCCTTCGCTCGTTAGACTCTCGCCGGGGAGGGTTCCTCGGATTCAGTGCAGCAATGGCCTCTTTTTCGGCCGCTGGGGCGACGTTGCTCCAGTTACACGTAGTTTTGTAATGCTGTCCTGACGATCCGGTTCTTGAATAATTGTCTTCCCAGCGTTTGGGGCGATGATACTGCTCCCGGACATGATGGGGTCTTACGTCAGCCCATGCCGGATCAGTGCAACATTGGTCGGAATCCGATACCACTTTTTGACTTCCGGACAGGGCGACCTTTTGCTGCTCCAGTCCCTTGTTGAGTAGTTTGATACCCAAAAGGATCTCCTCTGGTCCTGGATTAGCCGATAAAATTTCTCAGGCTGCCACGGTATTCTGTACTGGGGTTGGATATACCCAATCTCCTTTGCTATCTTTCCGTGGCTTCCCCATCTCATCCCTGATAAGGACAGCACGGACATGTAGGAATTGGTCGTCATTGGTGTGACGCTTCCGTGTCTTCTGATGCAACCGAGACATGTAATCCTTAGTTGCCATGCGTTTCTTCTCCACCTCAATGTTTTTGGCTTCATCGAGGAGTTGTTGACGACGCGCTTCTAGGGCTTGGGCCCTTTCGTCTAGCTCTTCAGCAGTAAGTTCTCCAGCTGTAGGGATAGGTGTGGTTAATGCAGCATCGATGAGTTTACGCGCACCTTCGTTGATCACGTGTCCATCCACCGATTCTTCTTTTTCGGCTCTTCTGGGATAAGTGCTCCATCCGAGTATTCTTCGTATTCCTCGGCAATCACCTCCTCTGTCAAAGGGTCTTTTTCCGGGGTCTTGTTCTTCTTGTTCTTATTCTTTGCCTTCTTGGCAGCGCCGGTAGCAAAGACGGCTTTAGGTCCGTTTCCTGGAGTCAAGCTCTGATCGGTACTTTCGGACATCTGGACTTCGGGATTATCTCCGACGTCCATGTCATCCTGCGCTTTGGGAGAGTGTTCCCCGGATCCTTCATCCATGGCTTCTCCTTCTTTTGCAGCTTTGGAGTTATACTCCTCTTCATATTCCGCGGAAAACTTTCGGAAATCTGCTGACGTCATCTATTCATCCGAGGATGCGGGTACGTCGGCGTTTGCTCCAATTGCCTCCAGCACAGAGTCGGCATTTTCTCCGGCATTGGCAAAGTCGGATCCGGATCCCACGTATCCGACGAAGTGCGACGCGTGCTTCCTGAGGTACCTGCGGCTTTCGCGATCAGCCATGTCGAAACTTTTGATGGTCTCGAGGATTGCATCCGTGCTTTCGCCTTGCAGTATCGTGCGTCTCAGTGTGTACCTCAGGAAAGGCCTGTCTGTCCTGGCATCATCAGAGCCGGAATCAGTGTCGTTGTTATGCTCCTCCTGAATTTCGACTTCCACGGGTGGGTCGATCTGGGATCCGGCCTCTCGAGGGAGATCCACTCTAGATTCGACTTGAACCGCTAGGTCATCTTCAGACTCGGATTTCTCCACTATCTCCGCAACTGGTGCGGGCTGGGTGGGATTAGGGTTTTCTGAGATCCGGAACTCTGCCGCCTCCACGGACAAAGGGGACCCAGAAGATTCTTCTACCTCTATCATCACCGCGGGGGTGGGTTGGGCAGGTTCAGCGAAACCGATGTAAACATCGATCTCGCCAAAAGACATGATTGTGTAGGCAGTCACAGCCTCCCTAGATGGAATCCAGGTCTCGTCAAGAACGATGAGAGGGAAATCACTGGCGTAGAGGATGCGATCGACGACGATAGTCTCGCCGATTCCGATTCTTGCAAATTCTGCTCGGAACGCAGATCCGAAGCTCACTTGCCCCACGGTGGGCGCCAACTGTCGTCGGATTGAGGACAAGTACGCCATGAGGAGGTCCTCGAGGCGTGCGGAAGAGAGGGTGTGAGACGTATGGTATTCCGGGACGATGAGCACACAAGTTTACCCAGGTTCGAATCCGCCGACTTTGGACGAATCCTACTCCTGCTAGCAATCCAGTAATACGGCTGAGCTGGAATATGGGTTACAAGGGTTTCGCCTGTGCGAGTTGAGATTGTAGACTATTGTGTGGTAAGGTGTTCGCCCTAAAGGCTCTCCCTAGGACGGCTTATATAGATATCCGGCCTAGGGTTTACAGGAGAGATCTATCCGGCTACGACTAAGAGTCGGTTACAGAGTACATCTTGAACTACAAGTAACATTATGGGCCTAAGTCGGTAAGTCTTCTAGGCCTTCCTGTAGCCGGATTGGACTCCGTCTTTCTCCCTGACTGGGCCGCTCATGAAGCAAAGCTCTAACCCGAAGTGGGCCACCCTGGTCAGTGAGGAACTGTGAGGATACCCGGAAAGTATATCCCCAACAGTTCATGGTAATAGTGAATGTGCCAAGCGAATGAAATGGGATAAGTGATTGTGATACTTATTATTCATATATGAGTAAGAAAGCAACCCGTATACCGACGACGAGTCCTCTTGGTAAATTCTTCCCAGTCCCAATGATCCATTTGTCTGTTACCACAGTAATGGTCAACACATTAATTAAGGTCTTTTGACCAGATCAAGGCTTTAATCTTCATGGTTACTTGTTATCCTCGAGTAGTACTAGCTCCTCATTGATACCGGCTGTGTCACTCGGGGATCACCGATTCGCTAGTAAATAAGTTCATACCTATAAGATCTCGAGATCATGTTATCCGGACCCTTAAATTGGACAACAATCATTAGGTAAACATAGATATTCATTCTCACAATATAATAATCACGACAGCAATCACAAATGGGTGGAGGCAAAGGAGGAACAACACATCTTACCAATCCCTACATCTCCCACGCCTATGGGGATTTACTCAGACATGAGAGGAAGATAGATCAAAGGCATAATAATATTGCAAATAGAAATTATCTCAACTTTACCGTAGCAAGACACAATACCGTTTGAGGATCAAATCAAATGCAATCAAAAGTAGATCAAAGTATAAAATCCTAATCTTACAAGATCTCTCTCTGTACAAGTGGGGATGATGATGGAGTGGATGATTGAGAGGCTAGGGATCGTCGAAGAATGAGACGATGTTCTTCTCCTTCTTTAGATCTGATCTCTTCTCTTCAAGAATTGTTTGCGGCGGCTGTGTTCATTTTTTCGTCCCCTTCCTTCATGAAAGTTTTTTGTATCGATACAATGAAGGCGAAGGAGTATGGTATGGGCGGCCCCCTGACCGTAGCAGTGCTCGTTATAGCCCCTAGACGCCTCTAATGAGAGAGGCTTCAATTGCGGATTTGTTTCTTCAAATGTAATTAGCCCATAAATGCTCCAAGATCTTCCAAAAGTGTTCATTACCTAAAAACCAACACAAGAAACCAAGGTTTCGCTAATTTGCAATGCTAACATTAGTTGAAAGGTGAAATCTAGCGAAACCCAGCAAAACCAAAAGGAAAATCATTGATAAAAAGTGTTAAAATTTAGAGTTATCATTCACCTCTCGCCGTCAGGCTTTTAGTGAAGATTTTGTACTGTGCTTGGAGAGGACAAATAGGCCTATTTTTCTATCTCACCAGCTTCCTCTCCCTTGAGAATAAGTGTGATTATACCATAGTTCACCCTACTCATGTCAAATTTATGTTGATGAAAAACTTAAAACATCTTCATCATATCTTCTTAACGATAGGCCAGCAACTCTGATATAATTCAATAGGAATTCCACCAGGCCTTCTGCTTTGTTATTTTCCATTTGATTAATGACTCCTTTAATCTCTTCTTCTCTAAATTCTTTATCAAGTTCTCTTTTTCCTTGTCTGTTAGCTTTCACCCTCACTCCACACATCATCTCAGTCTCACACCAGTTTTCTGTGAGGAACCAAACAATATTTGTAAACTTTAGTAGCATGTTTTAAAAGGTAAGGTGTCCCCTCCACTATACCATTGGCAGATTTGAGGGAGAGATTTCCTTCTTCATATTCCTCCAGTAGTAACTCTTCAGAAATATCCAGTGTTATTGTCACCCTAGCAACCAGTTATCACTTGAGAATTGGTGCCAATAAGTTTGTTCGTTCTCATAAATTTCCACCAACTCCTCCTAAATATGACTCCTCCTCAATTGTTCTTTTGTCAAAGGACTCCCTTCTTCTAGGTATTGCATCTCAGCAATGATTGTATTTCTTTCCTTTTGATATCATGAACTTTAAGATTAGCCCCCGAGACTTTCAAATCTCTCCTCAATTTTTTCAACTTTATCTACATCAGCTCTAGACCATTCCTGGCACTTACTCGTTATCTCCAAATTTTCTCAACTCTAGGCAGAAAACTCACATCCTTGAGCCATATGTTCTCAAATCTGAACTCCCTACATCTTCTCTAACTCCCTTCCATGATGTCAAAAGATTATGATCAGACACTTGTTCGTTTAGTTTGTGTACAGTTGTTAGAGGAAAAAGGTTCTTCCATTCTCCACACATCAAAAACATATCCAACTTCTCAAGTGTGAGTATAGCCTGGTTATAGGACCAGGTGTACTTTCCACCAGTCATTCAGATATCTCTCAATTCATGAACACTGATCACTGAGTTGAAGATATCAGTCCATTTTTTAGATCTGGGAATTTTATTTTTATCAGAAGATCTTAACATATTAAAATCTCGACCTATCAGGTGAGGCAAACTCTGATCCTGCAAACTACATTAAACTAATTCAGAAAAAGATCTTTATTAGTTTCTTGTGCTACCTCATTAACAACAATCAAGCACCATTGTTTCTAGAATTTTTTATCAAACAAAGTCAACTTCAGATGAATCTACTAGCAATCTTAGACCGACAAACTATTATTTTTGAAAGGAGACAAAAGATTTGTATTATTCAATTAATTAAGGAGAATATACATGGCATGCTTTTAGTACAAAGAAGAGAAAAACTAGGCATAAGAGGAATACTCACCCACGATTATAGCAGTCAGCAACTTGGCACCCATGGTGATCCATAATTTCGCCTCTAACTTTGATGATCTCAAGAAGGATAGGACGAGAGACAGATCTGTTGCGGAACACCAGCACATTTCTTTCTTTCTAAATTGTCCAACTAAAAAGTATTATTGTGATGGATGTCATGGAATTTTCGGTTGGAGTTGGCCTTGCAAGAAAAAATATCAAATCTTGATGTTCTAATGCCACTTAAAATGCCTATAGCTCTCCCAGTTCAAGGGATCATTTCTCGTAAAACTGGTTCAATGGATCAATTTTTCTACTAAAAGAAAGGCTGGAGAATAGTCTTTTTTTTAATTGTTGCTTGCAAACCAACAAAGTCCAAGGCTTGTTGCTTAACAAGATCTGCCGAAAAAGTACTCATCCCCTTCTTTCTAACCCCTGTGCTATTTAAACTGGCACCTGTCATGAATATCTTGACCTTTTCTTCCCCACTCCGAGTCTCGTCACAATGCCACCACTCAAAGGGTGAGCATTGTTGGCAGAGGTGATTACCTCCGAGCAAAAATTTACTCTTCCTGGTCGTCTGTTCCGCTCCGTCCTCCTCCTGTAGCTTTGAGAGTCTCTTTTGGGCCACACCTTTCTTGCCGAACTAGCCGGTGGGAGATGGCAGCGGCGGGTCGCCGGAGTAGTCGTAGGAGGTTGGTTTTCTAGCCTCGTGCCTATAGTGGGCGTCATGCCTGGTAGGGGAAGCGGTGTTCCGGATCTCGACGGCCGGATCTGGGAGCTCTTAGCGTTCTTCTTGGCCCCCCTTCTGCTCCGGCGGCCGGAGCTAAGGATGGTAAGAGGAGCAGCCGCTCTAGCAAATAAATCATGGCTCGCAGGTCTCCAATCGAGAGGTGGTTGCCCGAGGCGTACTATTCCGGCCGGTCGTGGAGGCGAGGGTGACGGGCGCGTCAGAGCGATGCGTGGCTGGGCGGACCCTCTTCTGGCCGGTCGTGGCAGCGGGGGGAGAGGAGAATCTCGGATGCACCTTCTTCTCCGATCTAGAGCGGGTGGTGCTGGCCTCCTGCGGAGGAGGCAGTAGAGGTGATGTTCTTGGATGGGGAAGGTCTCCCTCCTTCTCTTCCTGGTCGCTGTGGTGGTGACGCGGACGAGGATGGTTTGTGGGGCCTACTTCCGTCTCGAGCCTCATCGGAAGGTAGGTGGTGGTGTCCCTGTCCTGCCTCCAGCGATGTTGCTACGTCTGCTTGGGCATGCCAGGTTTTGGATGGGGCTAGAGGTTAGGGATTCCCTAGGAGTGTCACCTCGCCGGCAAGAGGGCCGGTGCTACCTGCTCGCCTGGGTGTTCTGGCGAGCTCCACCTTGGAAGCTGCGTTATCCGGAGATCTTCAGCGTTGACCCTCGGTCGCCGCTATCCTTGGCGTAAGAAGCCACTCCAGGCTCGGAAGCAAACGTAGCTCGAGCTCATTCCTCCAGTTTCGGAGGATCTTCTCTGACCTCAATGCGGGATCCATGGACGGCGTCGCCCCAAGTGGCAAGTTCCCCGGTGGCGTTGTCGACCCCCGTCTTTGCAGGTCTCTCCGCGGTGAAGAAGATCAAGGACCTGATTGTGTTTTTATTCTTTTTTCTAGGGTCTTCGTTGTAAGAAATCTAGCCCCGTCTATGATTTCCCCTTTTCTCAGGGGCCTGACTGTAATTGTTCGGCACCGCTTGGTCTAAAGAAGCTTTCGGGGCCTTCTGGTCCATCCCGTTCAAAGAAAAAACCCAGGCAACACCAAAAACTAACTGTGCTCCTTGATCCATTCCCCACAAAACAACCTGAACTGCTTGCTGGCACCTACGTACATTGGGTTCGTTTGGACAGGGCCGACTCTATATTTTTTGGGGCCCTTGGACGAAGTCGACAAAAGGGCCCCTAATGAGAATAATATATATATGTACGTATTAACGTATAACTAGATATATAGACTATATATGTGCCAATTTCACTTGCAAAATATTTAAAAACATATAGTTCATAGTCGAGATGTCTATAAATAGTTGTCAAGCACTAAAGCATTGTAATATTTAGATAGAAAAAATAAAAATGGTAGGAAAACATAACAAGTATTTCATGCTAGCGAATACCTAAAAAACAGCCTCTAACTCCAATGAGATCATCGACAATTAAGCTTCAGTGTTTTAGAAAAAGCTTCTTCGTGCATTTCTAGATGCAAAATCATCGAGGACACTATCAAGATTAATGTTGTCTAATATATCCTTCTCAATACAACACGTAGCCAATCCATTCAATCTCATGATTGGCTAACTTCTGGAGTAGTATTCATAAGAAAACTGTCTACCTTTGTCATCCGTATGGAACTCCAGACCCAATTCTCTTATAGACCCCTTTTCAATTAAAATATCTCTTTTGCAATTATCAAGATTATCCCATGTTCTAGGATCATAGATTGATGAAAAAGAATCATCTTATTCATCACTATTAGGAGCATCTGCATGACAAACAAAAGTTTATAATTAGTTACTTACTTGCACTTAGAAAAAATGGCACTAGTTAGTTATTTACCGTTTTCCGGGGATTGTTCATCACAACTAGTAGCATCTTGTTCTTCCTCCCTATTGTCCTCATTAACATTAACATCAACATTAACATCAACATCTGCATGGCAAACAAAATATTATAATTAGTTACTTACTTACACTTGGAAAAATTGACGTTAGTTAGTTATTTACTGTTTTCCAGGGATTGTTCATTGGCCTCAAGATCTGCATTTGAATTATTCTCATCAACTTCTCCAAGATCAGATTCTTGCCTTTAATTATTATTATTTTTTTCAAAAAGGGGAGAAAACCGCGGCCTCTGCATCGGTTGATGCACACAGCCTTTATTAAAACAAGATCCAACATCCAACAGTCAACACATATTACACATCATGGGTCGCTTAAAGTTGATACATGGATCAACCAGCGAAAAATATGAAGCAAATGAAAACTAAGCAGCATGTAGTCGATCAAGCGGCTGTCAGCACGATTGACTGAATATGTGGTGGGCGACCATCAGCAAATGGCTGCACCCAGTAGCCATAATATCCCGCTGGTCTGGCGGTAGGAGGAACGCCCAAAGCTGCACCCAATATGCCACCATATGGATAACCTGCAATAGATTAAAAGATTTTGATTTGTTAAAGATAATATCATTCCTGCATCTCCAGATAGACCAACATAAGGCAGAGACACCAATGCGAATTCTAGCCTTAGAAGATTTATCAACACCATTCAACCAATTTCCAAACATGTTTGTGATATTAGTTGGAGGTGGTAAATCATAAGCAAAATTGACAATACGCCATAACAACCGAGCAAAAGGGCACGATATAAACAAATGTTCGATGGTTTCTTGCGACCCACAGAAACAACACTTGGTACATCCTACCCAATTCCTTTTAACCAAATTATCTTTAGTAAGGAGCACTTTGTTTTGAAGGAACCACATGAAAATTTTAACCTTAAGCGGGATCTTCAATTTCCACAAATATTTTCGAAGGAAGACCGTGTGATCATTCATAAGATCTTCATACATGGATTTACTAAGAACACCCCCGACAAAGTTAAGTTCCATACAAACTTATCATGCTCCGCCGATAGCTGAACCATCATAAGTTTTTGGCATAGGTGTAGCCAGGCAGTCCATTTATTACCATTAAGTACCCTCCTAAAACCAATGTTTAAAGGTACTTGTGATAATACTTGTGCCACGGTAACATCAGTCCTATGCACAATATTGTATGAGGCTGGATATTGTTGCGCTAGAGGTGTGTCTCCTAACCATATATCCTCCCAAAATCTAGTATTGACGCCGTCCCCTATTTTGAAATGACCTCTAGCAAAGAATTCACTCTTTACCCGCATAAGTCCTTTCCAAAAAGGGGAGTCAGTCGGTTTTGCTTGGGCTTGAGACAAATTTTTATACCTAAGATATTTACTATGCAAAATTTCTTGCCAGACCCCATCTTCATTCAATAGCTTAAATAACCATTTGCTTAGTAGACATCTGTTTTTAATTTCCAATACCTCAATACCTAGACCACCCTGATTTTTAGGCCTACAAATTATGTTCCATTTTGTGAGTCTGTATTTTCTTTTATTCTCATCACTTTGCCAAAAAAAGCGGGACCTATAAAAATCTAATCGTTTCCTTACCCCCTTCGGTATTTCAAGAAACGATAGTATAAACATAGGCAAACTCGTTAATACAGAATTGATTAGAACTAAGCGATCCCCATAGGATAATAACTTGCCCTTCCAGCAACCCAATTTGCCTTCGCATCGAGTTTCTACTGGATACCAATCTGAATTTTTGAGTTTTCTGTAATGAATGGGCACCCCGAGGTACCTAAAAGGTAAAGATCCAGCCTCACAACCAAGTATTTGTTTGTATTGCTGTTCCTCGTCTTTAGCTTTACCAAAACAGAAAATTTCGCTTTTATGAAAGTTAATCTTAAGACCCGACAATTGTTCAAATATGCATAATATTAGTTTCATGTTCACGACCTTCTGAAGATCGTGTTTCATAAAAAGAATAGTATCATCCGCATATTGTAAAATTGAGACCCCACCATCAACTAGATGTGGAATGAGACCTCCAACTTGACCATCCTCCTTTGCCCGTGCAATTAGGATGGCAAGCATATCTACAACAATATTGAAAAGCATCAGGGATAGAGGATCACCTTGTCTTAAACCCTTTCTAGTTTGAAAATACTGTCCAATATCATTATTAACCCTTATACCAACACTTCCTCCATGAACAAACTGCTCAATCAATTTACACCACTCAGGTGTGAATCCTTTCATGCGCAAAGTTTGTTGGAGGAAAGACCATTTGATCTTGTCATAGGCCTTTTCAAAGTCAATTTTGAACAAAACCCCATCCATTTTCTCATGATGGAGTTCATGTATAGTCTCATGAAAGACCACTACCCCTTCAAGGATGTTCCGTACTGGCATAAAAGCGGATTGGGTAGGTCTAATTACCTTTGGAGCAATCCCCGTGATACGATTAGATCCTACCTTAGTGAAAATTTTGAAACTAACATTCAGTAAGCATATGGGTCTATATTGTTGTATTTGTACTGCATTTTCTTTTTTGGGCAATAAAGTGATGACACCAAAATTCAATTTAAATAGGGGCAAATTCCCTGAATAAAGTTGATTAAATAGTGCCATAAGATCACTTTTGATCACTTCCCAAAACTTCTGATAAAACTCAGCCGGAAACCCATCCGGACCAGGAGCTTTATTATGCTCCATCTGAGAGATAGCCTCATACACTTCCTTTTCGGTAAAAGGATCTGTAAGAATCTTATTCTCCTCAGCGTTGAGTTGTGGTATATCATGAGTAACCTCCTCCCTCAATGAAATATTCGATAATGACGGTTCCCCGAATAATTTTTTATAATATTCAGTAATATAAACTTTTAAATTATCTTCTCCCGTAATGGCTCCTTCATCCTGTTCAAGCTGAAATATTTTTTTCTTTCTATGTTTGCCATTTGCAATCAAATGGAAATATTTTGTGTTATTCCCCCCTTCTTGAACTTGTTTAACTTTTGCTCGTTGAGCCCATTTGGTCTCCTCGTCCCTCCTAAGGTTGGTAATGCGATCATTAGCATCCCTTAGAGTTTCACGCTCACCAGTACTCAACAAACCCTTTTCAGCCTTCAAATCAAGATCATCAATGATCGAACTTAGTCTTTCTTTCTCCTTTTTGTATTTCCCACTTATGTTTTTTGCCCAACCTTTTAAGAATCTCCTCAGGTGACGTATCTTATTTTGCCAATGCTCCATCGGATTACGTCCATCGTTAATAGCGTTCCATTCCTTTTCTATCATGTCATAGAAACCTTCGTGTCATAACCAATACAACTCGAAAGAAAAGCGAGACGTGTTTCCTAAGTGTGCTTTTATTCCAGAGTCAATAAGGAGCGGGGTGTGATCTGACCCAGAACGAGTTAGCGCACGTACCGAAACAAGGGGGAATTTTTGCTCCCATTCAACGCTAGCCAAAATGCGATCGAGCTTTTCAAAAGTGGGCGTGTCTCTACGATTTGCCCATGTAAACTGCCTGCCAGAGAGAGCAATCTCTCTAAGGTCAAGGCTTTCAATAATCGCATTAAATACAAAAGGCCAATGTGCATTGAAAATATCATTGTTCTTTTCCTCTCTAGAACGTATGATGTTAAAATCGCCACCAACCAACATTGGTAGAGGTTCTGACTCACATATACTCCCTCCGTTCGGAAATATAAGATGTTTTAGCTTTGTGAAAGGAGTGTATCTAGACTCCTTTTAGTGTGTAGGTTCACTCCAAACCTTGATGAACCTACACACTAAAACATGTCTAGATACATTCCTTTCACAAAGCTAAAACATCTTATATTTCTAAACGGAGGGAGTACGAACCATTTCAATGAGAAAATCTGCCTTTTGAGATTCCTGAGCTGCGCCATACACAGGTACAAAAACCCACTGAAAACCATCTCTCTTGCATTTAATATGTAATTTAACACAAAAATCTCCAGTAATCACCTTGAGAACTTGGAGAGTTTCACTATTAATGCCAACCAAAATACCACCCGATCTTCCATGAGGTGGTAAACAGAACCAAGTAAAATCCATTCCATTCGCAAGTTGTTTTAAAAATGAAGTTGTAAAATTAGACCTTCCTGTCTCCAACAAGGCAATGAAGTCTAACCTATACTCCCTAATAGACTCCTTAACGAATAAATGTTTTGCTGGATCTTTAAACCCCTCACTATTCCAAGTCATGCCTTTCAAGTTCTGCATTATGTGAATGATTTTTTGATTCTTTTCCTAGTACTTCTTCGTACATTTGAGACATCATAAACCTTTCTTTGACGAATTTTTTTAGGATGAACTTTTGGAATTAGATGATCCAATTTATCATCAAAAACAACATCCTCCTCCTCGCCCTCAACCAAGTCTTCACATAGGTTTGATACTTTTGATACCATAAGGTTTGAGGGGCCATCCCCATCTATGGTATCAGAAACTTTTTTTTGTAATAGTATTAAAATTCTCTCTTCTTCCATCGCCTTAATATTCTTAGCCGATTCAAGACAACTATGCATCAAATTCCCCAAAGAAATCCCAATTCTATTTGCTCTATCCACAATCTCAGCGTCATCAATCGACAAGAAAGAAGGTGTTAATGGTGATTTTATACTTGTACCACATACCGAGTGGCGAGACTGCGCATTTAACATAGCCCTCTTCATTTGCGTGGCATCGGCATTGGACTGCTCCTGAATGCGTGAGCTGGACCGTACGTGTGTTGCTGCCATCAAAGGTATGCCACCAAAAGCAATAACCTCCTCCATAGTTGGTATATGCTTCTGTGGTGACGCTGCTCCTATATCATGTTCCACCACCATTGGTGAGACATCAACACTACTGTTTGTTGGAAAAAACTTATTTAAAGCACCTCTTTAGGAATCAATAAGCTGATTCTCTCTCTTTCTTTTCCTCTTTTTCGCAGCACCCAACAATTGCTTCCCTATCGTAGCACCAACACTTATCACAGATTGTAATCTTAAAAATTATAACCCTAATTGACTATGACTAATTGAGAAATTAATTAGAACTTAGAAGGATTAGATGAGGGATTAATTAGAAGAATTAAAATAGGCAGGCCTAAACTTACAGACAATCGCCCTCGACGGCTCGACCTTGTGCGAGACGAGCAGGGGGAGGGGCACACGGGCGACTGGGTGAGCGAGACGGACGGGCGACTGGGCATGGCCAAGAGCCGAGAGACAGACGATCGCCCCAGGGCCTGGATCACCCTCGACCCTGTGCCTCTGTTCTTGACTCGCGAGAGGGAGAGGCAAAGGCGACAAACGAACGAGACCCTTGCCGAGCCCCCACGACCTTTCACTTCACGATTGATCCATCGGAATTCCAGACGGTGACGGGATCGATCTCCCTCTCCCGATCGAGGCCCAGCCTAGAAAACGCCTGCCTATAATTTTTTTTAACCGCCTGGGCCTGCTGCCTCATAAAATTTCTTGGGCCTCCCTGGCCTGGGCCCTTGGCAGTCGCACAACCCTGCCATGGGGCAGAGCCAGGCCTGCGTTTGGATACTGGATAGGAAGATCGTCTTCTTGTGATACCACGAGTGTTGTTTGACCGTTGTGCATCAGATATCGTTGAGCCTTCAGCGTCAGCAGCACATGATCGATCCGCTAAGGCTGGTCATAGTGCTAAGTAATTTACACTAGTAACATGTACAAGTTACTAGTCCATGTTACTAGCTTCATAGTGGGTAGTAACATGTGTGTGGTGTCATGCAAGAACTAATTAATTAGGTTTTAGACTCATATGATCTTGGTATGTGTGATGTTATGGTAACTAGCTAAGTTACTACCTTTCTCTTTTTCTTCATTAATTAGCATGCTATGTCACCAATTTACTTACTTCGCATTGCATATACATGCATGTTACTAGCTAAGTTACTCTCACTATGACTAGCCTAAAAGCTCAAACGACGATGATACAACTATATCCAATTCTGCGCGCCGTCCCCCATGAGAACGCATGGAGCCAACAGATTTGCTAATACCAGCCGGGTGCTAGCCTATCGATCTGCCCTGGAACCTTTTTTTGTGTGGAAATGGACGTTTTATTACTCAGAAGTAATGTTTATACCCGGCCTCTGTATAGATATGATGCACACGGCCGATCAACCACACAACAAGGACCAAAATAAAAAACAAATATTACAATCCATATAATAAGATAAAACGGTATGCAGCTATGGCAGCTCAATCCGTAGATCATGTTGCCATCTATGTCGGGAGAAAATATCTCTCGCCGCGTCCTCCAATCGCGTACACCCCTCCGCAAACAAGCCGCGAAACTCCATACGCTGGAGAATAATCCATGATCGGAGGATAGACGTGATGCGATAGATCACCTGTAAGGGAGAAGAAACTATGTTATTAAAAATCTTGTCATTTCTACATAGTCAAAGCGACCAAATAATACAAGCGCTCCCACCCTAAACAAAGTCCCATATTTATCCTGTATCCCATGTAATCAGTTACCAAATACATTGGCAACAGATCGTGGAGAAGATAAACCAGAGGCTATTTGGATGATTGACCATATAGCACGAGCAAATTTGCATTGGAAGAATAAGTGTCAGATTGTCTTATTGTGATAACAAAAAATACATTGTGCACTTCTGTGCCAATTTCTCTTAACAAGGTTATCTTTTGTGAGAATTATCCATTCACGGGGATACCAAGTGAATATCTTTGTTTTGAGGGGTAATTTTAAATTCCAAATTTTACTATTAATCTGCCCTGGAACCTAGTTGATGTAGTCACGTTTTGAAGGCATGGACATGCATGGCGACAGGGCCAACCACCTGATCTTAGCTGAAAACGATGCTGAATCATTGGCACACGTACGCCATGCTACGCAAGTTCTTCTCTTCTTGTCATGTTAGCGAGTCGCGGCCAAGAAAGAAAAGACAGATACTCCGGGATTGACAACCGGGATGGTGCAGCACATAATTGAGCATTGGTCGCTGCCTAGTCTGTAGCTCTGTCTTGTCAGGATCCGCCGCGCGCGCACGGAGACGCAATATACGGACGTGTGCCAGCGCCATGGATGGCACTGCTGCTGGCTGCACCGTCACGGGCTCGATCGGGTTTGCCTTTTTTTTAAAGGAAAATAACAAGCTTTATTAATTCAAAACTATGGAGTTACAATCAGTCCAAAGACTGTGTACTAGAAAAGCGGGTGGTTCAGCATCCCATAAAATAGTTCTTCCTGTAAACTCGCAAATTTTGCGCATGAATGAGCTGCCTGGTTAGCCTCACGACGGACATGAATATTACGAAATGACAAAAAACTTAAGCTAGCTCGCTAATCTCATCTAACACTGGCTTGATCACGGATCGATCATCTAGTCTACTATGCCAGACACGCACAAGTTCAGCACAATCCACTTCAAAAATCACTCTGTTGGAACCTTTTTAGACAACAGAAATTGCTGCATCTTGTAACGCAAGAGCCTCCGTCGTGAGGAAATCCCACCGTTTTAAAATATAAGATATTTGAGCTTTGTGAAATGAGAGTATCTAGTCGTGTGTAGGTTCACTACAAACCTGGATGAACCTACTCACTAAAAAGAATCTAGATATACTCCTTTCGTAAAGGTAGAACATCTTATATTTTTGTTGCCGCGAAAATCTACCGCGCAACACCAGGATAACCATCGTTCTTTCGTGACGACGAACGGATGATTTTCGAGCAAATCAACAAAGAATTCCTCGCTTTCGTGGAGGAGATCCGACCGTTTTTCAGGACAAAATGGCAAAGATTTTGCCAAACCCTAGACTACTAGAGCTCAGCAGATACAACGACGGAAACCAAAAGTACGTAAGAAATAAATTGTGTTTGTGAATAGATCGATTGATTGTTCTTTCTCCAATCGGCCAGGGCCTATATATATCAGGCCGCAGGACTTTGCGTACGGGTACAGGAATCCAAATTAAAACCGAAAGGACTCTCTCTTTGCTTTATTCGGTTACCATATGACCTGCCTAATCTATTCTCTAGCCAGCACGTAACAAATGCAAAGATGGTCACGTACAAACTATTCTTGAAAATAATAAAATACTCCGGCCAGACGCTAATGACAGCAGTTAATTACGGTTGATCAGGCGATCGGTTATGTGATTTCCTGCTGCACTTTTTCTTGCGTGACAGCAAAACCTCCGCAAATAATACTCAGCTTGACATCCAAAACCAGAGAGGCCATGTCCTTGGTACTAGCAGAATAGTTCGATGCATCGCAAAATTCAACTTAACATTTGAAACAAGCGAGGACTTAGTCCTTGGCATTAGCAGTTTACTCCGATGCATTGTAGAATCTCTTCGGAACTTGTCCCAGTTAACTGCTAGTCCATGCAAAATTACCTGTTACAATAATCAATTAAAATACCAACTGACTAACGGTCAACTCATTAATTTGGCCGAGATTACGCCATCAACAATTTAAAACTGAGGGAGTAATTAATAAACAGTAAAACTCACCTAGCTAGGAGCCTCCACGGCAATTTGGTGGCCTGGACCGTCTGATTAAGCCATCTAAAGGTCCTTAACGATTTACTTAGTCCCGGAACATTGTTAGCGATGGTTTACTTCGTTCCTCGGCTTGGAGGACTCTAGCTTCGTCGCTGGGCTGCTGCTCCACGGAACGAGTCAGGCCTCACCTGGTTTGTCAGGCTGTGAAACGCTACACCTTTTCTGGTGGTACCGTTTAGGAGCTAGGCAGAGATGGACCGTGAAACCAATTAGAAAAAACGCGACCGGGCCTTTCCGCTCCTCTCGGTCTTCGCTGCGCGGTCGCCAGTCCGCTAGTGCCGATCCCCTGCCCCTACCGCCGAAGGGAACGGCATGGAGGACAGCTACACGACGCTACCTACGCAAGAGGGTAATCGATTTCCCTCTATTTCACGTCGTCTATCAATTTTCCCCCTCTATTTTGCACCGTTCTTTACTAGAATGGAAACTTCTTTCCTATCTTATCCGGTAAAGGCGTCGACGAGGTTCGGAGGGCGGACTATTTGATCTGCCAATTCTTGGCCATCAAATCTCTCATCGCCGCGAGTCTAGGTCCAGCCATACCCTCGCCGCCTCCACGATCTCTAGCCTTTTAATTTATTACAACAGATGGCACTAATATACTATAAGATCTTTGAGATAATCTGTTGTATTTCACATGTAATTTAAATGCACGGGGTTTTATCAGACTTCTAGGGCCACTGCTCATGAGCACACCACCATGTATCATCTCCTCTCCAGGCTTGGACTACTTGCTCCTGACTTTTCAGGTATATTCCTATTATCCCAAGTTCGTGATGTGTATAAACCACCAGCGCATTGTGGAGATTGTTGATTTGTATGTGCTATATGTGTGAAGCTCAAGACCTATACCAGCCGATGTTGATTCTGGTGCTTCCGTCATGGAAAAGCAGGTATGTGCTATTTCCCCTTCAATGGCTCTGAAATTTATCATGTTCTTCTAATCGTGTGTATCTATTTATAAATGAATAAAAACTAGCAGAACGTGCATGCTTAGCCATGCCGGCAAGTGAGGTATTGACTGATGTAGTGTTGTTTTAGTCGAATATGCAAGTGTGTTTAGTCAAATCCAGCTCCAAAAGAAAATAAATATGAACACATTGTGATGACTAATGAGATTCTCATTTCTTCTTGTTCCCGGTACTTTTCACAGTGCTGGGAAGCTGAAAATAGTCTGAATCCTATAGTTAAGAATATAAACAATGTAATAGAGGATCATGTTTTTTTTAAATTCCATGATTATATTTTTGCATAAATTCTTTTTATCCTCCCATACTAACATAATTTCTCGATTGGACAACACGTAAGCAACTCCAATAACACCACCTATAGCAGCAACCCTAAAAAGCTTCTTAAACTTTGAGCTGGTAGAGAATCTCCCATTTAGGTGGTACTTCTTTAAGAAAATTGAGCATTTTTGGGGTAAATTGTGTCTCAGATTTTATATCCATTTTTGGTTATTACTATCAATAAAGTAGCTAGAAATGCAATTTTCCGAAAATCTAATCAATGCACGGTGTTTTCTTCATCGATGCTCATGTCGGAATGAACATGCTTTGCATTTCTTTCTGAAATAGAGCAGTTGATATTTGATGGGTGTCAACCCAGAGGAGATAAATCCTTCACAGTGCAACCAACTTCACAGTAGCTGTTTAGATAGGTGAATCACTGATGGAGTAAAAACTGTTTGATTAACGGAAAGTGTCCTCTTGGTCCCATCAGAAAAAATAGTGATTTAAACAACACGGAGTTAATTTTAAATATAAGCATTGCCTATGTCTATTTCTATATTATGATTGTGTTTTCACCCATTATGGAGATTCCTCCTCATGTTCAAACCAACTAACTGATGCCACCCTCTGTCCAAATAGCCAACACCTTTTTCGGTCCCCAAAGGAGCCAAGTTATGGTACCTTTTCATCTAGGCATCAAACGATAGAAGTTTTTCATATGTCCATTGTTGATATTAGTGAGTAAGTTCGTCAACTACATTTTCTTTACTCACCATTTGCTTGCAAAGCATGTGAGATCACTTACCCTAACTATTTAGTTTACTAAACATTATGCTCATGTGTGCGTGGGTAGCTCTATATTGCCTACATATATGATATGTAAAGCCTAACATTTAGATTTGGTAGTTCATTAGTGCCTTAGACATTCATATTCTACTACGCTAGGGTTACAACTTTGGGAAACTTAAAAGTAATACTTGTTGAAGAAGTTCTCTGGACATGATAAAAATACCTAATCTCTATGAATGGATGGTGGGAGTAGGGTTAAGAAATGTTGGATTTGCTACAACTAGCATGATGGAGTGACATACACTGTCCAACTTCTAATTCTTGAGATAGCTTGTGTCCTTGAGTGCGACTTGAGTGCGAATGTTAGTTTCTCTATTGCATTTTGTTAACCGGTAAAGGATCTAAAATTTGTAATATGTATTTCAAATGACGACCGAAAAATAATAATTTTAGATGAAGTACAAAGTCATAGTACACCTTTATTATACACTTACAATTTTTTGTTGGTCCAGTTAACTTTTAAAATTATGTTAGCATATTCTTGCTACTTGATACCAATATTTGTTTCAAAATTAATTGGGCCGTTTGATTTTAGAAGCTTAGTGATTTCCTGCTCAGTTGACTGCATGAAGAATTTCATGGTATACAATATAAACCATGTCACGGGGCGAAGTACTTGAATTGCTATCCAAATGAAGAGGTTGTTTAGTTTTCACTGTTGTAACATAATTTTGCATGGTAGATAGCTAACCTTACAGTACATTTGTCTTTGAATGGATGAATGTTCCGTTCATGGTTAAGACTGGATAATTTATTGTTCGAGAGGTCAGCATGCTTGAACTCACAAATAACAAGTTATCCGTAAAACTACTTTGACTTGTGTTTTATGTATGCAGGATATAGATATTTCAGTTATAAGACATACGGGGACTCATATATAGTAGATGTTGCCACCCGTAACCTGCAACACTAGGACATGCTCCCATGTGATAAGGGTATATTTACCAAAAACAGTTCTATCACCGAAATCAGTTGATTGCAGTGTCTATATACTAACGAAAATTCCAATAGTTTGAAATAGACGGGTGCGGCAATTCGCGGCATCATGGTCTAGAAGGTGCGCCGTCTTCTGTTCCCTTTCCTTCCGGTGGTGTTGGGGTGACCGTTTCTTGTCCTCCTCTCCCTGATTCCTCATATAAGTTGCACAGTCGACGTCCTATCGTTCCCCATGTTCTTTGATTAGGGTAACTATTACGGATTTGTCAACCGCCCTTTTCCTCTTTGTGATTTCATCGAGGACCCCCTTATCCATCCAGTTGATTTGTTGTTTGTTTCAGAGGCACTTCTAGCAGCCATGAATTCTGTCCTTCGACTACAACAACCTACTTGCAGTATATAGGCTAATGGGGATTGGCAACAACGAGCGGTCAGACGTTCATGGGGCCGGTTCTCTTCAATCTCAATGGCCGCCATTATTCTTGGTAAGATGTTGTTGGTAAGCTTTTGTGCTACACCCCTAACCAAGAACAGCAGTGCGACACTGTGCCTCCAATCCCCCTACGGATGTCCCTTCTTCGTGCGCTGTTAGATATATCTCTTAATATCACTGAAATGATTTGTTCCATTCTCGATCTAACACAATATTTGCTGGCCAATTCCAGTTCTAGAATCCCCCTTGTCTATGTCCAGTTAAATTATGTTCCAACACAACTTTCTTATTGACCTGTTGCAGTTCATTTTTTCTTAAAAAAATACTTACAACTGTTCTAATTCTATGATTATACCATATTACATGGAAGCTCTTCTGTAATTTGATTTATTCATGTACCTTTCAATGTAGTTGGTCAGTGCTCAGCACCAAAAATTTTGCTCATCCGTCATGTTAATTCTCCATCTTTAAGGATCTTCTAATAAATTCTCTAAATTATCAGACTGACGTATTTCCATGACTTCTATGCAGGTTGTCCCCATAGAAACTACCATCCATGTTACCTTGTCGATATCACTGGTTCGGAAATTAAAATGTGACTTTGACAGCCTAGCCCAGGTTTGTTCTGATCATATTACTGATCATTATTTCTGCCATTTCATTGAGTGCTCTAATATAATTTTGATTTTACCAGGTTTGTTAACTGTCGCATACAATTTTAGCATAATTATTGGCATTATGTTGATACCATGAAGAGGTCAAATATGTTGTATGGGTTTACATCACTTAACATGTTAGGATATACTATCTCATTATTTGCCATGACATTTGATTCACCAGATATACATTTTCCAAGCTAAATGCTTGGGAACGCGACTGAGAAACTGGTCATTCTCAAGCCGAAAGTTACATCCATCCGGCGTAGCGCCCGATTTGGGCATGAGAATGCCGAACGAGTGAAGATGCTCTAATCAGCTTATTAATAGCGTTGATTTTTGCCACAACAAAGGATCCAGATTTAAAATGAAAAGTTAGCTCAAATTTGTCTTGTGTGCAGCCTCAGAATCTTCTCCTTGTGCAAACTGATAATGACAGCCTAGAAATACACTCAAGAATCTTCTCTTAGTCCTAAACTGAACGGGTTGTTAGCATGGTGGCACTAGCATGATCGTCACTAGCTTAATTCTCTAGTCTATATATAGTGACGGTGCTGCATCATGAATCTAGTGACCATCTTGCAGTTTGTAAACTGAAGAAAAAAATCGAACTCGTGTGCAGGTAAATAAAGCAGCTCAGAAGCTGTTGGGTTTAAAGTTTAAACTTGTAGATATATGATGACAGTATGTATTTGTGTGCTGAACTTTGTTTTAAGTTCCTGATGCTAATTGGTATACTGCAAGTTGTTTAGCACTAGCAGTAGGGGAGAAGAGGTACGTTGTGCACTCTGTTTTAGCTCTGCTTTTCCTCTGTTTTAGATCTGCTTTTCCTCTGTTTTTGTGAGCATAGAGAGAGAAAAGCAACCCAAAAGTACAATGTAAAAGCTATTTTGTGGGTGTATCCACGAAGAAAAGTGAGACGAGTGGAGCAACCCAAAATTACATGGAAATAATCATAGGAAGCGTTTGGTATAAACCAAAGTAGTGCTTGTAGTAGAAGATAACTAAATCACGATATTTGCAGCATCCGAATAGTCCTGCTTTGGATGCGTTTTGGGAAATTTGTGAGAATTTCTCATATGTTCCGCCTGTCGGAGCAGAAGGTGGCCAAGTATGTTCTCAATGAATACGGGGCTTATACCAATGGGCATCTTATAGGCGCCTGATATCACATAGTTGAAGCTCCTACTGCAGTGTCGAGCCAGCGTGCCAGCTCTTGTAAAATCTCCTGGATCTTGCGGCACACATTAGCAGAATTTGTTTCCAAAATAAAAAGTAATCCAGAAGACGGCCAAGCATACGAACTCCATGAACAAAGCATACCAATTGAACAAGTAAAAAGATGAACATCTAATAAAACCACATAGAGTTGCCAAACAAATATGGGTTGATGTCTGTGGGGACAAAAAAATGCAAATAAACGTGAAGGGATGTACCCAAGTACCAATGGAGGAGACATGTTAGATAGAAGCCCGGAAGGAGCACTACAACGATTACATGGTAAAACAAACTTGGGAATAGAAAAAATAAAAATGGAAATAAGTCCAAATCTACTTGACAAGTTTATCAAACACAATCAACTACGGAGATGGTGACTTGGTAGCATACCATTTCCTTATATTTTGGAGACGTTCGGTTACATCCGTCATCTCTGGCCTTTGACCCACATCACGGTATAAGCACTCTCTAGCAATCTCAGCAAGACCTTGGAGAAGCTCAGTGTCTTTGTCTTGTTTGAGTTGTATGTAAGACCTTACATTTGTTGTGCTAATCTTTTTGTAAGTCTCCAGGTGATTTATTACCATGCTGCAATCATTACCACATTTTGCTCTGCTACCGGTAATGAGCTCGTAGAGCACAAGACCGAAACTATACACATCACTCTTGTTGGTCAACAGGCCAGTTTCTCGATAGACCGGATCCATGTAATTGTTGTCACCAATGACCTCTTCACTGAGCTGGTCATTACTTCTGGCAATTAGCCTTGATATACCAAAATCCGATATTTTCGGTATGTAACTATCGTCCAAAAGTATGTTCGCAGGCTTAACATCACCATGTTGGATATTGGTAGAGGTCTTAGAGTGCATATAAGCGAGACCTTCAGCAGATTCTGCAGCAATGAGTATACATTGATCCATTGTGAGAGGGACCTTGCTCTTACCATGGAGAATGTCTTCGAGGTTACCGTTGGAGACAAACTCATAGACCAAAAGAGGAACATCAACCTCAAGACAGCAACCTATGAGCCTCACGATGTTCTTGTGGATGACTCTTGATTGGATAATGACTTCATTGGCGAACTGTTCTTTCTGTGCTTTACTGGTATGTTTGGACCTCTTCACAGCAACAGGTTGGTTGTCATCAAGAAACCCCTTGTATACCACACCAAAGGCACCGTTGCCAAGAATATGGCTGTAGTTTTTTGTAATTCGCTTCAGCTCGTCCTCCTTGAAGATCTTTATGCTGTTAATTTTCTCCAGTATAGGCCCACCATTTTTAATGAAAAATTCCCTCATCCTTTTCCTCTCCTTGAGGAAAAGCACGAAGAACACGAGAACAACAGCGATGGAAATACCACCTACAACGCCTGCACGTGCATATACAATTTTCCATTGTATTTATATCATTTCGGCATAAGTTAGTATCACAAGGTTCACATCTCACGAATGAAGTAGTTACTAGCATTTTAATGGTTTGCACTTACCTACAGCCACCTTTGCTGGCAGGGGGAATTTCTCAATGCAGGTTCCCCCTTGGTTTTCTTTCATTCCGGATTTGCATGGACAGTCATAGCCTCCCAGCCTGTTTTTGCATACCCCTCCATTTGAGCATGGATTCGCTTGGCACTCATCGATGTCTGCACAATCAATCAACACGTACTTAAGAAATTGACAATGACAAATTCCAATTGTATGTATGTATGTATGTATGCATGCATGCATGCATGCACATGCATGCATGTATGTATGTATGTATGTATGTATGTATGTGTACCTTGGCATCCGTTAGGGACGTAAGGGTTGCCCTCGTAACCCGCTATGCATTTGCAGACATGGCCAGGAGTAGTATTTTCATCTTGAGTATATGTTGCGTTGACACAATAGGTGTTGGCGCTGACGCAGGCGTAGTCCGGAGGCGGCGGCTGTCCTTCCGCCGGACACGAAGTGTTCCCGACGGCGAAACGGAGCGCGAAGGGCACGCCCCTGGCGAGCCTTTGGAGTAGCGTCTTGTTGCCGTGCATGTCGGGCGTAGAGAAGTTGTACCATGACTTCTCCGCCAGCATGCCGTAGTTGCACTGGTAGGATTCCCGCTCGTTGTTGGGGCCCTGGTCATTGACCTCCAAGGTCAGCGTCTTGCCGTTGCGCGGAAGGGGCTCCTGGCAGCAGCCCCCCCGGCCCGTGCACGACCCGTTCGTCGCCACCGACATCAGCCCTTGGCCGGTATCTGTCACACGGCAGTACAGGCCGGGCAGCCAAGGACCCCATGCGATGGAAGGCCAGGCTCTCCGGCCGACGCCGATGAGAACGTTGAGCTCCGCCGACACGGCGAATGGGGAGTCGGAGAAATCCATCTCCTGCCCCCATGAGAATCCCGCCGTGGCGTCTGTGTTGCAGCGGTACGCCACCGTGGAGTAGGCTCGTGCCTCGCCGGTGCCGATGGATATGCTCACCAGCTCTAGCGGCGACGGCCAGTACTGGTACTCGCCCGGGTTGTCGCTCGTGAAGTTGTGGCGAAACCGCTTGTTTGTTCCATTGCCGGGAAGGAAGGCGCGAGGGGGATCGTACGAGTCGTCGCACAGGACCTGGTGGCCAGGGTGGAAGCAGTCGGGGCCGACGCCGATGCCGAACGGGAAGGGGATGTCAATGTCGCCACACTTGTGGCGGCAACCTTCTCCTTGAGCAGCGACGGTAAGGCATACCAGCAGGAGGAGCAGCGGCAGCTCCAGCTCGTGGGAATGGAACTGGGAGCTGGGCGTGGTCATAGTGCTCTACTACTACTACTACTACAGTACCTCGAAAGCACTTGGGCGTGCTCATGGAACTAGCTAGCCATGACTGCATCCCAATGGATTCGACTTATTATACTTGGGACTTGGGAGTATATATACACCCCCTCCCTTTGTACCCTATATATGAGCTCATTACCATCGCTAAGTCTCGATTCAATCCAATCAGGATAGGTCCATCGTCTGTCCAACCACCACTACCACTAGTTTGTTGTCCCTACTCCCTAGTAGCAAACGCGTCTCGATTCAATTCACCTCTCTTGACTAAATAAAATAAGCATACGCCACTACTACATGTCTCGATCCAATGTCCCCGTGGGAGTGATGCATGGAGGAGCATGTGGGTGGTCGTGTGCTATACTCCCCGTGGGAGTGATTCATGGAGTTCCTACATTTCCTCTACCCCAAATGTTATATTTTCAAAATCTCTCTATTTATTTATTTGTATATAAAACATTCACTTGGTGGAGTTCTTTAGTTTTCCACATCTTTTGTATTGAGATGTCTCAAAATTCCAATTTCAGTAGTGCCTACATTTCCCTATCACAAATATTATGTTTTCAGAATCTCTGTATTTATTAACATGCATATTACAAAGAAAATATTTGTTTTCTGGATTCTTTTTAGTTTTCCTCGCATCTTTGTATTTAGAGGTCTCAGAATTCCATACTTCCAATTTTAGTAGTTCCTAAATTTCCTCTACCCCAAATGTTATATTTTCAAAATCTCTGTATTTATTTATTTGCATATAACAAAAAAATCACTTTGTGGAGTTTTTAGTTTTCCCCATCTTTTTGTATTGAGATGTCTCAAAATTCGAATTTTAATTGGTTCTACATTTCCCTATCCTAAATAGTATACTTTCATAATATTTATATTTATTTATTTGCCTATTGCATAAAGTCACTTTATGGATTTTTTCTAGTTTTCTCATATTTATATTTAGATTTTTTTCGTTTCACTATTTTCTTCTTCTTGTGATGGTTGAGCAACCAAGTTTGCCAAACCACCGCCATATCAACATTCATACTGCTTTGGCTCAAAAAAAAAATTTGTTCGAACATTTAGGGATCCTACAAGTTTGGTGTACAAAACTCAGAAACCAAAGTATAGATTGAACCAAGAGATTGGAGAAATAAAATATATTATTTTTTCCTTTCTGAAATACTGCAATTGTATTTTTTTTCTTGGCAACTTATGGACTATGTGTGAATAGCTCATATGTTTGGTACTACTAGATACGAATCTATTAAATGTATCTCCATGTAATTAACAGAAAACTAACAATGTTTTCTCCATATTCGACAGCAGACGTAGATGATTCAACCGTGCTTTCTCATGCAGTTGACAACGAACAAATTGTATTTTGATTCATTATATTGTGTGTCTCAATTGCGTGCGAGTCTCGAGTGCACGGTTTACTAGTCGGAAAACTAGTAAGGGTGTATTCAACGGGAGATACTTAGAAAAATAAAACCGGTTTTTGTGTAAGCATGGGTGCCTATTTATACTAGGTAGATGCCTCTCCTACACAAATACACGTTGGTGCTTAAGTAAACAGCTTGGTTTATTTGAATAATTTTGAATCATTAGTACCATTAGGTGTACTTGTAGCATTTGCCCTGTGTCAAACTTAACAAAAATTGTGTACCATTAGATGTACTTCTAGTATTTGTACCATTATCAAACGGTTTCGTGTGCGCACACAGAGACGGAACGTGCCGGCGCCATGGATGGCACGGCGTCGCGGCATGGGCTGTACCATCATGGGCTCAGGATCGCCTTTGTGTAACGTGATCGTCGGATGCGAGGCGACGGCGACGCCGAGCGTGCGCGCGCCCCCTTGTCGGCCGGGTTTGCTTAAACAATGAGTCAAGGCGTGCAGGGGCGGGTGTGTAATTTTTCGCGGCAACTTACGGGCATGTTCCGGGCTGGGCCGGGCTCGGGCCTGACAAAGCCCGCCCGTGCAAATCCTAGGCCCGAGCCCGGCCCAGCTGTCGGGCCTGAAAACTGAGCCCGAACCTGGCATGTGGTGCACATATTTCTTCGGGCCGCGGGTCGGTCTTCTCCCTATTTTCCGACTTTCTCATGCCCGAGCCTGGCCCGTGCATCCTTCAGGACGCAAATGCGAAGCCCTGGCCCAGCCCGCGGGCCTTAAAAGCCTAGTCGTCAGGCTTTTCGGGCCGAGCTGCCCATGCCCAGGAAAACTGCTATTCTCATCATCTTGGGGGAGTCGTCCTGCGTGCGCGCTCCAAACTGCGTGCAGATACGAAAAAATCTTACGAAATCCGGTTTATATTCCTGAAGAATAGACCCACCCATGTATAATCGCTAGAAAAAATTCTAATTTGCAGATAAAAAAAGACTACAAAACTAAAAAGACTGACATGTGCCTCATAGAATTTATCTCCATACTCTGTTCCTGTCTCTTCTTTTTCTCTTGTCTTTCTTGATGGGCCTACAGTTTTGACCGGATGAACCAAGTGGTCGAACTTAACATATTTTGAATCATTTTCTCTCCTATACTGGCCTGGAGGCCACTTGGGCACATCTTCCATGCAATTGAGTCCAAGTTGCTCCAAAATGTTAAAGGATGAAGGCTGTTCAAAGGTGTCAACTATAAAGGATGCTACATGTCAAAAAAAAAACTATAAAGGATGCTATGTTTGTTTGTCGACGTTGATATATTATTATATCCTAGTAAAACATCAAGAGGCGATGCATATATTTGTATTGAAAGGCGTCTCGTATTCTCGGTCCACATATGTGCTATTTAGAACCAATTACATGGTATAATCTATTTTAGTGAAACTAATGTTTTAGTACTACTCTATTCAGTTCGAATGACAATGATCTACCAAAACCTCATATATGTAATTTTAAATAATGTGGAAATCCAACATATAATCAAGTTGGCATCCATTTGAACAATGCAATACTAGAATTAAAAGTACCACTTTTTGTGATGTTTCTTTTATCCATGTCTCTTTACACATTTGCACGCTAGATAATTTCATTACAAAACACATGTACCACACATTAGTTTCTTAGCATTTATCGTATATTTATTTACATCTAGGAAAATTCAGGAATATCTTTTTGGTGGGCTACTAAAACGAACGTTTTACCACTAATATGTTGTTATGTGATACAAATCAAACTTTTGTGTTACTCTAAAATGCTAGCTCCCTTTGTACTATTCTGAATATGTAACCAGTAGATCCTTTGGAGTAACGTGAGGCGAACCCAAATTTCCTTGGACATTAAAAAAATAGCATTGTTTGCCATCTATTTTAATTGAAAAATATAATATAGTCTAGCGTAACAAAACAATGTGCCCTAGCCCGGATCGTCATCCGCGGAGTCGAGCAAGAAGTACATGGAAAAACAGTCGCCCTTGTAGATTATAGCGTGTTAGCGGAGCCTTGACGTGGCCCTCGAAGTTTATCAGCCTATGACTTTTTATTACCGGTTGAAAACCACATAACCTTTGTGTCGCTTGACACAAACTACTCGATGTTTACCACATGGAATACCGAATATGTGGTAAGCTACCTAAACAAATCAATAAAAAACTACTCGTGTTTTGCTATGAGCAGAAATCACAAGTGACCGGTCATGATTTTCCTTAGATCAGCTGCTCCGTACTTTGCATATGTCAATCCGAGGTCCACTAAAAATCAATAGGAGGATTCTGATGGCGTGGGCTCTAGCAAGTACTCTAGGGACAACAAGAGCCGCTACGTGCTAAGGCGGTTACGGTGTGGGCAAATCCGTTTCTACCATAGAGGGAGACTATTTTGCCCATTCTGTGGCAGAGCCATCGACACTGACCTCGACAGCATGATCCATCATGTGGTGGATGTTGGCAAAAGCCAAGGCTGAAAGCATCAGCCGAAGACCTTGGAACGGCATGCAGCCTTCGGCAAATTCCTCCAAGAATCTGTCAAGACTGGCTTGTATCCCCTTGAGTAGGTTGTCCCGGCCTCTTGCTGCTGCCTCTGCCCTGCTAGGCGTCTCTATGTCCCAGCCTCCTGCTGCTGCCCTGCTTTTATTTTGTTGAAGTTAATTATTACCTGGTTGCAATGTAAGACAATATATTCGCGGTATCTCTGGTTAATTATATGGGAAATAGTGGGCTGCACATGGTGGCCACGGTGCACACCCTGACCGTCTGATCTGATAAAGGGAGCACACGGTGTTAGAGAGAATAAACGGCAGCTTGAAAAAGGGAGTAGACGGTGTTAGCATCGGCGATGGTTTGAAAAATCATAACCATGCAACCAAGGTGCAGCATGCATTCTATTTATCGGCAAAACACATATGTTCAACATGGGCTGAATTTTACTATCAAACGCACACGCACTCGGCGGCTAGCACTGATTCAGCAAAAAACGGCAACACACATGCATGTGATCACGGTGGATACATACGATGGGCGGGTGTTAGGGCTGTTAGATGCTCCATGACCATGTGTGTAGTGCATAAACGATAAGAGAGGCAGTTTGCTCACGGCTACGACTGCATGTAGAATTCAATCACCAGACCAGGGTACACGTTAGTGGGCGGAGGACGCGCACATGTCTTTCTCACGGATCGATCCGAGCCTAGACATCGTGGCGTACGAGCACGCAATACGTATGCCAACAGTATACGTGGCGTACGGCGCATGCTAGCTTGACTGTGCACGTACGTACAACTAAGTCGAGCGACAGCGCGACCAGGACCGAACGAGACGGTACCTAGCTAGCTAGCTACAAAAGCGGTAGCTAGAGGATCTAGCACATACCTCTAGCTAAGCTTGAAAATATGCATGCCTCCCGAACCCAGTCTGGCCTCTCACAGCTAGGTGGCCGGGTGCGCGACGATTGCCATCAGTCGCCGCGGCCACGGAGGACGACTACCCCTGATTGTCATCGTAAGTACTAGTGCTTCTACTTGATCGATGCACCTTGGTCTGCTTCGTGCTGCTGCTAATTAATTAAATTGGTTGCGTATGGCGATAATCCAGGAGCTGGGCCAGCGCGCGGTCTTCAGCGCGGCACACCTTGCATCTTCCGGTGAGTTTAGCTAGGTTTGATCATGTGTTTTTCATCTACTACATTATTATTTCTATACATATATACTCAGAATTCTCCCAAGGATCTAATGTACTCATTGATTTACCTCGTTCTGTTTCCCACTACAGGAGGAAGGAGTTGCATCGCTGGCTGGGATGAACAGCGGGATAGGGTCATGCATAGTCCGCTGTCCATAGGAGTTTGTAAATGCCATCCGCTATAGCTGATTACTCACGGGGCGGGTGTTAGATGCTCCATGACCATGCCTGTAATGCATAAGCGATAAGAGAGGCAGTTTGCTCACGGCTACGGCTGCATGTAGCATCCAAATACCAGAGCAAGGTACACGCTAGCAGCTGCATGCAGCACCCCATCGAACAAGGTACACGGCTGATGGTTAAATGGGACAGTTAACTCCATTTGTCACCATCAACATGCAGATGAATAAAGGGAGCGCGTGCACCACAATCCGACAGCAGATAGAGGGTGCTCCGCGGCCACCCCGGGCAGCAAATCCTTTATATGGAGTTCCTTAAAATTTCTAGTGTTCAAATATATTACTGGTCATGCTCATGCATACTACCAAATTTCTAGTGCTCGATTATATTATAATTGTCAAGGAATACATCAACAAGATTTTAAATTGCTGAAAAATTCATATTGAAGTAACTAAGTAATCTCATATCGGCATTAAACATTTGAATTAGTCAAATTCAAAACAGTCGCACCTTATTGCTATGCAGCATGGTATGAACCTCATTTACTCTAAGGACTCAATTTCACTCTAGCAAGCATGTGTAAACACCTTTCTTTGCCTTTAAATTATGAATTATTCTTAAAATTTAGGATTAACAAAATCCGGAGTTCTGAATATATCCAGTTGTCTGAATATTCACTCAACGAGATTTCCTTCGAAGAATACATGAAAAAAGGTTATATTGGTGAAAATTTCATAATTAAGTAACCAAATGATCTCACTTCGTGACTAAACATTTGAATTAGTCAAATTCAAAACACTTGCACCTTATTTATCTGCAGCAAAGCGCATGAACACTAGTCGTCGTGCCTTTCAGGGTAAAGGTCCAAGGTTTGTACTACGCCAATTATTTTCTTCAATTTATGAACCTCATTTAGTCTTAGAGGACTCAAATTCACTCTAGCAAGCATGTATACACACCTTTTTTGCCTTTAAATTATCAATAATTCTCAAAATTTAGGATAACCAAACTCTAAAGTTCTGAATATATCTAGAGTTCAAATTACTGGTTGTCAAGCACTTGGCAGCAAAATATGAAATATTTGGAGAACGAACGTTCTTAGAGAGTCTTTACATTTGCAACTGTCTGAGGCTAGTACTTGGCGTCAAATATCTGAAATATTTGGGCAAATATTTCAGATATGTGCCACTTTTGTTCTTCTACGCCCGCCCAAACCACTGTCCACCACTGTCGCCCTCCACCACCGCCGCCTCCAATCTCCTGCCTCTCCACCACCGTCGCCTTCGGTCCCCTGTTGTGCGGACGCTCTCCCTCGCCTCCGAGGACCCCTTCGTCATCCAGGAAGGTATGCGTGAAAACCAAACCCCCAAAACCCTAAATCAGTAGCTTCGATTTAGGAATTTTGCCATGGGATTTGTCATTTTGCTTCTCGAATTTAAGGTTCAGGGTTACCGAGATGCAAAGACCCGACGGCGCCATCGGGAGAGCCTCCCCCAGCCGTCCTGCATCTATCCCAACTCTTTTCCCCATGTATAAATCTCAAAATCTACAATTGTCACTTCTAGCAATAGAGATTTAATGGTCACTTCTAGCAATAGAGTTTTAATTGTCATTTCTAGCAATAGAGATTTAATCGTCACTTCATTGGTATATTTTGATTGTCACTTTATTAGTCTGCTTGCATCTTAATTGTATTAAGATGCTTTTTGTCTGTATCTATTTAACATATGAGAACCTGTAGTGACGATGCAGTCACGCTCTCTAGCTATGATAGTTTTCGCATTAGCTTTGGTGGTTTTGAATTCAAGTCAACAAAAAGTCCACTGAGAGGATTGAGTTTAGAGGTATCAAAAGAACATCAAAATTGTAGTCATTTGTTTTGTATGCGTTTAGGCGGTAGACATTAATATTCCACTACATTGAAATTTTTATGTGTTGTTGCATCAAGGCCTCAACACAAGGGGGACACTGATTTTGATAAGCAGAGTCTTTTGGAAACGGCATGTATCTGAAAGAAGTTCATGTAGACTTCCTCTTATACTGGTGTGAATCCGAATTTCCACCAAAAATCAAGTACTACGTCTACAGGCTACCCTATTCATCTGTCATGAAAAAGAAGTGCAAGCTGGTAAGATGATATATTCTTGATCATGTTATCAACAAGCTATCATGTGATATTTAAATACTTCCAGTAATTACAAGCATGCTAATTCTTCAATTCTATGTACTTGCCCAAACATTTGGAGCTGAGTTCATAAGAAAATACCTAAAGAATCGCCTTGATGAACCTATTGATGTCCATGTTTGGTAAATGAAGAGCAAAAAGGAAAAGATGGTTAGAATAAAGATGGGAGTTGTAGGGTCAAATGCAATTTTGATGACTAGATGGGAGAAGGTTGTGAGAAGTTTCAACCTAAAGCAGGATAGCATTGTCCTTTTTTGTTTTGATGAAAAAGACAATGGAGAGGTACATATTCTGGTTTAGCAACTTCCATCGGACGGCCGATTGTAAATGCAATCCTGGTTTGTTAGAGAGTACTCATTATGCTAGCTGATTGATTTACGGAGTGCACTTTGTATATACTATCATAATGTGTAATGGCTATATTTGTATGGATTTCCTAAACTATTTGGCTAATGTTACCATGATCGAGCTGCTATAAGTTCTTTAGTTAATGTGTCTACCTGTCTGCTGAATCATGATTATGTGTCATGTCAGCTATGATCGAGTTTGAGTTAGCATGTTATTACTTAAAATGGTTTGCAAACAATAGAGACGGTCACTTTAAAAGCTGCTTCGAGGCACACTAGTTTTGGAGACGGTCTTTTTTAGAATCCGACTTAGGTTGCTTGACTATTGGAGACGGTCCCTAGTATAGGTCGTCTGAGATTGAGGAGTTCTTGCAAGCGATCAGAAATACGGGCCATCTCCATATCGTACATGTTAGAGGCGTTTTCCTTTTTGCAGCGTCTGAGGTCTCTTATCTTAGAGCCGCAAAGAAAAATTGGCTCAGGTGGTGTTCTCTTAGAAGCTATGCGCTTGAGCCGGAACGAGAAACCGGCTGAAGCCTACGGGAAATTGATGTCTCTAAGTAACGTGTTTGTACTAGTGAATGTTTCCATCATGTCACTATTGGTTATGATAGTATTGCTTCAATATTCCCATGTATCGCTCGAAAGAGTACATGTTGTGAAGAAACACAGGGCCACAACACTTTATCTCACGCACAATGTGCACAATGAGATGAACCATGATATCAAAGAAAGACGATAGGAAAAACATCTCAAGCTAGCAGATCGTTTTCACCACCTCATTCTGCAGACCCTCTAGTGTGTCAGGATCTATGACCTTCTGTAATATTGTGTTGAAAAAAGAACATAGCCTCATGAGCATCTCTCGAACTGGTTTGGACAAAGCATTTATGATGGCCACTAAGAGAATTTGTGTCATCATTACGTTGCAATCTTGTGACTTCATGTTGTTTATTTTCTTTCCAGGCATATCAACAAGACTCCTAACATTTGTGGAGTAGCAAGATGGGATTCTAATAGTGAACAAGAACTCCAACACCTCGAGATTTTCATCAAGAGATAATTCGTAACAACCGGTCCGGAATTCATACTTGACATCCTTCCTTAGAAAGGCATTTAACAATGGCCTTATTTTTTCCATATCCAAGCATTCATTGACACAATCCTTTGTGTTGCCTTTAATGTTCAGTAAAGTAACAAGGATGCTATCACAAACATTCTTCTCTATGTTCATCACATCTATGTAGTGACGTACCTCCTGATCCTTCCAATACTCTAACTCCTAGAATAATGATTTCTTCTTATAAATTTGTACATGTTTCTTATTCTTGCTCATTCTTCCCTTTCTTTGGATTATTGACGTTGTTCTTGCCTACCTCCACTGATTTATCCTTACGCAACCTCTCAGGTAGCCATTTCTTTAGATAAGGATCCTGCTCTAGTTTAGGATCCTGCTTCGGTTTAGCAGCCTTCTTTGGTTTAGGATCCGGATTCAGTTTGGGACCCTTGCCAAGCACAAATTTTGCCTTCTAGACCATCTTAAACAACGTGGTGCCTTTAATAATTTTTGGTTTCATCCCATGCTCCACTTTCCCATTGAATTGGATTTCATAAACCGGTATGGATGCTTTCTCGGCAAGAACCTACGATGACACATGTAGACGGTTTGGCACGAGTTAATTAGTTATTTACTAGTGGTTCTACCCATGCATGTCACACACACCTTGGCTCCCTTTGTGATCTTCCTAGACGTGTTACCAAATGTTGGATAGTCATTCATGGTGCAAAACAACATTACATGGACATCAAACTCTTTTTTTGTAGGCATGATACACTTTTTCTCCTTCTTTTTACCACAAAGTTTGCAGTTCATCTACAAGTAGTTTCAAGTAAGTATCAATGTCATTACTGGGTTGTTTCCGTCCTTGGATAAGATTGACATCATGATGTACTTTTTCTTCATACATAGTCAATAAGGAAGGTTATACATGTATAAAGCACCAGCCAAGTACAATTTTTACTGCTCATATTGCCAAATGGACTCATTTCGGGTCCATACTCAACCCAAATAATACATTTCTTGGTTCACCACCAAAATCCTTGTTCTTATTATCGAAATTTCTCCATTGGGCAGCATCAGAAGGGTGCCTCAACATTGTATCCTTTTTCCATCCATCCTCATGCCAACACATCAGCTTTGCCTCTCTAGGGTTTGCAAACAGACGCTTCAAATAAGGAATTATAGGCAAGTACCACACAACCTTATTAGGGATTCCTATCTTCATCTCATCATCGGGCTTATTGGCTTTTTCTCTCTTGTGCTTGTATCATGGATGTTTCCAAATTGGACAGGCATGTAAATCTTTGTACTCGTTGTGGTATAAGATACAATCTTTGACACAAGCATGTATCTTTTACCTCCAGACCTAATGGGCAAATTAGTTTCTTTGTAGAAGCTGTACTTTCTGGGAGCTCATTACTATTTGGAAGCAGATCTTTGAAAATAGATAACATCTTCATGAAGCTTTAGTCCGAAAATCCTCTTTTTGCCTTAAATCTCAATAGTTTTAGTGTTGTCATCAATTTTGTGTGCTATTTTTTACAATTTGGATACAACTGATTCTTTGAGTTATCTATTAATGATTCAAACTCCTTGTATTCTTTTGAAACTGGATCATCGCCCTGAAAGTGATGCAACATCGCACGCAGGTTGGTCATTTCAATATCATTGCCATCATCATTAACTTCTTCATCTTTAGGGACTAGCATTGCATTCGCATCGTCATCCATCTCATTATGAGGTTCTGCCATCTCATCATCAGGCTCTGGCATCTCATCATGGGCCATGTGATTACAGCTACCTTGGCTCTCTTCAAGCATGGTAGATACTTCGTCGTGTTTAGTCCAACAGCTGTATACATCCATGAAGCCCCATTGAATCAAGTGTCAATCAATCACACTTATGCTCTCCCAAGCATAGTTTTAAAACCAGACCGGTTCAGTGGTTTAACCGTAAAAAACCTAAATCGATGACCTCACCGGTTTTTTAAGAGGCACCAGCCAAAATAGCAAAAAAACCAGGGAAAAAAATAAGTTGCAAGAGCGATCGAACTCAAGACCTTATGCAAGATAGAAATAACACCACATAAGGCACAATACCACTTGGACACACCATTTTTTGTGATTATATATTGGAATATACACTATATATACATTTTATTGTCATTTTGTTTCGAAAACTGCTTAAATTTTAATTAAAAGGAACAGTTTTTTGTCGTCATCGAACCGAATAACCGGTGGTCCGACCAGCAAACCAGTGAACCAGTCGTCTCACCGGTTCACTCACCGGTTCGCTTTTAAAATTATGCTCCCAATACATACAATTCCTACAATCACGACACGGACATCTGATCCACTTTTCCTTGTTCGTCTTCATATGTATGAGAGCTGCTTTCTTGAAACTATTGAGGCCGATGTGGTACGTTGCGCTTGCACATCTCTCGGTCATCCATTCTCGATTCATCTCGGCAAACAAGGATTTATGGAATATCGACTATCTATAAACTACCACTTCAATAGTCGAATAACTAAAGCAAACCTCTGCTTCGTCCTCTCCGCTGATGACTGATCCGCCGCACCTATGAACAGCCCTCCGCCGCACCTAGGCACAGCCCTCCGCCGCACAGCCCAAAGTCGCAGAAGGCCATCTGCCGCTCGATATAGCAATAGCTCTTGACACAGCCAGCACCCGCTAATGGGATCTTAGCACAGCAGCAGTTGCGCGCCTCAGACCTGACCTCTCTGCGTCGCCACACCCCCACCGCAGCCACAATCTAGTATATGGAGTGAAGTGATGCTACTAGATGCATGGTAGTGGACAGCAGGAATGACAAATTATTAACAGGTCACAATTCGCACACAATTTCTGAACATAAAGCATTTGTGATATGTCCCAATATTCCAAATGAAAGAATATAAGACCTATTTTTGAAATAACGCATGCGGTTTTGATGTTCAATATGATGTGTGGACAAAGGGTACTTCACATACGGTTAATTTTGGGGAACAGTGTGTGATACACATCATACACCAGGCTAGGAAATTACCGTCTACTATCATTTTGCGGTGAGGCCTGGTGGAGGACCTCCAGACGGTCGAATATTTGCAACGTCAGCGATCTTGCGCACCGCACACGGAAAAGGTCAGTGATCTTGCGCACCACACACGGAAAAGGTCTTCCGTGTGCGGCGGGGGCCTTTAATGGGCCCGATATGTACTAGTGTTTGGTGTTATGCAATTTCTCATTCTGATATGTATTTCCGCTTTCTTTTGCTTCGAGGCTTTGGACTTGTGTCGGCTATGAGCAGCATAGTTATGCAAAGACCGGGTGTAATGCTTAAATTTCTTTAAGTAATAAAGTGACCTTTATTGAAAAATGAGGTAGCAGGTTTGGGCTACTCATTTTCCAAATATATTTGAGCACTTCGGAACGGCATTACCCAAAAAAATCCATGTGTGATGTGATGTTCCCCTAATTAAAGAATAACACAAATGTCTTGTAGCTATCTATACTTAAGGGAGACCCTGGAGATTATAAAAAAGAAGTCAAGTATTTACCTCATATTCCGTAGAAAAAAGTATTGGTATGGTTAGACTAACTGGTCAAGAGGATATTAGATTTGCTAGGTTGTACAACTTGACTTTAGATGTGTTAGACTAACCGGTCAAGAGGATATTGCAAGTGCTGAATAAGCCTGGTGTCCTTTCCGTTAAATATATGTATTTTAGCTCTAAAGATTGGTTAGGAGAAAAATTAGATAAAACGCATTAGATGCCCGACTTGAAATTAATAATGTCCTGATATATTCACATAGCAGCCACAAAGAGTATGTTGCGGCTACCAGCTTCAGAATACAGTTCCTGGCACATGGCTCAAAGTTTAGAATAGCACACAAGCTAAATAAGAAGTGCTAAAGGCGATGCAGCGTTAATTCAGGAGCTATATATAGTGGTCGTTGGAGGGTTTTTAGGTGCAGCTGAGCTGATGATGTAATGATCTACTCCCTCCGTTTCAAATTGTAAGATGTTTTAGCTTTTATTTAAAGTATGTATCTTGACGCCATTTAGTGTGTAAGTTCGAAGCAAAATAAGTGAACATATATATTAAAAAAGAGTCTAGGTACATATGTTTCAGAAAAAGATAAAACACCTTATATTTTAAAACGGATGGAGTATTTCCTTTCTTTTCAACCCGAAAAACCCCGAGTCCTCTTCAAGCGTCACCTCTCACCTTAAATTTTTTTGGTCCTGCTATCACCATGGCATCCAAGCCAAGTTTGAACTATGATGCAGCACGTTGGAGCTACTCATTTTCCATGCTAATCATATGAGCACTTCGGCATTGCATTAGCAAACATTTTTCCATGTCTGATGTGATGTGCCCCTAACTGAAGAATAAAGCAAACATCCCGTAGCTTCCTATACTTATGGAAGACCCTGGTGAATATAAAAAGAAGTCAAGTATTCTGTAGGAAAAGTATTGGTAATGGCTTAAGAACTAGGTTCTACAATGATTTGTGGTTAGGGAATAAACCTTTGAATATTAGTTTTGCTAGGTTGTATAACTTAACTTTAGATACTTTACACTAATCGGTCAATAGGATATTGTAAGTATTCCTGAATAATCCTGGTGTTTTTTTTTTGGTTAAATATGTGTATTTAGCTCTCAAAATTGGTCAGGAGAAAAAAATACTCCCTCCGATTCAAATTAATGTTCTCAGATTTGGCTAGATTGGGCTGTATCTAGCACTAAAACATGACTAGATACATCCGACTGTAGACAAATGTGAGAACATTAATTTGGATCAGAGGGAGTAGATAAAAGGCGTTAGATTCCTGGCTTCACATTGGTAAAGCCCTGGTAGGTTCACAAGGTAGCCCACAAAAGGTATGCTAAGATTGAAGTTCCCAGTCAAGGAGCACAAGCCATCCAAGGGGCCATTTAATTTTTGACTTTTTTGAGGGATTTAAATTTTTTACTTTGATAACTATTTTATGTTCCACTGGTGCTTGCCCAAATTTCAGCGGCGTGCCGAAACCGAAAATATCGCACGCAACCAATAACACAATACCGGTGACCTGATTTACTTTGGCAACGCCACCAGTGTAGGAGACCGATCGGATGTAAGTCTGTAGTGGCGTGCGATCAAAGAAAATGCCGCTAATATATTTCTAGTAGTGGTGTGTACGTGTTCTGTGACATCATGACGCGTCGTGTCACTCTCTATCCCTAACGCTCCACCATCCAGTCTGAATCGGGTGCCGCCCCCGTCCTCCACTCGCCGCTGCCGTCTGAATCGCCACTTGTCGTCGCCCATGTCACCACGTGTGAATCATCATCTGAAGACAAAGTTGACGGCCTAACCTGGGTTAGGGTTTCCGGTGGTGGCTGGGAGGAGCTTCCTTTGGAGAAGATAACCTGGGAGCACAGGAGATGGGGAACCTTAAATAGGTCAGACACTTGTATGGGAGACCTTAAATACTGTGGCTCAACGATTTACAGTGTCCGTATTTGCTTACGATGTACGTAGTACTATGAGTCTGCTCCTAAATATAAAACGTTTTGGGAGTTCAATTGCGGTGCCTAGCTGTTTTTTTCCCCTCTTTGTCATGCTCCTACATGTTAGCTAGAGCCGAAAGGTGATCAGGTCTCTGAACCTTGTGTTTGAATTAACAGTGTGATGCCGGTGAAACAGGGAGCACGAGCTCGTCAATCCGAAAAAGAAACAGCAGCACGGCAGTCACACTCCCTGCGTTCCCAGACACGGCGAACAGATCAGCAGTACCAAGTGATGACCAAGCTTCCCTACATCATTTGACACTCTTTCTTTCAATCAGCAAAAGGTTCGCTGTGTAAAGTTACAGCCTTACAGGCGAGTTTCTAAGGAAGCGGCATTTCGAAACAAGCACTTCCATAGTTTCGTGCATCAACGCTCTACCAATAAAATCCCCTAGAAAAAGGTCTTTCGAGACATTAAACGATGAACTGGGTGACGAGTGTAGGCTTGTCTCGCGAAAATGCGGGCTTCGACCAACTTTGCCAAGTGGAGCCACTCAAGCTCAAGCAAACTCTTCTTCATTCGCTGCAAGGAAGGGATTTGCAGTTAGCTGCGTACATCAAAGAGTAGTGCAGGAGATACTTATGTTGGCCAGAAGAAACGTACTCCCTCCGTCCAGAAATAACTGACTTGGGTTAATCTAGATTCGAATGTATCTAGACGCATTTTAGTGTATGAATACATTCGAATCTAGACAAACTCTCAAGTCAGTTATTTTTGGACGGAGGGAGTGGCAAAAATCCCTCCGTTGGGTTGGGTACTTAAGTCTCAAATTGTAGTACACTAGTAGTATTCCACATGCAGGAAGAACATCAGCCATGTCGTTGCCCTATTTTCCTTGTGCAGCTGCCACCGCTCTCATCGCTTGGCACGACCAACTCTAGGCTCTAGCACAGCTGGTTGTACCAATGTATTCTTTTTCTACAAGGAATGATTGAAAAAAAGACACAGATCGCTACAACAGCTACGACGCTAGGTAGTAAATCAGTCTGCTGCAGTGACTGTTGCACAACATTGCCTTGCCCATTGTCCGGCAGATGTACCATTTGATCAAGCGATTAAACATATAAATTGGGTTAGTGTCCGCTGAGGCATGACTTGGTGAACTCTATAGGTTTTTGCAAAGACCGAAATGAAGAGGACCAGATGGTATAAGCCTATGAACACGGGGAGCATGCAAGGAATTCAGTGAAAGTTGGGCATGGTTTACAATTCACATTCTATGTAAATTTAAGACAGGGTAGAATAATAGGTCCATTAGTAAGTTCTTGTGAGCATGTGGAGTATGCGCATGTGCGCACTGTAACAGAAATATAGTAGCTGTAAACGATTGATGGGAGCAACAGAGTCAAACGGCTCATTGTATGTTTGTAACATTGTATTACTTGTAAATACAGAGGGTATGGGTAGTTTGAGGGGTAAGTTATTCCGTTGTAAGTACTTCGCAGATACCATCTGAGCCAAATGCAGATCTACGGCACTTAATTTAGACAGCAAGACTATACACATAATGAATGTATTATTCATCGTGTTCCACCTTTGTTTTGTAGTCTCATGTAAAAAGCATAATAGTAAATATACTCTAAGCTTCTCAAACCCTATGTTGATTGTCATTTGTCATTTACAAAAGAATCAGAGTATGAGACCGCTAGTTGTAAGTCAGGTGTGACAAAAATTGTGACTCGGTTGATTCTCTTATCTACTCTTAACCAAAAATAAGCATCACCGAGAAACTCCCTACAAACCCTCTGTTGATTGTCTACATCAGAATAACATGTTACTAATTAGCCATTTTCTGTTTCTACTTACTCTTGGAGTGTATGCTCTGGAAGGCACTGCCCTTTGTTGATTGTCATTTATGCACATGAATTGGAGTATGAGACCGCTGGTTGTGAGCCAGGCATGACGGAAATTTTTTCCTATCGTAGGAGTAACTCTCTCAAGCTCTTTATACATTCTTATCCACTCTTAACGAAAAGAAACATAACTGACAAACTCCTCACAAACCTTCTATTGATTGTCTACATCAGAAAAATCATAACTGAAGGGAGCTATTTCCTGTTCTTCTGACTCAAGGAGTGTATGCTTTGAAAAGCCACATTAAATACCCAGCCGGAATCTATCTGATATAATGGTTGCATTTACCTCTCCTACTCTATACAGTTCAAAATTTTACTGTGATTTCAACCACCTGCAACTGCTTGTGCCATATGGCGAATGGTGCACCTTTAATTTGAGAATTGCTTCCACTACAGCAATACAACTCGGAAGAGGGCAAGTTAGTTTTTCAGAGTCAGTAGCAAGCTCAAACCTCTCGAACTAGATTGCTCATTTTCTGTCCTAGGAAAATTTCTTGGTGCCATATGACTCGAGAAATGACTGGTGTTTGACGAAGATATTAGTGGAGATTCAACCATAGATGGACGAAGGAATAGTGTAAACAGTAGCCAACAGCATTAAGCATCTGTGGTGGGCTTAAGATGACATCAACTTAGGCTGTCATATCTACTTCCGAAATACCAGACACAGATCCTTATGCTTTGTGCAGTTGGAACTTCAAAGGTTAAAAATTAGTTACAGTTGGAAGTCATTTCTCATGCTTGCTATACCGTGGAGGCATACAAACAAGGCGCTTCAGTGGACCATGGCTGGTCATGTTTACTTCTACTTAAGTGGGCAAAGAGAAAATGTGCATGGTATGAGGTATTGGCAACTTGGAATAGAAATGGTCTGTCATATATACCCAGGGGATGCCACTAAATTATACACTATGGATGTACCATGGCAAGGCGAACGAGGCAAGAGACTGGTTCTGTTTTGTGCTTATACAAGTGAACAGAAATACATTTGAGAGATGAATCGAGATTAAGTCTCTGTTAATTCCCACTATTGATGAAAAACAACTAGATTTCACATGGTATGGTTCTTAATCTTACTTACGACAAAACTGTGCATAATACGACTCACTCAATTGGAGCAAGTGGAAATGGGCAGCTGTACCTGCTCAACTCGTCGTCTCTCATGACGCGCTCACCGGAGGTCGTCCCGCCGCCGGTTCCGGTGCCGCCACCGCCGCCAGCGGCGGCTTCGTCCTCCTCCCGGAGGATCATCTCCATGTCGTTGACGCGCGTCCGGACGACGTTTCCGATCATAACTGTGCGCGGAATCGGCAAAATCAGCGGCCAGCGGCGGGATCAGAGAGACGGGGAAAGAGAGGAGGGGATGTGGGATTGCTTACTCGCGGCGGTGCCCAGGGTCCAGATCCACAGGATCTTGAGGCCGGGGCTCTTCTGGTTCCACCTGGTTACCATTGGATCCGCGACGACCTGGAGGGAGGGAGCGGCGCGGATTTTGGGCGGAGTTTTGGCCTGCTCTTTGGAGCGGAGGACGACGAAGCAAAGCGAGGGCTTGGGGTTTTTCTCAGAAGTAGCCTCCTCACTTGTTTGTTTTAGCTGGATTGTTTTCTTTGTATAATAGTATTTCAGTTTCCACGGGATAAATAAATGATTAAAAAAAGCATTCTATTCCAACAGATCAATTTCGATCATCACTATCCAAAGATCTTTACTTTCATCTAAATAAAATCTAGTTATTCTTGTCTACGAAAATGAGATTAATTTTAAAGGATGCAAGCCAACAAAGGTATACTCCCTCCACCCACAAATAACTGTATTTCTAGGTTTTGTCCTAAGTCAAATATCGTAGATTTGACGAATTTTATTAAAAAGGTAGCAATATATATATATATATTACATCAAATATTATAGATCTAGTGATATTAATTTAGTTTTAAAATGTTGCTAGTACATTTTTTAATAAAGTTGGTTAAACATGAAAAAAATTGACTAGGACAAGAGGTAGAAGCACACTTATTTGTGAAAAGAGAAGGTATGTACCAATATTAAAATCAACTTGACATAATCTCAAAAAACAATCAACTTGACAATACTCTAGCTCGAGGCTGGCGCCCACATTTCATCGCACAGCATACGATGGAGCTACCAGTCATTGAACAAGCTTTTGTCAAGTCAAACAACACCAGAGCAAACCCGTGCTACATCTACACCTCTGATCTGAAAAGTCCATTTTAATTTTCTTTTGGCCCTTCGAGCTCTGCATTGCTCATTTTAATTCCAGTATATACAGGAATAAGAGGAGTATGAGACTACAAGTTGCAGTTCATTTGAACCAAATAAATTAAAAGTTTAATGTCCAAGCTGACAACACTTGTCCAGAGAACAAGAACAGACTATAATAACCTTGTACGCACGACCATTAACTCCAGTTAACTAGACATTACATTATTTGCTTCCCACACTTCATCACAAACAAAGCGAAAGGAGCTGCTAACCACCACAAAGTCGATCAGTTACTTGTACAATAATCGATCATCCCCAAAAAGTCAACCTAGCTAAGAATGAATACAAGGAAGGATTGCTTGTCACTCGACCCAGATTCCTTGTTGATGTTTCCGATTCCAGCATTGTTTGTCAGAGTTCTCTGAAGAGCTCAAGCCTCCATTAATGTAGTTTTGCTTTGCTGCTAGTACTACGGTAACCCAGTCTGACCGAGTCCTGGTTTGAAGGAACCTTGCTTCAGAGTTGGGCTTGCGTTCGTTCGACTTCCTTTCCTGAAAGTACAAAAGTACTAGTACATCATTTAGTATTTTAGTAGCAGTTTGTCAATTCACTTGAACAAACCACTTTTACCGGCCAAGAAAATAACCGGACACCTCTAAAATGATGAGTTCAGGTGTCAAGTATTTTTTGTAAAAAAAGTTTAAGAAGAATGCTCCAGAATGAAACTGTAATTTAGAAAGCAATAAATTTAACCTAAAACTAAACACCCAAATCTCAAAAAGAGCCTTAGTTTTGTTGCTAAAGCCAGTATAATTAACCGATGTCAAACATTGAGATTTGAGATGGTCATCTGTTCAGAAGAATGTCAGCTGTAGGCTCCTGTGGTTTCAGTTTCCTGCTTTCATGGAGTCTTTGGCTGCTTCAGATATACTAGTCTGCTCTGCTTTGTGTCAGTTTGAAAGGGTTTTCAATGTGAGGCACTTTGAAAGTGTTTTTAATATAAGCACAATGGTACCAATTCTATGTCATGTCACTCATAAATATTAGTTTATAAGCATCCAAAATTAATATATACTCTGTTAATCGCCAAAACTAATGTTTATCCAATTCAAGTCAACCTCTACTCTGCTCGAGGGAGGCTAGCTAAGAGTAATACAAGGAAGGGTTGCTTGTAGGAAAGGGCCAGCGTAGCATTAATTATTCAAATTTTCTGAAATCGAGAAACGGCTTATGTAGCTTTGCTTTGCTGCTACTCAATTAACCCAAGTCCCTACTTTGCTTAGTGAAGCTCACATTTTTTCTGCACCAAGCCCTTAACTGAAGGAGCAGATTCAGCATCCGAGTTGCTTCAGAGTTTGGTTTGCCCTCGTTTGACTTTCTTCCTTTCTCGACTGTAAAATCAAGCTATTCTATATATTATGATTATCTGTTCTCTAGATTAGTGCTACCATTAAGGTATTTAAATGAGGAAATAGTAACACATACTAAAAGAAACATGTATGACGTCGCTTGTGGCAACTTCAAAGTTCCCAGTAGAATTAAAGACCTGGATCTATGCCCGTTGCTATCTTGGAGATCCACCAGAAAGCAGCCCACCATGAAGTGCACAAACCATCTCAAGAAGTTGCTGCTGCTCTACCTCGCCCCTCCTATCCTGCTCGTGACCATCTTCTTTTACTTCCAGCTGGAAATCCTCACCCTCTTCTTCACCATACAACGCGCCTCGATCATCGGCAGTGGCAGCAATGTTGACATCGTGGACCGCCTTCGTGCATCGACCACCTTCCTCCCGCTCAAAGACACCCGCGAGGGCGCTGACACGTGGTTCATCAGCACTCTAAACGACACCTCCGAGCCAGAGGGCGAGGCCAGGAACCTGTTGTTCCCATCGGCGGCCTCCTCGGGCCGTCTCCTCTGCATGGCAGTCCCTTCAGGACACGATGGCGCCAAGAACTCCTACGCGCTAGCGTGGCGCGACGCGCTCCCCCTTGATGCGGAGCTCCGGACGGGCCTCATGTTCCTGTCTGAGACGTTCTACGACCACAGCAACCTGTGGCACGGGCTCACGGCACTAGTCCCGATAGTGTCGTGGCATGTGAGGAGAGGATGCAGCGGCGCGCGGCCCACGAGGTGGGCCTTCTTCCACCATGGCGAGGTCAGGTCCGGGATGAGCAGGTGGCTGATGTCTCTGGCCGCGGCGGCGACCGGCGTGGAGGTGGACGTGGAGAGGTTCTCAGGCTCCGTCCCGGTGTGCTTCGAGGAGGCCGTGGTGTTCAGGAGGCTCCTGGCAGGCATGAGCAGGGAGAGGATGTTGGCGACGTTCGACTTCATGCGGTGCAAGGCTAGGGCTCAGTGCAGCGTCGTGTCCAGGTCCGGCGCCAATGGAACCGACCCAGCGGCGGTGCGCGTCACCATTCTTTTCCGCAGGGGCGGTCGATCTTTCAGGGACGAGGCGGCCGTTGAGCGGGTGTTCCAGAAGGAGTGTGCGCGCGTCGCTGGCTGCAAGCTAACCGCTGCGCAATCTGGCAACTTGACCTTCTGTGACCAGGTTGGTTTAATTGATGGGCCCCTTCATGTCTCAATCGATTGAATTTTAAAAAAAAGTTTATATAGTCCATTCATGCATGTTAAGGCACCATGGATCTCACTGCATGGTTTGATTGGCAGGTGAGGCTGCTGAGCGAGACGGACGTGCTCATCTCAGCGCACGGTGCGCAGATGACGAACATGCTCTTCATGGACAGGAACAGCAGCATCATGGAGTTCTACCCTATGGGCTGGAGGCAGAGGGCGGGGCGTGGCCAGTTCGTGTTCCGGTCGATGGCGAGTTGGGCAGGGATGCAGCACGAGGGCTCCTGGTGGGATCCCGATGGCGACCCATGCCCCGACGGCAACCCAGACATCCTTGGCTGCTACAAGAACAGGCAGATCGGGATGGATGAGGCCTACTTCTCCCAGTTTGCCGCCAAAGTCTTCAAAGCTACAAAGGAGCGCAAGATGGGCATTGCCGGCGAGTCACCGAAAGCGCGAGGGCAAGAAGGAACTTGCCAATGCAGCTAACTCCGTCAATGTATGGCGAGACACATTGTTTGGTCAATCAGACCGTGCTGTGAGTTGTGGCTACAAGCTACAGGCGGCATATGTGCATGGATGCCTATTTATCTAGTCAGTGCCTTTCTTTTTGCTTTGTTTCTTTAAAATGGAGGGTATTTTGATTACAGGGATTTGATTAATATGTGAGGTCAGCATGCATATACCGTACCTGAAAATGGTCTTGCCAAATAAGAATAATAATCTCACAAACTCAGTTTCTTGTCCATTCCTCACAACTCACAACTAGTTCCGATGGCCCTTTCTTTTCTTGCTCTCCCTTGCACTATTTAAGTCTAAGAAACATTGAAAGAAAACTAAATGCAGCATAGGAGAGGAATACCTTCCATTCAGGTATAGTCAACGGGATAGCTGGGTCAAGCATAGTTGTGAGAACATCAACAAAGGCACCCCAGCTACAACTGCCTTGAATAAGTCAGGCCTCATATCTAGGACAGCATTCATCAGTAGGGCACCTACACTTCTCCCGTTAATGCAATGCTTTCTTTTGTACAGTACCTTTTTCTATCAAGTGCTTAGCACATGCAATGAAATCACTGAAAGTTTTTTCTTTTGCAATGTGTTGTCCAAGTCCTCTACAAACACGTGAGAGAGACGCCGGACGACCACAAGAACACAGAGGATTTTTTTGCTGTGTAACGTGAATATTTTCTGCTTCTTCCCTTGTTCAGTGAACAGAATCACCTAAAATCTAGGATCATGCCAAGTCTTTCGCTACAACTGGTTTGATCTTGCCCTCCCACGACCCACGGATAAGGCACCACCATCTCCTATGTGACCTATTCGCACAGCATCACACAGATCAGGAGCTCGCGCCTGAATTCAAAACGGAAATAACGGTAACTATCTAACCTGACGAAACTGAAGATAACTGAAGAAATGCAGAGCAACGGATTAGCTGATGCTAACACAATGCAGCTTGATCTAGTAAGCACGAGGTCAAGAATAAAAATCAAGTTCATCATAAATTACTAGGGAATCTGGTTAACGCCTCATTAACTAAGTGACGTGAACACACATGAAACCAAAACGATCTGCTCCACTTAGATCCCGCAGCAGCATAGCATGAAGCAACGATGGATATCGGACATGACAAGGCATAGCATCGGTCAAGCTCCATTCACAGGCAAGTGAGCAAGCATGGATAGTATAGGGAAGACAGAAAAGAGGTCTTGTGATCTCACCGGACATGAGGGTGGCGGTGTAGTCGTTCTCCACGCGGGCGTCATCCCGGAGCCAATATTAGTCGTCGATGCGGACGTCCCACTGCTCCGCCAGCTCCCGTGGCACCTTTACTCCAAAGCATGAGGAGTAGGACTTAGCCATCCTGCATCTGCTTTCGTTTTCTCTTGACCCTATTTGGCTTTGGCTGACCTTTGCTGTGCCGCCCGTACACCTCGGAATCACTACTACTGACAGAGACATTAGCATTCGCATCAGAATCCCTCGAGAGTGCAAGTATATCAAGAACGGTTGGATCAACTGCAGTTTCTTTTAGTTGTTCTCTGAAACTATCCAGCAGAATAACACCTGGAAAGCGCAAAGATAGGCGTGCTCAGGAAATAGATTTCACCACACATTTGATGAGCAAAAGGCTAGTCGTCAGAAGGGTAAATGCTCCATTTTGCAAATAAATGAACATGAGGTACGGCTACAATTGTTTTGTGTAAAGTCAACCTAAATACATAAGTACTGAATAGCCTTCAATTCATGCCACTAATTCAGCCGATTCTTAGATTGCTCCAAATCCGTCCCGTGGTCACACAAATTCAGAGTACAGAAACAGCGTAATGTCCTATGACATGGCTATAAGGTCACATGAATCAACAACAAAGACTTTGCATTGAGCCACAATAGGCAGGAGGTCAGAAGGCGTGCTAATTGTACGATTCACCAGGGATGGATGACCACCGGCAAATAACAAATTATAAGCATTCTGCCAGTACACCGTTAGCACAAACTTTCCTGTATAGTATCTTTTTCGGTTAGAATAGAATACCAGTTTAATGTCACAGGCATTTCTTAGCTGAGCACTAAGGGAAAGCGCCCATAATGACATTCCAGTTCAGTTTCGATCGATAGAGGAAGAGAGGAGGAGGGAGTTCAAGTAGTACCGAGAGCACGGAGAGTGCGAAGATCGAATGCACCGGCGAGGTAAGGACATCCGGTGGTCTCGGCCCGCTTCACGGCCAGCATCTTCAAGCTGATGAGGAAGTCCTGCACAACACCATCGAAATTAAGGAAGATGGAAGCGAGCAGAGGGGGAGAAATTGAGGAGTGTGGCGTCACAGACGAGCTCGGTCTCGGAGAGATCCGCGATCCACCTCGATATCTCGGTGCTGGTGCTGGTCTCTGCGCCTGCCGGAGGTTGGGGTTGGTGCGGCGTCTCCATGACAGAAGAGGAGAGCTCACCGGGAGGGGGGTTGTGTTGTGTGTGCCTGGTTAGACATCGTGGACTTTGGTGGGCTTAGAGACCCAATTTGATCCGCTCACGAGCAAGGAAACGAAGCCCACTGTGAGAAAGAAGCGCAGAAGGCCCATGGCCCTCCGTGGAGACGGTTTCGATATCCTAGTGAGCTAGAAAAGCCAATATGCCGACCAGGTCTGCATTTATGGGGCGACCACACGAAGGTATGGGCCTAGCATGTTTACTATCGGGCGGTGGCTGCAACTTGGTGGAGTAGCGGTGGCGGGATGGATCACCGTCGGCCGAAGCACTGCCTTCACAAATCCTAGCTTATGTCGCGTCGCATCCCAGCTCGCGTTGGCGCGCGGGTAGCAGCGTCGGTGCGGGGAAGAGATCGGTGGTGGCGTATAGGGAGGCAACAGGGGAAGAGATAGGCGGGGAAGAGGCCAACCATGTCAGGAGAAGAATGGAGGAGGTGGGGGAGAGAGAGGGGACATGTGGAGAATAAAGATTGGTCAATTATTTCATCTGGTGCCCCTAGGAGCCCCCCGATGGGATGAGTTTCGCCTGGGGTTGCCAGATGTATTTTGGTTCCTGGGAGGTTGTTGGGTTCACAGCATAGAAAACAAAAGAATTCTATGATATGAACATCTAAGCACCAAGATCTATCTACCTAGATACAATCAACATATGGATATACATCCATAGAGAACTTACCCTCGAAGAGCGGCAAAGTGTTAAGAGATTTAATCGTGTGGATGATGTAGTCGTTCACTTGCAGATCTCAAAGTCGTGATGAAGTGCAGCATCGCAAAGCAGCAATGCATTCGTGATCGCACACACGTCTGGTACCTGACCACCTCCGCGTCATCACTCTAGCAAAACATCGGAAGCAACAAATTCTTTCAGAGAAAGCCACTGGGAACATGTACTTCGTTAATCTGAAGCCATGGAAAATAATCTAGAGGGGAGATAGAACCTTCACGAGGAGGTGTGAAGTGAGAGGAGGATGAGGAGGCCTTTTATAGGGGCAGCCCCTTCCCATGGCCGACGGCCAAAGGAGGTGCCCCCACCTCTCCCTCATTCATGTGGGTGGATGCTCCACTCACATGCATTAAATTTTCACCAAATTTAATGTATTTCTCATTTAATAAAACTCTTTTATTTATTTTATTCATAATTTGTTAATTACTTTAATTAAAAAATATTCACATAAAATTCCTTGCAACATTTTGATATCACATGCAAAATTAATTTCAGCAATTTGACCCGAAACAATTCCGTTGTCCATTAAAATAATTCCAACGCTTTTATTTTCTTTCTTTGGTATTTTATTTGCTCCAAATAGTGTTAGTATCCCTTAAGTGTGTCACCCTATGGTTCACGAATAATGCAGACATTATCGAGACCCCTCTTCGATCAATAATCAGCAGCGGGACTTGGAGATCCATACTGACTCCCACACATTCAACGATGACTCTAGTGACCGTGTGAAACTTTAACGTCATAACTAAATCATTTTGTCTCATAATATATTACATGTCTGATATTCGATCATCGATATCTCCATACCTAGTTTGATCTCGTTATCGACAAGTATTTTTTTCTCGTTCTCATGATATAACATTCTAGTGATCTTATCACTTGCTTGCAAGCTATGTCAATGTGATATCGCCGAGAGGGCCTAGGGTATATCTATCCGTCATCGGAATGGACAAATCCCACGCTTGATCCATGAGCCTCTACATGACACTTTTGGAGTATCTGAACCCACCTTTATTGTCACCCTGTTACAGCGTGACATTTGATGTTATCAAGTTACTCTTCTGATGTTAGTGATTTACATGATCTCGTCGTTTAAAGACCAAAGTTATTTTGCATGATGTTATAGTAAGTTAAACATAATGAGTTTGATTGTATTACTATACTTTGGATGAATGCTCATCACATCATTACACCAATGTTGTAACCTCGTTATTAACAACATCCAATGTCCATGATCAGAAAACCTTAATCATCTTGTTAATCAATAGGCTAGTTTATATGAGAGGCATACCTAAGAACTCTATATATTTGTTTATTAAACACACATGTATTAACTTTTCCAATTAACACGATTATGGCACGCAAAATAAATATTCATCATATACTTAGAATAAGATAATAATAACTTTATTATTACCTCTCGGGCATTCCCTTTAGTTGTGGGGGTGCGATTGGGCCTTTTTTGCCTTTTTGTCAACTGGAGGTGAAAACAACGTATTTTGGTTCCTAGGGGGCTGAGTGGAGATGCTCTAAGAAACTTGATTTGAATAACTTGGTTCATATAAAATTATCTTTACAAGTGGCTAGCTCCTATTGACACGTCAAGATGTTCTAGTTATGACTGCTAATGTTCAAATTGTTATAAACTTTGTTATATTGAAAAATACACGAAGATGATAATTTATCTATTATTTTTGGAAGACTTTTTCTAATACTACAAGTGTTATTGATTGTACCAATAGTAAAATGACTTTTAATGTCAAAAGGAAAGAGCATACTATTTATTTTTCGAAAAAGAATCTCTACTACTTAAAAAGGAGGAATTTCCTCTATTTCCTTCGGTCACTGTGTTTCGTCCAACATTTTTTAAGACTGTTTTGCCCTCCCACCGAATCAACACAGTTCCGTCTCCGTGCACCTGCACCCCCGCAGAAAACCAGCGACCAAAATCACGTCGAGGAAAAGCCACAGTAATAATGTCTCCGTTTTGATCCTAAAATCGTGCCGCAAAAATCCACCACTACTCCGCCTAGGCGACATCCAGCGTCTCGACCGCTGCCGCCTTCCCCCACCTTCTTCCGACCATGCACGATGGCCTCGACAACATCGCCCATCTTGCAGCCCTGGATACCACCGGCGGCGACACTGCCCTCGAGTTCCACGGCTTGGACGGCTTCACCTCTACACCTTGCGAGCCTGAAAGCCTCCGCCATCCTCGAGATCCATGCGCGGACTGCCCTGTAGTGACATGTCGCTGCCACAATGCCATGCTCACTTGCTTTGGTAGTTGCTGACTCGTGTAATAACGAGCTCGTTGGGGAACCCAAGAGGAAGGTATGATGAGCACAGCAGTAAGTTTTCCCTTAGTTATGAAACCAAGGTTATCAATCCAGTAGGAGCAAGGAAACACCTCCAAGGTATTGCTAGCTGGACTTTGGCAGGGCGCACTACCGGCACCAGCACCAACGTGGAAACCTGCACAACACAACCACAGAACTTTACCCCCAACTTAAAGTGAGGTTGTCAATCTCACCGGTTTTGCTGAAAACAAAGTATTAAACGTATTGTGTGGAAGAAAGTAATAGTTTGCAGAAAGTAAACAGAAAGCAGTAAACAGTTGTAGATTGATGGTAAAAGAAAGGATCGGGGTCCATAGTTCACTAGTGGTGGCTCTCCTTAAGATAGATGACATGTTGGGTGAACAAATTATAGCGGGGTAATTGACAAACATCGAGAAAGCAATAGATGCATATACTGATCATCTTGACTCCTTTGAGATTCGATTGGGCATTACAGTAGTATACATAGACCATAATCCAACTGCATCTATGACTAATAATCCACCTTCAGGTTATCATCTGAACCCCCTCCAGTATTAAGTTGCAAGCAACAGATAATTGCATTACGCATTGCGTGTAAAGTAAACAATATGATTGTTCTATGAACAAAGGATTGTTGTTTTCTCCCTAGTAGCAACAACACATCTAGTACCTTAGAGAATTTTGTCACTTCCCCAGATTACTAGAGGCATGAACCCACTATCAAGCATAAATACTAACTCTTGGAGTTGCTAGCATCTACTTGGCCAAGATAGCTACTAACAACGGAAAGCATGCAAGATCACAAATAACAAAGACATGATAGAATCAATAATCAATCTGAAATAACATCTTAATATCTATCGGATCCCCGCAAACATAACATGTAGAATTACAAATAGATGATCTTGATCATGAACGAAGCTCACAAGATCTAAACATGATAGCACAAAGGAGAAGAACCAGTCATCTAGCTACTACATGGGCCCGTAGTCCAAGGATGAACTACTCATGCATCACACCGGAGGCTTGCATGGTGATGAAGAAGGCCTCCAGGGTGAATTATCCCCTCCGGCAAGGTGCCGAGAAGAGCTTCATACCCCTCTCGATCTAGGGATGGAGATGACGGCGGCTATAGACTCTTTCATGGAATTTTGATCGGGTACCTAGGGTTTCTGTATCGGAGGCATCTTATAGGCGAAAGGGGAGGCCGAGGGGGTGCCCGAGGCGGCCAGACCACCCCTGGCACGGGCCAGGCTTGGCCACGCGGCCAGGTGGTGTGGCGGCCCCCTGGCCCCTCTCCAGATCGTATTCTGGCTCCGTGTCCCCCTCGGTGAAAAACTGACTTTGGCTTTTGTCCCATCCAATTCCGAGAATATTCATTTTCTGACTTTCCTAGAACCAAAAACAGCAGAAAACAGGCAGCTGGCATTGTGGCTCTTGATAATAGGTTAGTCCAAGAAAGTGTATAAAAAGTACTCCAAAGTATGGACAAAATATAAGAAAGTAGATAAAACCAAGCATGGAACATCAAAAACTATAGATACATTAGCAACACATCAACATCCCCAAGCTTAACTCCTGCTCGTCCTCGAGTAGGTAAGTGATAAAAAAGAAAGAATAATTTTTGAGGTGACATGCACCATCATAAACTTGATCAAAGTATTTGTAAAACATTGATAGCTGAGATCATAGTACTTCAACATAGCATGAAAGATAAAGTTCTAACAATAAGACAAAGCAACTATTGTTGCAACATGAAAAGGCACAAACAAAAGATTCATGAATAACAATGATTTGCAAGACGTTTGTTTGTTTCACATAAAGAAAACATAGCATAGTGGCATTCAGATTGTCCCGTGTAGAGTAGCAAAAATAATTGCATAGAACACCTTCAAAGTTCATAAGAGTGACTAGATACAAATAGTTTAAGAACAAGCAATATCAAAGTTATGCATCAATCAACGAGTCTTGGGACAATGCACATAGAACTAAGAATGGCCACTATGCTCTCAAAGTAGGTGCATAAAGATAGAAGGTGGAGACTCAACATAAAATTAAAAGAAAGGCCTTCATAGAAGGAAGTAAGGAATCAAGTTTCATAAAGAGCTTCCAAAAATTATGGTACTTATTAGCTTTCAACTATCATTGCCCCTACCATAAGCATCTTTAGGTCATTAAGGTTAAAGTGACACAACTAAGAGGATATGCTTGACAAGTTATAAGCTGAAATCTCATGCCCCATTGACGAGGGTTTAACTCATCAATGCCCATTGTTATGGACTTGGGTTTTGGAGAAGGAGGGAGCGCTAGAGACATCTATAGGATAGCAAACAAGCACACAGGGGACATAGGATTTACCCAGGTTCAGGCCTCGTAGAGGTCCCTACTCCTGCTTGTCTGCTCGTGGAATTATCGAAGGAGTCGAAAGTTACAATGGTGTGCAGATGTAATCTGGCGAGGGTTGTGGAAACTAGGGTTGCGTGTGTCCTTCTCGCCGCCCCCTCCTAGCCTTTATATAGATAGGCTAGGTCTCGGGTAGCAGGTCGAGTCGGTTACAAGTTAGGGTTTTCCCCTTCAAACTTTCTATCTTTAGCTTCTTCTTGTCTTTCAAGCAATCGAGAGTCCGCAGGTTACTCGAGTCCTTTTATCTGGGCCTTGGCGACACCGTGGTCCCGTACGTATTTAGACCATATATACCAAGCTCGAGTACCTGTAGGGTATACCCATGTCAGTAGCCCCCGAGTATCCAGTGGAATCGCAGATTCGACTGGGTACTTTTTGAAGTCTTCGAGTGCCTGTATGAGTACATTTTTCGACTGCTTTCATTTATGTCATAGGGATCGTTGATATACGTGCCTGATATAGCCGAAGTATCGGTATCAGTTAACCACCTTAGGGTGAGACAACGCAATCTACTCGAACTCGAGTCCCCGGACTCAAATCCGGAAAAGTGCTGGCATAATTCGACTCAGGCCGCGGAGGTCTTACAGGAGTCGAATTCCAGTTATATGGGTGTGAGCACTTGACGCGTCCGTCAAGGCATGTTCATCGTGCCTGTAGGCACGGATATATTTCTGGTAGTGCGTAGTTAAATGTGTTGCCAGGCCTTATTCAGGTCTTACCTTCACGCTGTAAGCGCAGCATCCGACGGAGATGATTCGGGTGACCCAGGAGACGTAGTCTCTTTGTAGGGAGAATTATGAGGCAGTGTCGCCATGATCTGCGAGTGCGGATGTAATCAACACACAGTTTTTGTGCAAATAATCACAGGGTGCGCGACCAGTGCTCCCTATGGGAGTAGCCCCCGAGTGCTTGGTTGAGTCGAAGACTCAGGCAGGGACTAAAGAACTTTTGCGACTGCTGTCATCTTTTGCTTGCTTGTTTCAGTCGAAATTGTTTCCGGCGCTCCCTATGGGAGTAACCCATGTCCATAGTCGAACCGTGTTTCGAGTGGTTGGGTTTGATTGTGATTGCCCATATTCCTGCAATAAGAAATAAAAAACGTAGGGTGCGCGGCCAGCGCTCCCTATAGGAGTAGCCCCAGAGTGCTTGGTGGAGTCGAAGACTCCATCAAGGACTAAAGTAGTCGAAGTTTTCCACTGCGTAGCTTTGATGACGTCAGTGTTGACGTTTGCATGACCTCAGTTGCCCGCATGAGCGAGTTTGACGGGACGTGACGAGCGGTGGGTCCCACTTTCTGACTTTGATTTGACTGGGCATGCGTAACCTTATTTTTAACTGTGCCTCCTCGATTTCCGCGCATAATGGGAGCAGTGGAGGGACGGTTCGCGCTTCCTCTTCTCCACGTGTCGAACGCAATGCGTGCCACGCGTCCAGTAGGGTTTTTGTGAGCCGTTGGATTGCATCTCCTAGGGGTTAAGTAGCGATGCTACGGCGGTAATTTTCCATCTGCGCTCTTTTCTTCCTCGCTGCCATCACCATTGCTGCTACTCATCTGCTTTTCCCCTGCGCTCATCTCCTCCTCAGCTCTGGACCACCTCCGCTCATTTCCAAGTTATTTCATGCGCTCTCATCGCCACCGCGCAATGGGAAAGAAGAAAGGAGGCGCTGCCGCTGAATCCGCGGCCACCGTTGCCGCGGCGAAGAAGAAGGGTGGCCCCGCTGCTGCGGGCACCAGTGCCGCCGCCGGCGGGAAAAAGAAGGTCGCGGGCACCCGCGTGACCAACGGCGCATGGCGTCCTCCTATTATCAAGGCTTCGGATCTCCGTCTTCTTCGCCAAGACGGAGTTATTTCTGCAGCAGTCGCCGATGCGCGCGTCCCTAGTGGTGAGACCATTCCTGTGCCTCCCGCCGGTTTTCGAGTGATGTTTCTTCCATTCGTCATTCGCGGTCTTTCTTTGCCTCTCCACCCCTTTCTTAGGGGTCTCCTTTGTTTCTATGGGCTCCAGCTCCATCAGCTGTCCCCAAATTCAATTCTCCACATCACCTGCTTCATCACTCTTTGCGAGTGCTGGCTCGGAATCGAGCCACACTTTGTCCTTTTCAAGCGCTTATTTAAACTGAAGCATTAGTCCGCATCCGGCTCTCTAGTTTACGATGTAGGTGGTTGTGGAATCCATGTCGACCCTTCCTCCACCTACTTCGACATCAAGCTCGCCAAGTCCGTCCAGGGATGGAGGGACAAATGGTTCTATGTTCGTGACCAGAAGGCCAAGGACGAGCACTTTGGACTCGTGCCTTTCGATCCCGTGACTCCCTGCAAGAAGATGCGTTCTTGGAAGAACGTGATCATGCCCTCCGAACTCGCGGAGACAGACGTGCTATATCAACGCGTCTGCGACCTCGAGAGCCGCATAGGCGCGGAAGAGGGAGGCTGCACCCTTGTCAGGACTTGGCTGCGTCGTCGCATCCAGCCTCTCTAGGCCAGAGTCCATCCCATGTTTCAATGGGGTGGCGCTGATGATGCCACTCGCGTGTCTACCGATGGCATGTCCGCGAGGGAGGTAGATAAGAGGGTGCGACTGGTCATGAAGTATACCTTCAAGGATGTGCTTCCGAATGAGCCGGTCGTTCCTCCTTTCGATGCTTCGAATCCTCCTCCTGAGGTACAGTTGTGCTACGCAGTAGCTTACTTTCGTGATTGCTTTTTCTGTTGCTTACCTGTTCTGTTTGCTGATCTTCACTATCTATATGCAGGATTGGGCGGTGTCGCCTTGTATGCCTCCTCTCCCTAAGGGTATTATTCCTCGCGAAGCTTTGGAAGAGGACGAGTCTGAGTCGACTGTCCCTTCTGATGTGGAAGAGGAAGCCCTCGAGTCCGAGACCCGGATACTCGCAAGCGTTCACGCAGCGAGGATTCCGACGCGTCGACTCCTTCGACTCCAGAAGGCACGGCTGTTTGCGCGGAGTCGCCAATTCTAGCTATTCCTGTGAGGGCTATGGCACCGTATTCTCGCAAGAAGATGCGATTGCCCAAGGAGTCTTCGTCGGAGTCGGCGGAGGCCACGTTTGATCTTGACAAGTTTGATTGGTAAGTTTGCGAGTTCATTCATTCTTCTCTGTTTTCTTCTTGTTGGCTTTGTCCTGGAGTTTGCTCTTTCTCAATGCGGATTTGGTCTTGCAGTCAAGAGTCGTCGTCGTCTTCTGGCGACGTCGAGTTTTTGAAGGAATCGGGAGTCGCGACCTCAAGGGCCAAGGTAGAGGTCGAGCGCGCTCCTTCTCCTCCGGCGGCGGCCCACTCCGGGCACAATTCTTCGTGCTCTCCTCACGTAGGGGAGCATCGAATAGTTGCTCGGATGGCGGTTCAGCAAACTTCTTCGGAGTTGCTAGAGGACCATGTAAGTACATCTTTCTTTCCTTTTTAGTGTGGTAGTCAACGCCTTCTACTGGCCTCTCTGATTCCTTGTTTTGTGCAACAGCCCCTTGTAAAGGAAGCCGCGCAAGTGGGGAGCAGGTGATGGCGATGGGTCGTCAGCATGCAATGCTGGAGACGTGTCATCGCGTTTTCGAAAGTGAGTGTTCTACACTTATTCTTTTTGTCTTCTCTCTTTTTGGTATAATCGACTGATAGTCAATTTTTGACTGCCATGTAGCTGAGCATAACGCCTTACTGCGTAACATCGCCACCTTGGAGAAGACATTAGCCGCGGCTGTGAAGGGGCGCGACGAGGCAATCGCGGCTCGTGATGATGCCCAGAAACGCGAAGAGGATCTGCGTGCCTCCTTTGCGGCCAGGGAAAAGTTGTGCGAAGAGCAACTGTTCTCAATCACCAAGGCCCTCTCAGGTACCTTTGCTAGTGGATGTTTTTACTGCTATTCCTTTCTGCATCTAGAGTTTTGCTAGTGGCGCTAGAAGTTTGATCCATGTGTGTGTTTTTTGTGTAGATGCTGGCGACTTGAGTTTTGACCCGCAGGCCCTGCGTCGCGATGATGCTCTGGCGGGCACGGTGTCTGCAGTCGAGGACCGAAGCACCGCCATCCGAGATACATTGTCCAAAGCCAAGGTCACCCTTAGTCGCCTCCAGGAGGAGTGGATGCCGAAGGCGGAGCTGGTCGATAATATGGAGAAGATGGTGGAGTCACTCGCCGGGGGTGTGCCTGCCACCTACAAGAACTCCCTCCGCGCGGCAGGCGCGACCATGTCACTTGCCATGGTGCAGGCCCACGGAGTCGAGATAGATCCCTCTGCAGTGTCAAAGGCGATGCCTGTTGGCGCGGATGGTCAGCAGGTAGTCTTCGCTCCCTTTGCGACTGCCTGTGCCAAATATGGCCATTCCTTGATAAATACCGTTGCCAAGTATTCGGAGGAGCTCCAACGCGCTAAGAAGGCGGCGAAAGCTTTGGCCTCAGGCGCAGGCGGAAAGTCGGTGGCGTCTGATACTGCCAGGGACTTGATGAAGCCCCTGAAGGCGTCGAAGTCGAAGAAGCCAGCTGCTCCGTAGTTAGCTTTTGTAATAGATGATGAATTGTCCTTTTGGTCTAAGAACATGCCTGCTGGCGAGTGTGTTTGTGAATATTTATGCTTATCTTGAATGCACCTATTCCCCTTGCCTTTGTGTTAATTTGGTCGTCTTATCTGCTTCTGTCTTGACTTGTGGTAGGGCACATCGAGTGGTCCCGTGGGGGGAACCCAGGACTCGCCATCTCTTGATGAGACAGTGGCACCATCGCGCTCCAGGGTAGAGGAGTTGTCCTTGCTGTCGCGACTTCGTGACCGCGTGAAGCAGCTAGAGCGTGAGTTGCCCCTGATCCGCGGTAACGCAGACGTGTGGAAGTCTAAGGCGGAAAAAGCCGCCGCCCGCAAGCAATATCTGCTTGGCGAGGTGACGCAGCTGGGCGACCATTTTAAGTGTTAGTTTGCTCGTCCTCATCTTCTCCTTTGTAGTTAGTCGCAGCGGTACGTCGTACTCATGCTATTTGGTGCTGCTTCGTGTAGTTTTTAGCGCGCGTCATCCACAGGAGGAGAAGGATAGGATTGCCATCCGCCTTCATGATCTTACCCAGGAGCAACTTCAAGAGAGTGGATACTTCTGGGTAGATCATGATCGTGCGACTGCATTGGCGACCCTGCAGGATCGCGCTTCGCGAGTGCTTGTCTTCTTGAAGAAATCATAGTCGTGTTTGAAGAACATCTATCGGGCGATGTTCCCGTTGGATGACACTCCATCAAGCCTGTTGGCTCTTCTGTCCAAATTTCAAGATATGTCTGCTGTTCGCGAGTGCGTGAGGTAGTAGTTGGTGGCTGGTGCCAAGGCTACCCTCTCGATGGTGCGATTGCACAGGCCTGACGTGGATGTCGCCGCCGTAGCTTCCGGTCTGCCAGCACCGCCAGTCGGATCTGCTTGGAATATGGTGCCGCACTATGAGGCGGTGGACCGTCCAGCAGAGGAAATTGTCGACTTTTTCGAGGAACAAACCAATGTTCTTCTGTTGCAGCAGTAGCCAGATTTGTGTCCTGCACATAAGTGTATTTGTGCTGTAAAGTTCGTATATAGTGTTGTAGATATTTTATTGCTGAATGTGTGTAAACAGCTTTGTTGGCGTGAGGTGCGTTGCACTATGCAAGTCCTTTTCGTTAGCCTGGCCATCCCTTTGTCCACCTGCCAGGTGCATTGTAGCTGGGTTGGGTTTGCGTTAAGGGGTTTGATTGATGTGCCAGCTACTCAGGATATCGCGTTTATTGGTTCGAAGAACAGATGTATGTAGGGTGGCGTAGCCCCCGAGTATAAAATTGACAGAAGTGAAAAGAAAACACAGAGTTTTGGGGCACTTAGCTTGTATTTATCTAAAGAACAGTACGAGGTACAATGTGTGGCTGAGTAGCGTTGGCTGAGTAGCCTTATTTGCGATGTAGAAGTGGAAAAACAGCTAGGGGTAGAAGCGTCGCAGTTGTGCTATGTTCCAAGGGTTGGAGTATGCGACTCCTGTCTCTAAATCTTGAAGGCGATAAGCGCCACCTGGGATTACTTCTGTAATCACGTACGGTCCTTCCCAGGGGGACTCGAGCTTGAGATGCCCCTGCTGCTTCAGTCACAAGACCAGGTCACTTTTGACGAAGGATCTAGGGCGAAGCCTTCTACTATGGTAGTTGCGCAGGTTCTGCTGGTAGATCGTGGATCTTTCTGCGGTGATTTCTCTTGCCTCGTCGAGGAGGTCGACGGAGTCTTCGAGTGCAAGAGATGACTCTTTTTCGCTGTAGGCGACTACGGGCGGTGCCTTGTATCGAACTTTGGCAGGTAGTACTGCTTCTGCTCCGTGCACCATAAAGAATGGCGTGTAGCCCGTGGCGCCATTTGGAGTTGTTCGTAGGCTCCAGAGTACGGATTGGAGCTCATCTGGCTAGCAACCCGCAGCCTGCTCGAGTGGTTGAAGGAGTCGTTTCTTGATGCCGCTGCAGACGAGCCCGTTTGCTTTTTCCACTTGACTGTTGGTCTATGGATGCGTTACTAAGGCGTAATTGATGTTGATCCCCAGGTTTCCGCAGAATTCTTGGAACTCTTTGGATGTGAAGTTCGTCCCGTTGTCAGTGATGATGCTGTGCGGCACGCTGAAGCGGTAGGCGATGGACTCGAAGAACTTGACCGCGTTGTGCCCTGATTGCTTGGTCACTAGCATGGCCTCAATCCACTTGGTGAATTTGTCGACTGCGACCACGAGGTAGACGTAGCCTCCTTGCGAGGACCTTGGGAGCTTGCCCACCATGTCAAGCCCCCATTGTGCGAAGGGCCAGGCCAATGGAATAGGCCATAGTTCTGCGCCTGGTGTGTGTAGCTTGTCCGCGAATCGCTGACAAGCGTTGCACTTTTGGACTATGTCCTTGGCGTTGCGCATGGCCATGGGCCAGTAAAATCCAGCTCGTAGAGCTTTGGCAACGAGGGCGCGACTGCCAGCGTGGTGTCCGCAAGTCCCTTCATGGATGTCGAGGAGAACTGCTCTTCCATCGGCCAGGGAGACGCATCGTTGTAACACGCCTATGATGCTGCGTTTATACAGTTTGCCGTTGATAACGACGAATGCCTTGGAGCGTCGCGCGATGTGTCGTGCGTCTGTTGGGTCATCCGGTAGGTGCTTGCTGAGGAGGTACGTAATGTACGGCTGCGTCCAGGATTGTTCAATCATCATGACGCTCATTGGTCCTTCGAGTCCCGTGTCTGGCTCCAAGTCATCGAGTGCCATTGGCTCATTGGGTGGCGTAGCCCCCGAGTCCGTTGCTGCGCTTGTTTTCTTCTCTGCGGCCTTTGGCTTGATGGAGCGTTCGCAGATGCGCTCGAGAAATACCCCAGATGGTATGGGGGCGCCGGTAGAGCCTATGTTGGCGAGTGCGTCCGCCTCCTCGTTGCTTTCATGACCTACATGTCGCAACTCGCAACCATCAAAGTCTCCCTCGAGTGTATCGTAGAGGTCGCAGTATGCGATCATGTTATCATTCAGTGCGTCGCACTCGTGCATTGTTTGGTTGACGACCAGCTTGGAGTCGCCATATATGATGAGCCTCTTTGCGCCACAGGCTTTTGCCATCCTCATCCCGTGCAACAGGGCCTCGTATTCAGCCTCGTTGTTTGAGGCTGTGAACTTCATTCGCAGGATGTATTTCAGCTTGTCCCCTTGAGGTGATGTCAGTATGACACCTGCTCCTGCTCCATCTTTCCATTTGGATCCATCGAAGTGCATGGTCCAAAGGTAGGACATATCTGGCTTGTCCGGGAGTTGGTGTTCCATCCAATGCACGAGGAAGTCAGGGAGAACTTGCGACTTGATTGCGTCGTGCTTTTCGTATGTGATGTCTCGTGGAGACAGTTCGATTCCCCAAAGCGCGACTTGTCCCATGGCGTCGGGGTTATTGAGGATATGTCCCAATGGGGCGTCGCTGACTACCATGATTGGGTGTTTCTGGAAGTAATGGCGCAGTCGCCGGGCGGTCATGAAGACGCCGTACGCCAGCTTCTGGTAGTGCGGGTACCGCTGTTTTGTTGGCGTTAGGACCTCGCTGAGGTAGTATACCGGGCGTTGTACGCCATGGACCTTGTTTTCCTCTGCCCGCTCGACGACGAGCACTGTACTAACCACTTGGTTGGTAGTGGAGATGTACAGCAGTAGTGGTTCCCTTTCTCGTGGAGTCACCAGTACTGGCGAGGTGGATAACAGGCGCTTGAGATCTTCGAATGCTTCTTGTGCTTCATTGGTCCACTCGAATTTGTCGGCTTTGCGGAGGAGCTGATAGAAGGGCAGTGCCTTTTCTCCCATTCGACTGATAAATCGACTGAGGGCCGCGATTCGTCCGGCTAGTTGCTGGACGCCTCTTATGTTCTTTGGCTTCTCCATGGCTAGTATGGCCTTTATCTTTTTCGGGTTTGCCTCAATCCCTCTCGTGGAGATGAGATACCCGAGCAGCTGCCCAGATGGTACGCCGAAGGCGCATTTGTCCGGATTGAGCTTAATCCGGTAATGATCGAGATTGGCGAATGTTTCGCGCAAGTCGTCGATTAGAGAGGCTTCCTCCTTGGTTTTGATTACTATGTCGTCGACATAGACTTGGATGTTGCGACCCAATTGCTCCTTGAGGCAAGCCTGCATGTACCGCTGGTAGGTGGCTCCCGCGTTTTTTAGCCCGAAGGGCATTGTGTTGTAGCAGAACACACCGAAGGGCGTTGTAAACGCGGTCTTCTCCTGGTCTTCCTCCTTCATTGGAATTTGGTTATAGCCTGAGTAGGCATTGAGGAAGCAGAGGCGCTCGCATCCAGCGGTGGAGTCGATGATTTGATCGATCCATGGTAGCGGGAAGTGATCTTTTGGGCAGTGCTTGTTTAAAGAAGTGAAGTCCACGCACATCCGTAGGATATCCGTGTCCTTTTTTGGCACCAGCACCGTATTGGCGAGCCAAGTGCTTTCCTTGATCTCGCGTATGAATTTGGCCTCGAGGAGTATGTTGATCGCCATTCCGAATGCCTGCGCTCGTGGCTCAGACAGTCGCCTGATTGTTTGCTTGACTGGCCTTGCGTCGGGGTTGACGTTGAGTGCGTGCTCGGCGAATTCCCTGGGAACTCCTGGCATGTCTGCAGGACACCAGGCAAAAATTTCCCAGTGCTCACGGAGGAATTCGACGAGCGCGAGTTCGTATGCGGGACTCAAGTTGTTGGCGATGAGGGCCGTTTTGGCGGGATCTGTCGGATGGACCTGGACCTTCTTTGTGTGCACAGATGAGTCGAAGGAGAGATCAGGTGAGCTTGGCCTACTCAGGGGAGGCAGACTGTTGTCTGTCGTTTCGTTCAATCGCGCGAGCTCCTCCTGCATGCCGAAGGACTGGGAGATTCTGTTGAATTCCCTGTCGCAACTGTCAGATCGCTCAAAGCTCCCGTTGATCGTGATGACGCCGTTGGGACCTGGCATTTTCATCTGCAGGTAGGCGTAGTGGGGTACAACCATGAACCTAGCGAACGCGACGCGTCCGAGGATGCAGTGGTATTGTGAGGGCCAGTCGACGACCTCAAAGTCAATGCGCTCGCGCCGGAAGTTCTTTGGCGTGCTGAATATGACGTCGAGGTTGATTTTGCCCAGGGGGTATACGCCTTTCCCTGGGACGATGCCGTGGAACGTTGTGTCCGATGCCTCCAAGCAGGTTAGAGGGATCCTCATTGCTCGCAAGGTACTCGCGAATATGAGGTTGATGCCGCTTCCACCATCCATGAAGACGCGACTCATGTCGAAGCCTCCAATTTGCGCCTCGAGTACGAGGGGGCAATGACCTGGGCGAGGTACTTGAGGCAGGTGGTCGCGTTTATCGAAGGTAATGCACGACTCACTGCCACTGAGGTACTCAGTGGTGGATGGTGGTGAGTGCATGGCCAAGTTGACTTGGCGAGTGATGGCTTTCTGCACCCTGTTGGAGGGGCGCCCCTTTTGGATCATCATGGTACCCATGGCCCGTGGGTACGGTTCTCCTCCGTGGTGCTGGTCCAGTGCAACTCCGTTCGGGGGTGGCCCAGGCGATGGTGGCGGTGCGCCATGTGCCACGGCGCCTGGAGCGGCTCCGTAGCCTCTTTCGACTGCGTTGCGGTTCATCCGAACCAATCCCTCGTGTAGCTTGAGGAACTTGTGGCAGTCCTTGAGGAGGTGGCTGGACTTTCTCTTGTCGTCATGCTTGTCGATGTAGAAGTGTACCGTGCATGGCCTAGACAGTTTTTCCTCGATGGAGGTCGCGGGTGCCTCGTCGCGAGTGCGGCGTTGCCACACTTGCGTGGTTTTCCCAGAGTCGCGGTATTCGCTGTTGCGGTTGTCGTCGCGTCTATCAGCGTAGCCAACTGCAACCATGTTGACGTCGTCGCGATCGTCATAGATGCGCATGCGACGCTTGCCCCGGCGGTCACGTCTGCGTTAGAGTTCCGCCTTCTCGTTGGAGTGAGCGCGGTTCTTCACCGAATCTTCTCCATCGGCCCACCGATTCGCGATCTCCATCAGGTGGTCGATGGTCTGAGGCTTCGAGCGGCCCAGCTCCTCCCTGAGCTCTAGGCGGCGGACGCCACCGTTGAATGCGTCAATCGCGCGGTCCTCCGAGATGTTTTCCGCGGAGTTCTTGATGATGGACCACCTTTGGATGTATGAGCGCAGGGATTCGCCAGATCTTTGCTAGCAGCATCTCAGTTCTTCGATTGATGCGGGCCGTTTGTACATGCCCTTAAAGTTGCACATGAAGCTGTAAACCAGCTCATCCCATCTACGAATGGATCCGCGTGGGTGGTTATTGAGCCATGCTCGGGCGGCGCCCTGCAGCTGTAGCTGCAAACATTGCATGGCAGTGCTTCGACTGCCTCCGTGGAGCCTGACAGAGGAGATGTGATCCTCTAGCCAGATTTTAGGGTCTTGTAGACCATCGAATTTCGGATTCTCCGACGGAAGTTTAAACCCCTTAGGCATTCGCTTCTGCCTAATGGATCTGCTGAAGCATCTGGCGCCGCAGAGCTCCCCATCTTCCTCTTCCGAGTCAGCTGACCGAGCATGCCGTGCCCTTGACTTGTCGATCTTGCGTTGCGTGAGGTCGTTGCACGCATCGTAGTCGTGATCGTGTCGCCGTGAGCGTCGACGTCGAGACAGGTCGTGACTGTCATCGCTGGATGAGGGCGAGGAGTAGCGCTTTGCTAGCGCTTTGCCCTTTTTGGGTCTGGTACCGGCTCCTTGATTATGAAGACTAAACCTCATGCTACTCAACTTTAGTCACAAGTAAGCTCTTGTCATTGTAAGTACATATGTATCATAGCGAACCGCCAACGCGGTACCCCTTGCACATGCTACAAGAGCTATCCCATAATCAAAATGACAAGGCAAGCAGACAATGAGCATCTCAGCGATCTTTTTATTTGCTATTTGCATAGGTTTTTATTGAGGATGCTTCGTAGAGTGCTCATTATGGTTATGCTGCAAGTTTCCACCATGATCAAGCATGGCTTAGGCTAGCGGCCCAGGAGTTTCTCTAACACAAATACAAACTCCATGATCATACAAGTTCCCCTTTTATTTCACACCATCGGGATCCATAAGCAAAAGAACGTGATATCAACTAGGTACAATGTACAAGTGCAATGTTGAAAGCATTCCCCATGATACATGGTTCTGCTAACTTCAACTTATAAAGCACAAGAGTTGAAGAGTTAGGTTCTTGGTGCTCACACATTACTAATCCGAGTTAAGTAGAATAACTTATTCCAGCTAACGCACAAAAAACAACAAACATTATTAAGGCAGTCCCCGAGTTACTGCTCGAGGTGCCAACATTTCATTGATAAGCTCATTGCCGACATACATACCGACATATGAGACGACTCGGATACATACACTTCTTAGCTAAGTGTAAAAAGGACGAAGTAGAGCTATATTCCATGGTCGCTTAGATTCCTCTCCGGACCTGTCCGGTTTTTTCTTTTCCTGTGGCTTTGCATCTATAAGATAATAAGAATCATTGTGCAATGCCTTGCTCACGATGAATGGCCCTTCCCATGGGGGGGATAATTTATGCATGCCAGCAGTACGTTGTACCAACCGGAGCATCAGATCACCTTCCCGAAAGACTCGGGGGCTTACTTACGGGGTATGATAGCGTCGGAGATTTTGCTGATATATGGCGGGTCTGGACAATGCCAGTTCTCTCGCTTCTTCTAGCAGATCAACATCATTTTGCCGGGCTTCTTGCACTTCGGCTTCTGTGTATTGGGTGACCCTAGGCGAATCGTGCTCTATGTCGGCTGGTAATACAGCTTCTGCCCCATATACCAGAAAAAACGACGTATAGCCTGTTGATTGATTCGGAGTTGTTCTTAAACTCCACAGTACCGCTGGTAGTTCTTCTATCCAGCACCCCGCTGATCTTTGCAGCGGCTCAATGAGCCGGGGTTTTATCCCAGATAATACCAATCCATTGGATCTTTCCACTTGTCCGTTTGAAGCAGGGTGGGCTACCGAGGCAACGTCCAACCGGATCTTCTTATCCTGGCAGAAACGCACAAATGCTCCTTCCGCAAAATTTGTGCCATTATCAGTTATTATACTGTGAGGATAACCGTATCTCAAGATGATGTCTTTGAGAAACGTCACGGCCGTAGCTCCATCACATTTTCTTATTGGCTTCACCTAGATCCACTTTGTAAATTTGTCCACCATGACCAAAATGTGAGTCATATTTCCCCTTGCTAGTTTGAACGGGCCGACCATATCCAAGCACCATACAGCAAATGGCCATGTAATTGGTATGGTATTGAGTTCCGACATTGGCATATGTGTCCTGGTAGCGTACCTCTGACAACCATTACATTTTCTCACCAGATCTTCTGCTTGCTCTAAGGCACTTGGCCAGTAGAATCCGTGTCAGAAAGCTTTTGCTACCAAGGCTCGGGATGAGGCATGATGCCCGCATTCCCCCTGATGTATATCTCAGAGGATGTCAAGCCCTTCTTCCGGGTCAACACATCGCTGGAGGACATTGGTCACACTTCTTTTGTATAGTTTGGAATTAATGATCGTGTAAGCCTTTGCCCTCCTCTGTGTTTGCCTGGACAACACTTCCTTAGTGGGTAACGTTCCATCTTTCAGGAATTGAAATATAGGTAGTGCCCAAGCCGGTATTGCTCGCACAGGGAATACATCCTCATCAATCTCCATCTGATCCACCGGCATAACTTCAACCGGATCACGCTGAGCAGTCCTCGGGTCTTGCGAAGCAGTCCCCGGGTTTACTAAAGCAGTCCTCGGGTTTGCCGAGGCAGCCCCCGCCTTGTTCCGGCCCCAAGAAGGACCATTAAGAAATGCACTCTTAACGTCCATTTGCTATAATTTAAAGTTATGATGAGCTACATAAGCAAGAAGGATACGGATGGACTCAAGGCGAGCCGCATGAGCATACGTTTCACCAAAGTCGATGCCTTCCACTTGAGAGAAACCTTGTCCTACCAATCTTGCCTTGTTTCTTACGACAATTCCATTCTCATCTTGCTTGTTCTTGAAAATCCACTTGGTGTCGATAACGTTGCGGCAATCTTTGGGCTTCTCCACTAATTTCTAGACGAGTTGCGTTTGAAATTATTTAGTTCTTCATGCATAGCAACAACCCAATCTGGATCTTCAAGAGCTTCAAAGACCTTTTTAGGTTCCACCATAGATATATGAGCTTGATGATCACTGAAGCTTGCAAGCTCCCTTCTTGTGGATACCCTTCTTCTTAGATCGCCTACAACTTTATCGAGTGTATGCCCTCAAAGTTCGATATTTCTATTAGCACGAGCTTTGCAACGAATTTAAATCTCCTTGTTATTTCTTGGAGGGATTTCTTCATCAATAGAGTCTTTGTCTTTACCTTGATCAATAGCATGTTCAGCATAGACATGTGATGGAGAAGCTTCCCTTGATCTTGATCTTGATCAACAACCATAATAGGAGGCAACTGAGTTGAATTTCTAGGGCCAGATAATCCAGCTGAGGGAGGGGCCGGATAATCCGTCCTGGGATTTTCGGCTTCTCCCTGTGTTTCCTGGACATTTCTGGTAGTTGATGGTGTTGGGCCGGATAATTCGGACTCTGGAGGAAAATCTGGCCTAGGATTCTTCTTATGGCATCTTGGGGTATTTCAACATCTGCATCACAAACATCAGCTTACTCCACATGGGAGCCATCATTTTCCTCGAACACCACACTACAAGATTCTACAACAGTTCTAGAGAGCACATTTTAGACTCTATAAGTGTGGGATTCGGCACCGTAACCAACAAAGATACATTCTAAGGCCTTGGACTCAAATTTAGATAAACGAACTCCTTTAATGAGAAAGAAACGCTTACAACCGAACACTTGGAAGTATGAAATGTTGGGATTGTTACCACTAAGTACCTCATAAGGGGTCTTGTCCAAGATTTTGAGGAGGTAAAGCCGGTTTGATGAATGACATGCAGTGGATATATCTTCAGCCTAGAAGTTGTATGGAGACTTGAATTCAGCCGACATAGACCTCGCCATGTCCATTCAAGTTCGGTTTTTCCTCTAGGCTACATGTTGGGGGGATACCCCCGGGTAAGGTCACGCCGGGGTATAAAGGCCGAGATAGCCGAGGTTCGGCAAGGCCAAAGCAGATGCTGGCCGGGCCACCTCAAGGCAGGCCGAATCACGGAGTAACCCGGACCAGGGGACGTCCACCTAACTTGGTCTCAACCGACTTAAGCCGTAAGTCAGAAAGATGTATCTAACTTTCATGCAGGAACAGATGTGGCCGGATCAACTACGATCCGGGTCATGTGAAGCTTCTAGGAGAAGGAAGGAATCTCGCTGGTCAAAAGTAGCCCCTGTACGCACGGCATGAGTGAAGCGGACAGAGGCAGGACCAGCGAGGCGTGGCCGACAGAGGTGACGACGCCAATGTCGGCTGACGTAGGCGCCGCAAAGGCTCACGTAGCCTCTACATGGGTGACGCGGGGAAAAGCGACCCGGTCGGCTTACTATTTTGGGAGGAGGCATATTCCCTGGAATATGCCTCCACGTATGCCCTAAGTGGAGACCTAGCCACCCCTATATAAGGAGGGCTAGGGCCTCTGTAGAAGGGGTTAGGTTCTACTGGTTGATCTCTAGTTGGTCTTGTACGGGTTAGCTAGTGGTGAGAGTAAGAGAGTCCCTTCTTCCTCCTCTCCCCAATACAGATCTAGGAGCACTTGTAAACCTTGGAAGTGAATCATATATAAAACTTCTGTGTGTGGAATCACCTCACTATCCCTCCCTGGATTCCCCTAGTGCATTAAGTCCCCACCTTTAACCTATCCATGGCATCTGCCGTGACACCACCACGACAGTTGGCGCCTACCGTGGGGCTAGCGGCGCTAGCAGGGGTCAAGATCCAGATGGGAAACCTCATCGGCACCGGCGAACGCATCATCTCCGGGCTCGTTCAGCGCTTTGGAGCGCTGGATTTCGTCAGCGACAATGCTGGCTGCTTCGGCACGCGTCCTCTTTCGCGCAACGGCCTCTTCGTCAAGCTCGGTGCGCACAAGGTCTACGCCGATGTGGATGTATCATGCGTTCATCCGCGGCACGTCGTCGAGGCGGGTGAGCCACCCCTTAGTGTGGTTCATGGGGCGCGTATCACTCGCTCCCCGGACCATGCTGAGGTGATGATGACTGCGCTTGACGCTGGCACAAGCAAGGATCCGGCACTAGATCCAGAGGTAACACCCAAGGCACCAAGGAAAGGTAGAGGTCCTCCACTGGAGAGGCCTGAGAATGTGCTGCGGGAAGCGATTGATAGCTTGGCAAACCCTATAGTAGCAGCAGTAGATCCGGCTCAGGCGCAGGCCAAGCTAGAGGAAACTAGGCAAAAAATACTAGAGGGTGCAAAAAAGATAGCCGCAGCTCAAGTGTCGTTGAACATGACACTACTTGAGTACGCAAAGGCAAATAAAGTTGATGTTGTAAAAGTAAAGGGGAGAAACCTCATGAGTGAAATGAACAAAGAGGGAGACACTAGGATAGAGGAGTCAGAGAATTGTTTGTCCGCGGGGCTGCCGAGGTATAGTACCCTGGCAAAGAACCTTAGAGCAGCGGATGCAGCTGCATCCGAGCTAGAGGGTCTGACGGGTGAAGCCCGTCAGAGACAGCAAGATAGGGTCAATGAGTTGGTCCGGATCACGAACAGGCAAAACGAGGAATTGATCAGGACAAACCCGGAGAGAGCTAGGGCCTCGAAGATCGTTCATTCAGCGGTGGGTAACCCAGAGAAATCCGCTGGAGCCGCATCGTCTCCTCATGGTGGTCCTAGGAGAGAAGAGGTAGTAACCTCGGCCAGAAGGAACAAACAGATCGTCCCGTATGACCCGACACGGGCAGGGAAAGGAAAAGAAGTACAGAGAAATGACGATCGACGAAGTGTGAGCCGAGGTGAAGCTGGCCGAGGTAACCGCGACCAAGGCAATGCCGGTCAAGGAAACGCTGTAAATGGCAATGCCGGACAGCGTAACTCGGTAGGACAACCGCAGCAGCGGAATATACCGAGGCAAGAGCTAAGTGCCGGCCGAGGTATGCAACAAAGAGGTGCTCCACGAGAGCAAGACCGGTATACCGATGGAGATTCGGAAATGGTGAACGTGGGATACCCAAGGCCAGACTATCATGTGATAGGGTCAAGATTGGGAAGTAGAGATTTGATGCCTGATGATGGCAGGTTAAAACTGGATTGACTATATAGGTCGGAACAGATTGAGTGTCAAGGTCCACCGGGTCCTGCGTGTTTTGGGCCCCGGATCATGAAGGAGCCACCGGTACCCAACTTCCAGTTACCCAGAGGCACAAAGACATATGACGGCAGTACAAAGCTAGAGGATTGGTTGATAAACTATGCTACAGCTGTGAAAATTGCTACAGGCAACTTGAGATGGGCTGTGAGATACGTACCCCAGATGTTGGAGGGGCCAGCAAGGGTATGGCTAAACAATTTGCCGCCCGGAAGTATTAACTGCTGGATCGGTTTTGAGGAAATGTTTATCAGCAATTTCTTAAGTACGTATCAGAGACCAAATAGGCCACAAACCCTAGCTATGTGTAAGGAGAGACCAAACGAGACGAACCGGGAGTTTTTACCCCGGTGGTGTACCGTGAGAAACTCATGTGAGGGTGTGATAGAGTCACAGGCCATAGCATGGTTTGCGCAGGGATGCAGATATGCGAGGGAGCTATGGTAGAAGTTGCAAAGGAAAATGCCAACTACATTGGCAGAGATGATCCAGATCGCTGATTCGTATGCTTCGGGTGATCCGACTCAACCTAGACTCGTGTCAAACGAGTCAAATGATGAGTACTACCTGAGAGATGGAGCCGGATCATCCCGGAGGAATGACTACAGAGCTAAAAGAAGAGATGACAGACCGGATCACCGGTACAGTTCACAACAAGTTGCAGCTGTGAATCAAGATCAGCCCGGAGCAGGGCCAATCAACGTCAGAAAACTGGAGGGCAATGGACTCCGAGAAATGATGGCAAGAAAACTTGGACGCCAGAGCAAAAGAAACAGTGGCAAGAAAAGAAGGACCATCCGAGGTATACTTATGAGTCAATGTTGGATCAGCCGTGTAAATTTCAGACGCCAAATCTGAGTAACCCAGCGGGTCATACAACAAGGCAATGTGAGTGGATGTGCAAAATAGAACAAGGTGGTTCGGGGAATGCTCAGGCACCCCGGAATGATCAACCTTGGCAGGAGTTACCCCGACAGCAATTGCTCTCCGGAGCGAACACGCAACAGCTAATGTTGCCTCCCCCGCCGCCGAGGTATGATAACCATGAGAGAAGGGATGCAGTGCATCAAGTAGAAAACCAGCATCAGCCGGATCAGAGGTACCCCGGAAATGAGGAGAGGAATGAGTACAGAGAGCACCATCAGAGTTACTGCGTGTTTACCAATGAGGAAACAGACAGAAAGAGCTTGCAGCGCTGACTTATGGAGGTGAATGCGGTAATGCTAGCAGTGACGAGGTATATGCATTGGTCGGACCAAGAAATCACCTGGAGCATTAAAGATCATCCCAAGCTTATGCCGAGTCCTGGTTCATATGCGTTGGTGCTGGATCCGACATTCATTGGGCCAAACATCAATGTGAGGTTCTCCAAGGTACTGATCGACAATGGAAGTAGCATTAACATCTTGTATGCGGATACAATGCGCAAGTTAGGTATCTCGGAGAACATGCTCCAGGCTACAAGGACAACTTTCCATGGTATAGTGCCATGCATTTCTTGTGAGCCCATAGGCAAGGTCCGGGTTGACGTATTGTTCGGCACGAGAGATAATTGCCGGACTGAGAATTTGGAGTTTGAAGTGGTGAACTTAGAAAGTGCGTATCGCGCGTTACTCGGAAGACCAGCATTGAACAATTTCATGGCGAGTTGTCACATCAGTTACTTAAAGATGAAGTTGCCCGGGCCAAACGGAGTGATTACTATTGCTGGAAATTTCCGACGTTCCATTGAGTGTGCGTCGGCCGGGTCTAACCTAGCCGAGTCACTCGTGATCGCGCAAGAGAAAAGAAAAATCCAAGAGGTGGCGGCATTGCCTCAGTACGCGCAGCAGTATATGCCGGCGCTGAGTAACCCGCATGGAAGTGTCTCATTCCAAGCCACAAAAGATACTAAGAAGGTTCCTGTTGATGATATGTTCCTAGAGCGCACTGTAACAATTGGTGCCGGGTTAAGTGATAAATAGGAAAGCGAGCTCGTCAACTTCCTCCGTGAGAATCGGGATATTTTTGCTTGGTCCACACAGGACTTGCAAGGTGTCCCGAGGGAGTTGGCCGAGCACTCTTTGAACGTGAGACCCGGAGCAAGGCCGGTGAAGCAACCTCTCCGCCGCTTCGCCGAGGATAGGAGAAATGTCATTGGAGATGAGATAGCTCGGTTACTAGCAGCAGGATTTATCATGGAAGTTCTTTACCCGGATTGGCTGTCTAATGTGGTGCTGGTCGAGAAGAAGAAAGACGCTTCGAATATGGCAGTGGTTTGGCGTATGTGTATCGATTACATGAACCTGAACAAGGCGTGTCCAAAAGATCCATTTCCACTGCCAAGGATAGATCAGTTCATAGACTCAACTGCTGGATGTGAACTGTTGTCATTCACTGATGCGTATTCTGGTTTCCACCAGATACCTCTGATTCCGGATGATCAAATAAAGACTGCATTTATCACCCCGTATGGGGCTTATTGCTATCGCACCATGCCTTTTGGTTTACGTAATGCAGGGGCAACGTACCAAAGATGTATGCAAAAAATGTTTGCATGACCAAATTGGTCAAAATGTACAAGTGTATGTGAATGATGTGGTTATCAAGACCAAGGAAAGCAAGACGCTCCTTGACGATATTAGGCAGACGTTCGCGAACTTAAGAAGGTTACGGATGAAGCTTAACCCGGAAAAATGTACCTTCGGTGTCCCGGCTAGGAAATTACTTGGATTTCTTGTTTCTAGCCAAGGTATCGAAGTTAATCCAACTAAAATCCGGGCCATTGAACGAATGGAACTTCCGAAGTGTCTTAACGATGTCCATAAGTTCACTGGTTGCCTGGCATCGTTAAGTCGGTTTGTATGTCAGTTGGGAGAAAAAGCATTGCCTCTCTACCAACTCATGAAAAAGTCGGATAAGTTCATTTGGACGCCGCAGGCCAATGAAGCCTTTATACAGTTAAAGAAAATGTTAGCCACTGCACCAGTGTTAGCCTCGCCACTATCAAAGGAGCCAATGTTGCTCTATATAGCCGCAACAAACTGAGTTGTAAGTGCAGTGATTGTGGTAGAGCGCGATGAAGAGGGTAAGTCAGTGCAAAGGCCAGTGTATTATCTGAGCGAAGTATTATCTGCCTCAAAGCAGAACTATCCACACTATCAAAAGGTGGCGTATGGTGTCTATATGGCAGCCAAGAAGTTGAAGCATTACTTTGAGGGGCATCCCATTAGAGTAATATGTGAGGCTCCCATATCCGAAATAATGAGTAACAAGGATGCGAGTGGCAGAATTGCAAAATGGGCAATTGAACTAGCCCCTTATGCGCCACAATATGACAAAAGAGAGGCAATCAAGTCTCAAGCTGTGGCGGACTTTTTTGTGGACTAGGCCGAGGTGCAGTATGAACCGCCGCTACCAGATCTGAACTATTGGAGAATGCACTTTGACGGGTCAAAAACGAAAACCGGGCTAGGTGCCGGAGTTGTACTTACCTCGCCAAAGAAGGACCAGTTGAAATATGTGCCGCAGATCCATTTCACGGCATCAAACAATGTCGCTGAGTATGAAGCACTTGTGCATGGGCTCAAAGTGGCAAAAGAAATTGGGATACGTCAGATCCTATGCTTTGGCGACTCGGATCAGCAAGTGTCGGGACTGTGGGACGCCCTTGAGCCAAACATGGCACTATACTGATTTCATGTGCAGAAAATATCTGGTTACTTTGAGGGATGTGAATTTCACCATGTACCCCAGGTGGAAAATGAGGCTACCGACATGCTGTTGAAGCTCGGATCAACCCGACAAGCAATTCCACCGGGTGTAGCATTGGAACACCTCAGAAAGCCATCTATCAGGCCATCCCCAGAAACCGACTCAATTCACGTCCCTCCGGTGCTGTGCCCATGGACATTGACATGGGAGGTGGTGCGCGAGACCCGGGGACTGCCTCGGCAAATCCGGGGACTACCTCAGCAAACCCAGGAACTGCTTCGCAAGACCCGGGGACTGCTCAGCGAGATCCGGTTGAAGTTATGCCGGTGGATCAGATGGAAATTGATGAGGATGTGTTCCCTGTACGAGCAATACCAGCTTGGGCACTACCTATATTTCAATTCCTGAAAGATGGAACTTTACCCGCCGAGGAGGTGCTATCCAGGCAAACTCAGAGGAGAGCTAAAGCATATACGATCATCAATTCCGAGCTATACAAAAGGAGTGTGACTAATGTCCTTCAACGATGTGTTGACCCGGAAGAGGGGCTTGACATCCTCCGAGATATACATCAAGGAGAGTGCGGCCATCATGCCTCGTCCCGAGCCTTGGTGGCAAAAGCTTTCCGACATGGATTCTACTGGCCAAGTGCCTTAGAACAAGTAGAAGATCTGGTGAGAAAGTGCAATGGTTGTCAGAGGTATGCTACCAAGACACATATGCCAATGTCAGAGCTCAAGACCATACCAATCACCTGGCCGTTTGTCGTGTGGTGTTTGGATATGGTTGGCCCGTTTAAACCAGCAAGGGGAAATATGATTCACATTTTGGTCATGGTGGACAAATTTACAAAGTGGATCTAGGTGAAGCCAATAAGAAAATGTGATTTAGCTACGGCCGTGACGTTTCTCAAAGACATCATCTTGAGATACGGTTATCCTCACAGTATAATAACTGATAATGGCACAAATTTTGCGGAAGGAGCATTTGCGCGTTTCTGCCAGGATAAGAAGATCCGGTTGGACGTTGCCTCGGTAGCCCACCCTGCTTCAAACGGACAAGTGGAAAGATCCAATGGATTGGTATTATCTGGGATAAAACCCCGGCTCATTGAGCCGCTGTAAAGATCAGCGTGGTGCTGGATAGAAGAACTACCAGCGGTACTGTGGAGTTTAAGAACAACTCCGAATCGATCAACAGGCGATACGCCAATTTTTCTGGTATATGGGGCAGAAGCTGTATTACCAGCCGACATAGAGCATGATTCGCCTAGGGTCACCCAATACACAGAAGCCGAAGTGCAAGAAGCCCGGCAAAATGATGTTGATATGCTGGAAGAAGCGAGAGAATTGGCATTGTCCAGATCCGCCATATATCAGCAAAATCTCCAACGCTATCATAGCCGGAAAGTAAGCCCCCGAGTTTTCCGGGAAGGCGACCTGGTACTCTGGTTGATACAACTTACCGCTGGCATGCACAAGTTATCCCCCCATGGGAATGGCCATTCATTGTGGGTAAAGCATTGCACAATGACTCTTATTATCTTATCGATGCAAAGCCACAGGAAAAGAACAAGGCGGACAGGTGCTGCGAGGAATCTAAGCGTCCATGGAATGTAGCTCTACTTCGTCCTTTCTACACTTAGCAAAGGAGTGTATGTATCTGAGACTTCTCATATGTCGGTATGTATGCCGGCAATGAGCTTATCAATGAATTGTTGGCGCCTCGAGCAGTAACACGGGGACTGCCTTAGTAGTGATTATTGTCTTCTGTATTTATTATTTATACGTCAGCTGGAATAAGTTGTTCTACTTAACTCGGATTAGTAGTGTGTGAGCACCAAAAACCCAACTCTTCGACTTGCTGCTGTCCAACAAGAATTGGCTTCATGGCAAGCAAGAGGACAAGTTTGGAATTGCCTAGCACATGAAAAACGACTAAGGAAAAGAACTTAATCGAGCCGACATTTGTTTTTCGGACTAACCTTGTATTTACTTTCAAATTATTATGCTGAATTATTTTGAGCTAAGCCTAAAGTTTCCAAGTATTGTTAAAACAATTTTTGAAGCTCAGATTCGTAAGTCGTAAAACCGAATCAAGGTAGACACGAGCCGAGCCAAAAAGATTGGACGAACAAGAAAATGAAACTCGGGTACTACGCCCAAGTTAATCTGGCATAAAAAACTTAGTAGCAAAATATCACATATGTACTGGATACAATTCCACCCGGCATACCGGGGATCTGATAAATTTTAAGGTGTTTTCACTCAAGGAGCAGCAGGAGGAGGAAGTTCGGCGTCATCTTCGTCGTCTTCGATATCCGAGGCATCGTCCTCTTCATCCTCGTCCGAGCCATCTTCAACATTCTCAACATCTTCGTCACCAGCGGCTTCCAGGAAGCTCGGTCCCTCAGTCCATTCATGAATGGGAGCATATTCGATGAGGCTATCGGCACAAGCCTGGCGCCGAGCTACCCACTCCGGGTCATTGGTCCATTTGGATCCGGCACGCATGCGCGCCAGGAGGTTGAGGTCGATCTTCTCGTACCACGTAAGTACGTAGTGAAGAACGGTCTCAGCTATGGCACGTCCAGCGGACTCCCTCCATAGGTTGAGCTGGGTCTCGATTTCCATCAACTTTTCAACAAGAATTGCGGTACCCTCCGGAGTGTCTTCAGTAGGCCAAAACGTGTTGAAGATTCGGACTGCAACGTCAAGGATATCCTTGCCATAGTTCTTGATGAGTTCCACACAGGATGACAGGCTGAGCAACAGGTCCTCCATGTCATAGGGAATCTCTTCACCATCAGGAGCAATGGGAGTACCCCTCTCTCGACGGAAATCAGCAACAGCGGCGCTCGCCATGGCAGTGCCCTCTAGAAATTTGCCTGAAAACTAGACAAGAGAAGCAGGTAAAGAAAATACATGTGAAGTAACCCGGAGAAATATGTCGGATAAGGGAAAGGAACTTACGTGAAATATGACTGAGGATCCGAGTCAACTCCCTGGTACAGTCATCACGTCTTTTGCGAAGCTGCACAAGCTCAGCATTCACCGACTCAATCTTGATGTCGGCCTCCTTGAGTAGATCCTGGTCCTTGGTGAGCTGGAGATTGAGGCGCTCGTGCTCTTCAGTGTAATCCTTGCCAACCTTTTGGAGCTCGGACTGGTGTTGTGCTTTCATTTTCTCCATCTCGGCCTTGAGCCTGGCGATCTCATCATCCTTGGTCTGGAGGAGGGCGAGCTCATCATCTTTCTTTTTGAGCTCGGCTTGATGCTGTCCTGCTTGTTCGAGAAAATGCAGCATCATATCAGGCACGGGCACACTATCTTGAAGAGATGCTGAAATAGTGTATTCACCCGGCAGAGCTGAGGTATGAATGTTTGCCGAGCCAAGGAGGAAAGGAGATGGAAAGCGTAGCAAGGTCAGACAAAAGTAACTTACCCTTGATCTGATCCAGATTCTTCCTCATAAGCTTGTTCTCAGCCTCCACCCCAGCTGCGAAAACTGAATGATGGATTAGTTCGGCAGAAGAAGATGAAGGAAAATAGAGGAATGTCAAGGAAGAAACCTACCCCGTTTCTCGTGTTCAGCGAGAAGTGCGTTATGCTTGGCACGCAACATCTTATGAGTGTCCAGGAGACACTGAAACTCAACGCTCCGGTGGTTGGTGGTCACCTGAAAAGAGTACAAAAATACAACTTAGCCTTGTGCATATTTGAAGTGTACAAAATCCGGGCCAAGTGGAACTTAACCCAGCTCTAGGTGTTTGCATATTTGAAGTGTACAAAATCCGGGCCAAGTGGAACTTAACCCGGCTCTAGGTGTGTGCATATTCGAAGTGTACAAAATCCGGGCCAAATGGAACTTAACCTGGCTCTAGGTGTGTGCATATTTGAAGTGTACAAAATCCGGGCCAAGTGGAACTTAACCCGGCTCTAGGTGTGTGCATATTCGAAGTGTACAAAATCCGGACCAAGTGGAACTTAACCCAGATCTAGGTGTGTGCATATTCGAAGTGTACAAAATCCGGACCAAGTGGAACTTAACCCGGATCTAGGTGTGTGCATATTCGAAGTTATCAAGGAGCTACGTTAGTTTTCTAAGGAGCATCCGGCCGAGTAACAAGTTACTCCCTCGGAGGCTCGGGGACTAATGGTTATATCATCAATATCTACAACATGCTAAGGAAAAGGGGGAAGTAACGTACCTCCATCATCCGACGCGCAATGTTAATTGCCTTAGCGACTGTGTTCATTTGAGCAGAAAATTTAGCGGGGCCGAACTTCTCCGGAAGATCGTCGTTGTGAACGAACTCCGCCTTGTTCCAATTCATGACGAATTCAATTAGGCTCGGAGGGTATCGCTCGCCGGTGGGCATATGGGGTGCCACCAAGCCCTTCGCATGCGCCTCCCTCCTCTCAACCAGGGCAAGGGCCAGGCTGGTGTGCAGAACAAGTTGTTGCGCATCAGCTGGCTCGGCAGGGGCATCCTTTGGTGCTAGAGGCTTCTTGGGAAGCATAGATGCGAGAGTGCGCTGTCCAGCCTCAACGAACGCTATCCTGGTGGCGTCAGGGGCCTTTTTGTCCTTGGGCTGCTGGGAGGAGGAAGTGGTTGCAGCAGATTTTCCCTTGGGAGCTGTTTGGTTACTTTCTCGCCGAGACTGAGAAGTCTCGGATGAGGCGGAGGAGCTTGGCGCTGGTGCTCTTGCTGCTGGGCTTGGTGCTGCTGCTGGTGCTCTTGCTGCTGGAGTTGGTGCTGGTGCCGGAGTTGGTGCTGGTTGCGGCAGAGCCGAAGTCGTGGATGCCGCCGCCTCGGCTGGGCCAGTCTCCCCCGCTTCAAGGTAGCCCCCCTCTTGACGAGGTGGAGCAGAACCCGAAGCAGCCGTAGAACCCTCTGGAATAGGGCTCAGCGGGCGTGGCTCGTCACCACGAGGGGGAGAAGGGCTGGGTCCGAGCGGTGAAGCAATGCCAGATCCACTCCAGGGGACCTCCATCGCGGCCCTGCCGAATCAAACAATGTCAGATGAGAAACTAAAACAATACAAGAACAAGTAAGTGGCTAAGGGAAAAGAGGCTTACGCATCCGAGGTCAGGGGATCCTTAGGCTTCCAAGCCCTTCGTGCAGGGGCCTTGGTTGCAGGCTTGGAGGAAGTTTTGTCCCCGGACTTCTTTCGCCTTTTGGTAGGCTGAGAAGGTACAGAGGAAGAAGTTGATGCAGCTCCCCGCTTCTTCTTCGGTGCAACCGGAACAGGGTCACCCACGGCAAGGGGACGGTCCTCATGGATCTGCCCACCGGGGTTAGCTGATGCCGGAAAAGCATAAGAAAGGGGGACAGCGTCAAGAGCTTCCATCATCTCGACATCCGAGTCATCTTCATCATCGGGCCAATCTCTAATGGAAGAGAGTTTACCGGTGGGTCGCTTCGTAGCGTCGGTCATGGGAAGGAACATCTCCTGATCTGGCTCTTCCTCGTCCGAGGTCTCCCGGTTAGGCGCCCACATAAGGGTAGGATCGGTGCCATCTTCGAGGGTTTGTTGAAGGAATAACTAAGGAAAAGAACAGACAACAGAGTTAAAAATACAACAGCGACCGACATAAGGTTTAATTCAGAGAAAGTTTGCGTCACAAAGCTCACCACGGGAGGAAGCCTATCATGGCAAAAGTGCTCAATTCCCCACATCCACTCGGAGGAGAAGTTCTTGTGGGTGGTGAAGAGGGCCTTGACCCGGCGATAGATCTCTATGTTGCTCAACTCGAAGGACGAGGTCCGGTTGGGGTCGTGTCCCTAGCTCATGTGACACACCTTGTGAGTGCGCTTCTGGAGGGGGAGATCCGGTTGCGGACGAACGTGATCATGGCGTCCTTGTTGCGCAACCCGAGCTTCTTCAGCTCCACGAACCTTTTATTGACCTGGTTGGCCAAGACCGTGGGCTTCTTGGGGACAACGTCCCACAACTGTAGGTTAGGAGGACCCGGAGCATAGGGGAGCAGCCGGATCAAGTCTTCGGTGCCGTCGTTCCGAACATAAAAGAAAGTCCGGGCCCATCCCTTGCAGGAGTCTAGCCTGGTGACTCGGGGGAAGACGGATAGCCTCCGGGGAGAGATGGACACAGCCCCGAACTGCGTAAGCTGCTTGTCCTCCGGATCAAGTTGAATGTTCGGAATTACATTACGACGAAGGCCGAAAAACCGGATCCATAGCTCCTTCGTGGGCCATAATCCGGCATAGCCTTCGATCGTGGAGGCGAAAGCAGAGAGAGAGGTGATTGCGTTGGCAGGAAGGTGGTGCGGCTGGAGTTCGTAGGTGCTCAACCAATCGTGGAAAAAATCGCTGACCAACAAACCGAAACCCCGCTGGAAATGTGACAAGAACACCACATACTCACCCGGATTGGGTGACGGGGCGAGTTCGGCGGAGGTGAGGCATGCGGTGACGCCGGCGGGGATGTGCCTGGTGCGATAGAGCCAGTCCAGGTCATCCTGGCAGACCCAGGATCCGGCCCATGCACCAGGGTCCGCCGTGGCGGCGTCTTCCTCCATCTCAAGCTTAGCGACGACGAGCTCCTCCTCTATCATCTCGAGTTCGTTGCCCTCACTGGCGCTAGCGGCGGTGGGGGGCAACGGCCTAGACTAACAGCGACCCGTGGCGGAGGAGGTGCGCAGCGGTGGCAGCGACGCAGAGGCGTGTGGAAGCAGTGCGGCGGCGGCGCTACTACTTAGAAGCGGTGGCGGCGGCGCTGTCGCGAGAGAAGACGAAGAAGAGGAACTAGAGGCAGAGGGGTGCGGAAGGGGGAAAAGACCTAAGGGGCGCGCCCCTCCCCTATTTAACCACTCCCTCGAGGGGGAAGTGGGATCGTGTTTTGCGGTTACGCCACACGGTGTGGCCGTGTACACACCGGATTGACCAATCAGCATCAGGCCACACGAAAGGCCACAGGGCGCAGCGGATCCCATGACGTGACACATTGATGCAGTTAACGAGGAGGCAGGCGTGACGTGACGCGCGCACAGTAACTCCTGACAGTAACTGCGGCGGTTACTGTGGCTGGCCCTTAAAATGAGGCGATGTGATGATTAGCCTCCATGTGGGGAAGCGTACGAGAGAAGGAACAACAACCCGGATGAGAACGTGGTAACCCGGCCAGCAAGTGAAAACTTGGAATGTGCCAAGGGAAACTAAATCCATAGAATCCGAGATAAGGTGGTAACCCGGCCAGCAAGGGAAAACTTGGAATGTGCCAAGGGAAAGTAAATCCATAGAATCCGAGATAAGGAGGTAACTCGGAAATAAGATCCAAAGCTCAGTGAAATGGAATCTGATGTGGCCTTAGCGGCCAAGGCAGCTAAGACCGCACCAGCTTCGGGGACTAATGTTGGGGGGATACCCCGGGTAGGGTCACGCCGGGGTATAAAGGCCGAGATAGCCGAGGTTTGGCAAGGCCAAAGCGGATGCTGGCCCGGCCACCTCAAGGCAGGCCGAATCACGGAGTAACCCGGACCAGGGGACGTCCACCTAACTTGGTCTCAACTGACTTAAGCCGTAAGTTGGAAAGATGTATCTAACTTTCATGCAGGAACGGATGTGGCCGGATCAACTACGATCCGGGTCATGTGAAGCTTCTAGGAGAAGGAAGGAATCTCGCTGGTCAAAAGTAGCCTCGGTACGCACGGGATGAGCAAAGTGGATAGAGGCAGGACCAGCGAGGCGTGGCCGACAGAGGTGACGACGCCAATGTTGGCTGACACAGGCACCGCCGAGGCTCACGTAGCCTCTGCATGGGTGACGAGGGGAAAAGCGACCCGGTCGGCTTACTATTTTGGGAGGAGGCATATTCTGGAATATGCCTCCACGTATGCCCTAAGTGGAGACCTAGCCATCCCTATATAAGGAGGGCTAGGGCCTCTGTAGAAGGGGTTAGGTTCTACTGGTTGATCTCTAGTTGGTCTTGTACGGGTTAGCCGGTGGTGAGAGTAAGAGAGTCCCTTCTTCCTCCTCTCCCCAATACAGCTCTAGGAGCACTTGTAAACCTTGGAAGTGAATCATATATAAAACTTCTGTGTGTGGAATCACCTCACTATCCCTCCCTGGATTCCCCTAGTGCATTTAGTCCCCACCTTTAGCCTATCCATGGCATCTTCCATGACACCACCACGACACTACACCATTTTGTTGAGGGGTGTACGCAACGGAATATTGGTTTCTTATCCCCTCTTCACTTAGGAATTCATTCAGAGTGTAGTTCTTGAACTCAGACTCATTGTCGCTTCTAATATCCAATATAGGGACATTGTGTTGATGCTAAACCTCGTTGGCAAAGTCAATGACCATTTTTTGAGTCTCACTTTTCAGCTTGAAGAAGTAGACCCATGTATATCTTGAGAAATCATCGACAATCATGATACAATATTTCTTCCCACCGAGACTTGCAAGAGATGGTGGACCAAAGAGATCCACATGTAGGAGTTCCAAAATCCTTTTGAAGAAATAATCGTCTTCCTTCGATGGGGAGAGTCATGCATTTTTCCTTCAACACAAGCCCTGCAAACATGATCTTTGGCAAAAGGAATTTTTTTCTTTTAGTCCAAGAATGTGGCCACCCTTGTGAAGGCTTTGCAAATTCTCATATTGACGTGGGCTAGACGGCGATGCCATAACCAACCCGCGTCGGCCTTTCCGAATAGACACATCGGACCCACACTAGTTTTCCCTGAAAAGTCCACCACATACAAGTCATTTTCGACGTATCCAACGAAAGTGACCTTTAGAGACTTGCTCCACAAGAGTCCCACTAAATCATCATCAATGAAAACTGCAATGCCCATCTTACCAAGGGCACGCACAGAAAGTAAATTGTAACCCAGGGTCTCAACAAGCATGACGTTCAAGAGTGAGATATAATGAGCAACCACAACCTTGCCAAGACCCAATACCTTTGACTTTGATTTCTCACCATAGTAGGCGGTTATTTAATTATGATTAGGCCTCATCTCCATGATTATCTCCTTGCTTCCGGTCATATGACTTGTGCAACCACTATCGAGAACCCATTTGGATCCACTAGAAGCATAGCCCTACAAGAAATTTACTTCTTGGTTTTAGGTACCCATTTTCAATGGGTCCTCTCATGTTAGTTACAAGGGTCATTGGGACCCTAATAGACCAAGCAATATAATTATCAAAGGGACCAACATAGCTAGCATATACATCACCATAATAATCACGAAATAACTCATATTGAGGATTGTTAGACCCTGCAAAACCATAATAATCAATTTTGTCATTCATGATGTTCTTTTGTGTGGTGCTTATCTTTGCTTGAACACTCTTCGCCTTCTTCTTCTTGTTCTTGTTCTTCTTGGTCTTAGGGACATAACCAAGTCCCTCTTTTCCATTGTTTGTCCTTTACTTACCAATGGTCTCATCTAGAACTTCCTTACCTTTGGGTAGGGATCCCTTGGCAAGCTCATCTTTCAACCTAGCATTTTCTTCAAGGACTTCTTCATGTCCGCATGTTGGTGCAGAGGTGCTAGGAACATCATACTTGTTCAATCGAGTTTGGAGCTGATCATGAGACTCATTGAGAATAGAGTGTTTACTCTCCAATGCGTTGTGAGCAATGTGAAGTTTCTCTAATTTCTCGGAGAGTATAGCATGAGTAGCCCCAAATTCAATGGTTTCTTTCTTTAATTTCTTTACCTTGGCAATTGCATTATCATGTTCCTTTATGATCTTGGCCACTACTTTGTCATGTGACTCCTCAATTGACTCAACTCTCTCCTCTAGAGAGACTCGAATCTCTTCTTCTTCTAGAGAATTCTTCAGAGATGCAATTTCCATTGCATCCTCTCTTTCAATTCTGCCCTTTTCTTCGAGGAGCTCTTCAGAGTGAGCAAGTTGACCCATGAGAGCCTCAAAATGCATTTTGTGCTCACCTTGCAAGTTAGTGATAAAATAATCCAAAGCAATAACTTCTTCCTTAACTTTAAGACTAGTGTGATCATCCATATCAACATTCATAGCAGTCTTAGGAAAGGAAGAGATAGAAGGTGATACCTCGGAACCTCTTGCCATAAGGCAAGTGACGTTCTTGTTGATGACATTGTCAGGAGAGTTGATAAGGTATGTAGGTGTAGATGTGGCGGCTATTGCAGCCACCTCTCGTGAGCTATCATCATCCTCTTCGTCTTCATTTGCGGATGAGTACTCCTCTTGTGCTACCAAAACAATATTTGGTTGCTTCTTGCAAGGAGCAATTTTTTGACAAATGGTTTCTTTCGAGGTGCCTTTGACTTTTCCTTGAAAATGAGCATGCCTGCATTTTGTCTTCTCTACTTTGATATAGACATTCAACTAAAAAGTGCAAACGATCTCCAAAGTTGTAACAAGTTCTCAGCTTTGGACCGTTTTCCTTTCGCCCATTTGACCCATTCTTGCGCTCAAGTTCATATTTTGCTTTGGCTGGGTTCTTCCAAAAAATTATTGCGTAGAAGGGCATGTACTCACCATGAGCATGCTTGACCTCCTCGGGACATCTCATGGAGATGGTGTCAAAGCCCCTCTCATCTTCATCTTGCTTAATAACATTGTCCTTCAATGCAACATTCACGCCTTTTTGCTTTCCAATTGCTCGGGCACGAGCATCTTCGGCGTTCTTTGCTACAACTTTGAATGCTTCCATTTCTTGCATGACTTCGTTGGAAGTCAGTTGGTGATAGTTGTGTCGACTTTGTAATCTCTTCAAATCAGTGGGCTCAAATGGCATAAGAGCACTCACATACTTCCTCTTGATCCATGCATCATCAACATGTGTGTCACCATGCTTTCTAAATGTAGTGGCAATGCCTTTGAGACTTCTATACATTTCTTCGTGATCCTCACCATCCAACATATAGAACCATTCAACTTCATTGCTTAGAGGATCATACCTATTTCTTCTCATGCTCTCATTTCCAATGAATAGGTCAATGAGTGTATCCCAAGCTTCTTTTGTGGTGTTGAAGTGTTCAATGTGTGGCATGTCCTTGGGACCCACACCAAGCTGAATCATATGAAGAGCGGTTGCATTGCGTTGGCTGTCCACGACTTCTCTTCTTTTCAAATTGGTGGAATGTCCAATGTGGAGGCCATCTTCACTGATCCTCCAAATCTCAATGGACGAAATGCACACGTGAGATTTCATTAAGAATTGCCATTGATTAAATGAAGATACAGTAAGCTTGGGTGGATCACCCCTATTGTTTATATGAGGGTGATGGATTGGTGGGTAGGGAGAATGTAAGTGAGAGACCTCACTATAGTCCTCCTTACCACTTCCCTTTTTGGAAGAGGAGCCATTATTTTTATCACTCACCAACTCGTCTTCCTTGGAGTTAGCATTCGTTTTATCCTTAGAGAGCGGAGTGGTAGCCTCATAGGTAGATGGAGGTGGGGCTGTAGATGGAGAGAGACGAGCAATCATTTGATGCATCTCTTCAATTTTGGTCTCAATGTATTTCAACAAGGTTGTTTCCAACAACTTGAGATCATACATTGTGACCTTGTCCACAGCCTCACTCCAATCTCCCTTAGTACCCATACTTCTCTTAGGCGGTTAAGCCTAAATAGAGAGCCGAGGCTCTGATACCAATTGAAATGGATCATATGGGCACCTAGAGGGGGGGGGGGGTGAATAGGGCTACTTAAAATTTTAATACTTTTTCAATTTTAGGATTGACACAAAGGTAAATTCTCTAGATATGCAACTACGGAGAATTTCCCTATTTGTAAACCTAACTACTAAGCGATTAAAGGCGAGTAAAAGCGAGAAACGAAGAAACCGTAGTGAAGCACGCAGAGACACATGATTTGTTCGACCGCAGTTCCTTCCTTGTTAAGGGAAGTACGTATGCATTAGAGGGGTGGGCGGTACTAAGACCACCACACCATAATAGGCCCACCCTATTCTCCGATGGATCTTGCCACCAAAGGCTCGATCCACCTTTCCACTATTGGCACCCTTTCAGGCGGGAACCAGTGCCTTTACACAACTAGCAGGGCACACATCTGATACATCATAAACGAATCTATAATTTTTGATGCTCCATGCTTGTTTTATATCAACTTTCTTATGTTTTGTTTACGCTTTGAGGTATTTTAATACATTCTCTGGAATTAACCTATTAACAAGATGCCATAGTGCCAGTTGCCAGTTTTCTGCTGTTTTTGGTTTCTAAAAAGCTAGTAAGAAAATATTCTCAGAATTCGACAGAACAAAAGCCAAAGTCAATATTTTACCCAAAGCAACACGGTGGACGAAGGGCAGCCGAAGGGGGGCCAGAAGGCGGCCACACCCTATGGTGGCTAGGCTAGCCCTAGGCGCGCCACTAGGGGGTGTGGGCCCCTTGGAGCTCCACTGACCTTGCCCCTTCGAGTATAAAAGTACCCAACAACAAAAACCCTAGGGACCCGATCAGAAATCCACGAAAGAGTCTGTAGCCGCTGGCATCTCCATCCCTAGATCGGGGGGATCTGAAGCTCTTCCTGGCACCCTGCCAGAGGGGAGAGATCACCTTGGAGGCCTTCTTCATCACCATGCCTACCTCCGGAGTGATGCGTGAGTAGTTCACCCTTGGACTATGGCTCCATATAGTAGCTAGATGGTTGTTTCTCCTCCTTTGTGCTTTCATGTTTAGATCTTGTGAGCTCCGTTCATGATCAAGATCATCTATTTGTAATCCTGTATGCTGTATTTGCAGAGGTCTGATGGATATTGAGATACTATGTCAGATTGATTATTGATTCTATCATGTCTATGTTATTTGTGATCTTGCATGCTCTCCGTTGTTAGTAGCTATCTTGGCCAAGTAGATGCTTGCAACTCCAAGAGGGAGTATTTATGCTCGATAGTAGGTTCATGCCTATAGTAATCTGGGGAAGTGACAGAAATCTCTAAGGTTGTAGATGTGCTATTGCTACTAGGGATAAAATAACAATCCTTTGTCCATGGGGCAATTGTATTGTTTACTTTACAGTCTTTGCTTAATGCAATTATCTATTGCTTGCAACTTAATACTAAATGGGGTTCAGACAATAACCAGAAGGTGGATTATTAGTCATAGATGGAGTTGGATTACGATCTATGTATTATGTTGTAAAGCCCAATCAAATCTCATAGGAATCAAGATGTCTAGTATATGTATTGTTATGCTTTATCAATCTGTCAATTGCCCCGCTGTAATTTGTTCACCCAACATGCCATTTATCTTAAGGAGAAACACCTCTAGTGAACTATGGACCCCAGTCCATTCCTTTACCATTTATGTACCATCTATTGTTTACCGTTTACTGTTTACTTTATGCAAGCAATTACTATCTTCAACACTATACGCTTAATCCTTTGTTTTCAGGAAAACCAGTGAGATTGACAACCTGACTGTAAGTTGGGGAAAAGTTCTGTGGTTGTGTTGTGCAGGATTCCAAGTTGTTCGCAACACCTTTGAGTTGTTTCCTTACTCCTACTAGTTCGATAACCTTGGTTTCATAACTGAGGGAAAACTTGCTACTATGCTCATCATACCTTCCTCTTGGGGTTTCCAACGAGCTCTACATTTTGAGCCACCAAGCACTTTTTCAGGCGCCGTTGCCGGGGAGTTAAGGACAACTTCAATCTCTTCCTCCTCTTCAGGGAGAAAGAAGATTCTTGCAAAGGGAGTCTTTCACAACCAATCTCTTTACTTTGTTTTTGTTTTGCTTAGTTTATTTTTGCTTTGTTTGCTTATTTATTTTTATCAAAAACACAAAAAAATTAGTTCTTCCTGTAGTTGTCACCTTGTTCTTAGCTCCCCATGTTGATCCCTAAGTTCACCCTGAAAGACCACCTTTCAATAGGTAGTGGTTCTATAATTGGGAAAGATAATATTGAAAAATTCTTTAATCATGTTAGCAAGCATGATGATATTGAGGATAGATCCTTAGTAGAACTTGCTCCAAATTATGAAATTGCTGCAGCTTCTTTAGTTCACATGTTGGAGGCTAGGTTTTTTAACCTTAACCCCATGATGCAAGTAATGTTTCTTAAACTTAAAGATATTGAGGATACTGAAAAGTGAGGTTTTATCCTAGAGACTTTGCTTAAAGAATTCTATGATGTTGTTAAGGAAGCTAGAAAGGTCTTTGATTGTTTTAATATGCTAGGCTCATGTGTAGATGTCATTGGTACACTAGAAAAAAGGGAAAAAACCAAACCCAAGAATGGAGATGAAATTAAAATACCAATACCTTTTAAACATGTAGGAATGCGTGAAGCCTTAGAAATTTTTTTGATTGGATTGTTCCTGAAAACCTGTTAGATGAAAATAGTGAACCCAAGAGTATTGAGACAGGATCCTCTAGAACTTATTTGGATGATATATGTTGCCTTGTTGAAGATATTTCTGGTATTGATCTTAATGCTTCTTCATTTGAAAATACTTGAATCTTGCTCCTATGCCTAGCTGAAAGGCGTTAAAGAAAAGCACTATTGGGAGATAACCCAAATTATTTTTACTTTCAGTAAGTTTTTCTTTTGTTGAGTCTAGGAAGTTATTGCTTCAGTAGTAACCTCTCCTTATCCTTTTTGTGTGGTTTTTGTGCCAATAATAACCTCTAATGAGAGAGAAGTAAGACTTGGGAAAGTTGCTGTCCCGAAACAGATTTTTGTGCTTCACTGTAAAAAATCGTGAAAAATCCCTGTACGTTGGTTGGAGCTATAATTTTTGGTACTTATGCCCCAGGTAATTATCTAACTTTCGTTAGTTTATCACTTTTCTATTTGAGAACAAAAGGTCTTCGAAAAAATCGGTTTTTACCTGCTGGTCTATTTTGACAGATGTTTGCCATTATTGGCATTTGCCTCTTAATCTCTTTCTCTTTGAGTTCTCTTTGATCACTGAATTGCTACAGTAGCTTGTGTTTTAATGGAAGTTTTATTTGTGTTGAAACTAAACCCAAATACTTATTATCTTGAATACACTAATGTTGCTAATGAAGATTGTGTGAAGTTTTGTATGAAGGAAATTTTCAAGTGTAGGGAAGAACAATGTGATGAGATGAAGTATGGACAAAATCTCAAGCTTGGGGATGCCACCCCAAGAAATATTCAAGAAGTACAGCCGTCAAAGCTTGGGGATGCCCAAGGCATCCCCTTCTTCATCAATAAAAATCTCAGGTTTTCTTCCAAAACACTTCATTTTTATTGTTTCATGCACAATTGTGTTGTTCTTGGAGCATCTTTGTTTTTGTTTTTAGTTTTCTTTTGTTTGGTTTTCTTAAATAAATTGGTTGGACCCCCGCATTCATATGTGGTTTCAAATAAGTTGATTGGTGTTAGAAAAGAGTAGGAAGTTTCATGCTTATAAGTGGTACAAAAGGAGCTTGATTTGATTGTGGCCTAGACTCTATCATGTCATGTTTGATATTGCTTTGACTTTATGCTTAGTAATTATTGCTGTAGCATGACTTGTTTCAAACAATTGAGATTTCTTAATGTGCCTTCAAAAAATCATGCGTTGTTTTAGCATACAAACACATAATATTGTGGTATTCTCCTTTGATGCTTTATTTGGGTTAACTTGGCACATGCTTACACCATGTTAAGGCTATGAACCAGTCACCTTAGCCTCTATGATCATTTAGTTTTGACTTGTAATATCACTTTATGCTTTAATTAATAATGTTTTGTCGCTTTGCATGATTATGGCCATTATTGCTCTCTTGGTTGGTCGCTCCCAGTCTTTTGCTAGCCTCCACCTTTACCAAGTATGATTTCCACTCATACATCCAACCTCCAAGAAAACCAAGTAATTCCAAAGAGTCCACTATAAATTCCTATGCATGATGTGTGACACCATTCCAAGTATATTCATGTTTTTATCTACCTTCCAAATTAAACTTGGTATGTGAAAATTAGTGATTAAAGCTCTCACAAACTTGATGGCACACTTTACTTTCTTGCACTTAATAAACTTGAACCATTGTGTCAATCTATGCTGCTTATATGCTTGCACTTTATAAGTTGTAAATTAGCAGAACCATGCTGTTATGCGGAACGCTTTCAACATTGCACCTATTATTCAGTTGATATCATGTTCTTTTGCATATGGATCCTGGTGGTGTGAAATAAAAGGGGATCTTGTAAGATCATGGAGTTTGTATGTGTTAGAGAAACGCCTGGGCGGCTAGCCTAATCCATGCCTAATCATGGTGGAAACTTGCAGAATAACCATAGTGAGCATTCTGTGAAGCATCCTTAATAAAAACCTATGAAAATAGCAAATAAAAAGATCGTTGAGATGCTCATTGTCTGTTGCCTTGTCATTTTGATATGGGATAGCTCCTGTGTCAGGTGGCAAGGGGTACCCTGTTGGCGGTTCTCTATGCTACACATGTACTTACAATGACAAGAACTTACTTGTGACTAAATTTGAGTTGCATGAGGTTTGGTACTCGTAAGCAAGGGGCATGAGATTTTCAACTTATAACTTGTCAACCACATCCTCATATTTGTGTCACTTTAACCTTAATCACCTCAAGATATTTATGATAGGGGAAATGAGAGCTGAAAGCTAATAAGTACCATAATTTTTGGAAGCTCTTTATGAAACTTGAAATCCCTGCTTCCCTCTAGGAAGGGCTTTTCTTTTTTACTTTTATGTTGAGTCTCCATCTTCTATCTTTATGCACCAATTGAGAGAGCATAGTGGTCATTCTTAGTTTAATATGCATTGTCCCAAAACTTGTTGATTGATTCATAACTTTGATATTGCTTGTTCTTAAACTATTTGTATCTAGTCACCCTTATGAACTCTGAAGGTGTCCTATGCATTTGTGTTTTGCTATACCATGATGGACAAGATGAATACCACTCTTATTATGTTTTCTCTATGTGAAACAAACAAACATCTTTCAATGCATTGTTATTCATGATCTTTTGTTTGTACCTTTTCATGTTACAACATAGTTGCTATGTCTTATTGTTAGAACTCTATCTTTCATGTTCATGTTTAGAGTACTTTGATCCCAGCTATCAATACTTTACAAATACCTTGATCATAGTGCATGTCACCTCAAAAATTATTCTTTTTATCACTTACCTACTCGAGGACGAGCATGAGTTAAGCTTGGGGATGTTTGATACATCATAAATGTAATTTTTGATGCTCCATGCTTGTTTTATATCAACTTTCTTATGTTTTGTTTACACTTTGAGGTATTTTTATACATTTTCTAGAACTAACCTATTACCAAGATGCCATAGAGCTAGTTGCCTGTTTTCTGCTGTTTTTGGTTTCAGAAAAACTAGTCAGGAAATATTCTCGGAATTGGACGGAACAAAATCTAAAGTCAATATTTTACCCGAAGCAACACGGAGTCCGAAGGGTAGCCGAAGGGGGGCCAGAAGGCAGCCACACCCTATGGTGGTGTGGCCAGCCCTAGGCATGCCACCAGGGGGTGTGGGCCCCTAGAGCTCCACCGACCTTGCCCCTTCGCCTATAAAAGTACCCCGGGACAAAAACCCTAGGGACCCGATCATAAATCCATGGAAGAGTCTGTAGACACCACCATCTCCATCCCTAGATGGGGGGAGGGATCCAAAGCTCTTCCCAACAACCTGCCGGAGGGGAGAGAACACCCTGTAGGCCTTCTTCATCACCATGCCTGCCTCTAGAGTAATGCGTGAGTAGTTCACCCTTGGACTATGTGTCCATATAGTAGCTAGATGGTTGGTTCTCCTCCTTTGTGCTTTCATGTTTAGATCTTTTGAGCTCTGTTCATGATCAAAACCAACTATTTGTAATCCTATATGTTGTATTTGCCTGGTGGATATTGAGATACTATGTCAGATTGATTATTGATTCTGTCATGTCTATGTTAGTTGTGATCTTGCATGCTCTCCGTTGTTAGTAGCTATCTTGGCCAAGTAGATGCTTGCAACTCCAAGAGGGAGTATTTATGCTCGATAGTAGGTTCATGCCTCTAGTAATCTGGGGAAGTGACAGAAATATCTAAGGTTGTAGATGTGTTGTTGCTACTAGGGATAAAACAACAATCCTTTGTCCATGGGGCAATTTTATTGTTTACTTTACACACTTTGCTTAATGCAATTATCTGTTGCTTGCAACTTAATACTAAAAGGGGTTCGGACAATAACCAGAAGGTGGATTATTAGTCATAGATGAAGTTGGATTACGGTCTATGTATTATGTTGTAGTGCCCAATCAAATCTCATAGGAATCAAGATGTCTAGTATATGCATTGTTATGCTTTCTCAATCTGTCAATTGCCCCGCTGTAATTTGTTCACCCAACATGCCATTTATCTTAAGGAGAAACACCTCTAGTGAACTATGGACCTTAGTCCATTCCTTTACCATTTATATACTATCTACTGTTTACCGTTTACTGTTTACTTTCTACAAGCAATTACTATCTTCCACACTATACGTTTAATCCTTTGTTTTCAGAGAAACTAGTGAGATTGACAACCTCACTATAAGTTGGGGCAAAGTTCTGTGGTTATGTTGTGTAGGATTCCAAGTTGTTAGCAACACCTTGGAGTTTTTTCCTTACTCCTACTGGTTCGATAACCTTGGTTTCATAACTGAGGGAAAACTTGCTACTGTGCTCATCATACCTTCCTCTTGGGGTTCCCAATGAGCTCTACATTTTGAGCCATCAACATCCACAACTGATTTGGAGGCTCGTGTGATGATAACAAGCTGCCAAAAGAACAAGTATAATCAATAAACCCAAAAAGATCTAGATATTCGCAAGAAATACTAGATCGATAATCCTCCAAGTGAATGGAGGGGAATGGATGTGCTTGATTGGTGTTGATGAAGTTCGAAGCCTCCTCCTTTGATTCCCTAAAGATCGGAGCCTTCGGTTGGTTGAAGAGGAATATCTTGATTTAGAGTTTGAAGAACAATACAACACTTTTTTAGAATGAATCAAGTGTTTTGACATGAGGAGTAATTGGGGTATTTATACCCCTCTACAAAACTCAGCCTTTAGAGATTTTGGGGCTGGATTATCCAACCCAAGTGGGGGGCGGATTATCCGGCTGGGTCAAAAACTCCACCCTAGAGTCGGATTTTTCGGGGGAAAATCCAGCCCTTACTGCATGAAGCTCCTTGGATCCCTTTGCAAAAATTCCCGATGGGGGGGATTATTCGGCCCGAGCAAAAACTCCGGCCCTGGTCAGACAATCTGAGGGAATGTCCACCCCCATACAACATGACACGCCTTGTCCACCTTTGTCGATTGAGCTAGGGCGAATAATCCGACCCTTGATAGGGCAGATAATACGCCCCCAAACTCTGTTTTGGCTGCTTTTATATGGGCAATTATCTGTAGCACTCAACACACATTAAATATACCTTGGTATTGTTATCAAACAGACAAAACACTAGAGATCATGAAATGTTGTTTCAGAAGAACCGGGCTGCCCCTACGCCTGATACCGAGTGCTACTATTGTCAGGGAACTAGCCACTTGAAGTGCAACTGCCCCAAGTATTTGGCTGACAAGAAGGTCGGCAAGGTGAACAAAGGTCTATATGATATACATTTGATTTATGTGTACTTAACTAGTACTCGAGTAGCACCTACATATTTGATATTGGATCGGTTGCTAATATATGTAACTCGTATCAAGGGCTGCAGAATAGGCGACCGCTAGTAAGGGATGAGGTCACGATGCGCGTCGGCAATGGATCAAGAGTTGATTGTGATCGCCGTTGGAACGCTACCTCTCCATCTACCATCAGGATTAATTTTAAACCTAAATAATTGTTATTTGGTGCCTGCGTTGAGCATGAGCATTGTATCCAGATCGTGGTTATTGCAAGACGGTTATTCCTTTAAATCCGAAGACACTGGTTGTTCGATTTATATGAATAATATCTTTTATGGTCACGCGCCTTTGATGATTGGTTTATTTCTTTTGAATCTCGATAATAGTAATACACATATTCATAATGTAGATGCCAAAAGGATTAAAATTGATGATGATATATCCGCATATCCATGGCACTACCATTTAGGTCATATTGGCGTAAAACGTATGAATAAACTCCATTCCGATGGACTTTTGGAATCACTTGATACATGTGAGCTATGCCTTATGGGCAAGATGACTAGAACCCCCGTTTTCTAGTACAATGGAGCGGGCGACAGATTTATTGGAAATCATACATACCGATGTATGTTGTCCAATGAGTGTGTCGACAAGAGGTGGATATCATTATTTTGTAACTTTCATGGATGATCTGAGTAGATATGGGTATATCTATTTGATGAAACACAAGTCTAAAACCTTTGAAAAGTTCAAGGAATTTCAGAATGAAGTGGACAATCATCATAATAGAAAAATTAAATTTCTGCGATTGGATCGTGGGTATGAATATCTAAGTTACGATTTTGGCACACACGTGAGAGAGTGTGGAATAGTTTCACAACTCACACCTACCAGAACACCACAGCATAATGGTGTATCGGAGCATCATAATCGTAACTTATTTGATATGGTCCAATCTATGATGTCTCTATCTGACTTGCCACTTTCATTTTGGGGTTATGCACTAGAAACTGCTACATTCACTTTAAATAGGGCACTGTCTAAATCCGTTAAAACAACACCGTATGAATTGTGGTTTGGAAACAAACCTAAGTCATCATTTCTTAAAGTTTGGTGAGGCGATGTTGATGTGAAGAAACTTCAGTCGGATAAACTCGAACCCAAAGGGGAAAATGCATCTTCATAGGATACCCTAAAGAAACAATTGGGTATTCCTTCTATCGCAGATTCGAGGGTAAGGTTTTTGTTGACAAGAATGGATCCTTTCTAGAGAAGGAGTTTCTCGCGAAAGGTGAGTAGTCAGAACGTACTACTCGAAGAGGTTATTGAACCTTCTCTTCATGAAACAGTGAGTGGTGCAGCATCAGAAATTGTTCCGGAGTTGACTTCACCGAATGAAGAAGTAAGTAAGGATAAAGATCATGAAACTCCAAAAGAGGACACTACCAAACCTCGCAGGTCAAGTAGGACACGTGCAGCTCCTGAACTGTACGGAAATCCTGTCATGAATTTCATGGTTGATGGAAATGATGACCCTGCAACGTATGAAGAAGTGATGATGATCCCGGATTCCAACAAATGGCTAGAAGACATGCAATACGAGATGGAATCCATGTACGAAAACCAGGTCTGCACCTTGGTGGACTTACCTCACGACCGAAAGACCGTTGAGAATAAATGGATTTTCAAGCAGAAAACTAACACTGATGGTAACATGACCATCTATAAAGCTCGACTTGATGCAAAGGGGTTTCGACAAATTCAAGGAGTTGACTACGATGAGACATTCTCTCTCATAGCGATGCTAAAGTCAGTTAGGATTATGTTATCAATTATGATATTTGGCAGATTGATGTTAAAACCCGTTCCTCAATGGTAATATTGAAGAAGAGTTGTATATGGTACAACCAAAGGGTTTGTCAATCCTAAGGATGCTAGCAAGGTATGCAAACTTCAGAGATCCATCTATGGGCTGAAGCAAGCATCTCGGAGTTGGAATCTCCGCTTTGATGAGGTGATCAAAGGGTTTGGATTTGTACAAACTTACGAAGAAGATTGTATTTACAAGAAAGTGAGTGGGAGCAATGTGTCATTTCTAATATTATATGTGGATGACATATTATTGATTAGAAATGATATAGATCTTTTAAATGAAGTTAAAAGTTATCTAAACATCAAATTTTCGATGAAGGACCTTGGTGAAGCATCATACATATTAGGCATCAAGATCTATAGAGATAGATCAAGATGTCTAATTGGGCTATCACAAAGTACATACCTTGATAAGATTTTAAACAAGTTTAAAATGGACGGAATTAAGAAAGGGTTCTTACTGATGTTACATGGCAAGATGTTGAGTAAGACTCAAAGTCTGGCTATGACGGAAGAAAGAGAGATAATGGATAAGATCCCCTACGCCTCAGCCATAGAATCTATAATGTATGCCATGCTATGTACAAGACTGGATGTGGGACATGCTATTAGTTTGACTAGCAGGTACCAATCTGATCTAGGTTCGGAACACTGGATAGCTATCAATAATATACTTAAGTACTTAAGAAGGACTAAGGATATGTTTCTCGTGTACGAAGGTGAATAAGAGCTCGTCGCTAAGTGTTATGTCGACGCTAGCTTCGACACCGATCCAGATGACTCCAAGTATCAATCCGGGTACGTGTTTCTCATGAATGGAGTAGCAGTTAGTTGGAGGATCTCCAAACAACCCGTGGTGGCAAGATCAACAATGGAGGCGGAATATGTTGCTGCTTTAGAAGTGGCACAAGAAGTAGTTTGGATGAAGGAGTTCATAATGGAACTGGGTGTGGTTCCTAGCGCATTGGACCCAATGGTGATCTATTGTGACAACAATGGAGCCATAGACAATGTCAAGGAACCAAGGTATCATAATAATTCCAAGCATATCAAGCACCGGTTTCACTCCATCCACGAGCATGTCAAGGATGGAGATATAAAGATTTTTAAAGTACACACAAATTTGAATGTGGCAGATCCGTTGACTAAAACTCTCCCTAGAGCAAAACATGATAAACACCAGAACTCCCTGGGTGTTAGATTTATCACTATATATGTAAACTATATTATTGTCTCTAGTGCAAGTGGGCGACTAAAGGGAATATGCCTGAGAGGCAATAATAAAGTTGTTATTATCATATTCCAAGTATATGATAGATGTTTATTTTACATGCTATAATTCTATTAAAAGGAAACGTTAATACATGAGTGTTTAATAAACAAAATAGAGTGTTCCTAGTTATGCCTCTCATATAAACTAGCTCGTTGATTAACAAGATGATCAAGGTTTCCTGATCACGGACATTAGATGTTATGGTCACAACATTGGTGGAATGATGTGATGAACATTCATCCAAAGTATAGTAATACGATCAAAGTCATTATGTTTAAATTGCTATAACATCATTACAAAGTAACTTTAGTCCTTAAACCATGAGATCATGTCAATCACTGACACAGGAAGAGTAGCTTGATAACATCAAACGTCACACCGCAACAGGGTTACTATAAAGGTGGGTTCAGATACTTCGATAGTGTTTTGTAGAGGATAATTGATCAAGAGTGGGATTTGTCCATCCCGATGATGGAGAGATATAGTCTAGGACCTCTTGGTGATATCACATTGATATAGCTTGCAAGCAAGTGACAGGATCACTAGAATGTTATATCACAGGAATGAGAAAAGAGTACTTTGATGCACTCGACGATCGATGTAGAGTTCGTTGGGAACCCCAAGAGTAAGGTATGATGAGAACAGCAGAAAGTTTCCCTCAATTATGAAACCAAGGTTTAATCGAACCAGTAGGAGCAAGGAAACACCCCAAAGGTGTTACTAGCTGAGCTTTGGCAGGACGCACTACCGGTGCTAGTAGCAACGTGGAGACCTGCACAACACAACCATAGAACTTTGTCCCCAACTTGCGATGAGGTTGTCAATCTCACCGTGTTGTGCGGAAAACAAAGGATTAAACATATCGAATGGAAATAAGTAAAAGTTTGCAGAAAGTAAACACAAAGCAGTAAACAGTTGTAGATTGTATGTAAAGTAAAAGGACCGGGATCCAAAGTTCACTAGAGGTGGCTCTCCTTAGATAGAAAACATGCTGGGTGAACAAATTACAGCGGGGCAATTGACAAACACCGAGAAAGCAATACATGCATATACTAATCATCTTGACTCCTTTGAGACTTGATTGGGCATTACAACATAATACATAGACCGCCATCCAACTGCATCTATGACTAACAATCCACCTTCAGGTTATCATCCGAACCCCCTCCAGTATTAAGTTGCAAGCAATAGATTATTGCTTTACGAACTGCGTGTAAAGTAAACAATACAATTGTTCTACGAACCAATGATCGTTGTTTTCTCCCTAGTAGGAACAGCACATCTAGTACCTTAGAGATTTCTGTCACTTCCCCAGATTACCAGAGGCATGAACCCACTATCGAGCATAAATACTAACTCTTGGAGTTGCTAGCATCTACTTGGCCAAGATAGCTACTAACAACGGAAAGCATGCAAGATCACAAATAACAAAGACATGATAGAATCAATAATCAATCTGAAATAGCATCTCAATATCCATCGGATCCCCGCAAACACAACATGTATGAATTACAAATAGATGATCTTGATCATGAATAGAGCTCACAGATCTAAACATGAAAGCACACAGGAGGAGAAACCAGCCATCTAGCTACTACATGGATCCGTAGTCCAAGGATGAACTACTCACGCATCACACCGGAGGCTTGCATGGTGATGAAGAAGGCCTCCAGGGTGAATTCCCCTCTCCGGCAGGGTGCCGGGAAGAGCTTCAGATCCCCCCGATCTAGGGATAGAGACGACGGCGGCTACAGACTCTTTCGTGGATTTTTGATCGGGTCCGTAGGGTTTTCGTCCCGAGGGCAACTTATAGGCGGAAGGAGAGGCCGAGGGGGTGCTGGGGTTGGCCAAACCACCCCCTGGCGTGGGCCAGGCCTGGCCGCGCGGCCAGGTGGTGTGGCCGGCCCCCAGCCCTTCTCCTTCTCGTATTCTGGTACTTGATCCCTTCCAGAAAAATAGGCACTTTGGCTTTTGTCCCGTCCAATTCCGAGAATATTCATTTTCTGACTTTTCTGGATCCAAAAACAACAGAAAATAGGTAGCTGGCACTGTGGCTCTTGTTAATAGGTTAGTCCAAGAAATCATAATAAAAGTACTCCAAAGTTGGAACAAAACACAAGAAAGTGGATAAAACTAAGCATGGAACATCAAAAATTATAGATACATTTGCAATGTATCAACATCCCCAAGCTTAACTCCTGCTCGTCCTCGAGTAGGTAAGTGATAAAAAGAAAGAATTTTTAAGGTGACATGCACCATCAAAGACTTGATCAAAATATTTGCAAAACTCAAAGCTAGGATCATAGTACTTCAATCATAACATGAAAGACAAAGTTCTAGCAATAAGAAAAGAAACTATGATGCAACATAAAAAGGCACAAACAAAAGATTCATGAATAACAATGCTTTGCAAGACGTTTGTTTGTTTCACATAAAGAAAACATAGCATAATAGTATTCAGCTTGTCCCTCAATAGAGTAGCAAATATAAATGCATAGGACACCTTCAAAGTTCATAAGAGTGACTAGATACAATAGTTTCAAATAAGCAATAACAAGTTATGCATCAATCAACTAGTCTTGGGACAATGCACACAGAACTAAGAATGGCCACTATGCTCTCAAAGTAGTGCATAAAGATAGAAGGTGGAGACTCAATATAATGGTGGAAGAAAGGCCTTTTGTAAAAGGAAGTAGAGATTGAAGTCTCATAAAGAGCTTCCAAAAATTATGGTACTTGTAGCTTTCAGCTCTCATTGCCCCTATCATAAGCATCTTGAAGTGATTAAGGTTAAAGTGAACAAACTATGGTGTACATGCTTGACGAAGTATAAGTCAGAAATCTCATGTCCCTTGTATACGAGGGCCGCTCCTCATGCTACTCAAGTTTAGTCACTGGTAAGTTCTTGTCATCGTAAGTACATGTGTATCATTGAGAACCGCCAACGGGGTACCCCTTGCCCGATGATACGGAAGAATCCCCATATCAAAATGACAAGGCAAGCAGACAACGAGCATCTCAGCATTCTTATTATTTACCATGGGAATATGGTGCTTTTTTTCTCTTTCCTCTTTTCATAGTATCTCTTTTTTTCTCTTCTTTTCTCAATGTAGGACTCTTTTTTTATAAGAAGAATGCTTCATCGACAGCTCATTATGGTTACGCTGCAGGTTTCCACCATGTCAGCATGGATTAGACCAGCGGCCCAGGCGTTTCTCTAACACATATACATAACTCCATGGACTTACAAGCTCCCCTTTCATTTCACACCGACGACATCCATATACAAAAGAGCATGATATCAACTAGGTACAAGTACCAAGTGCAATGTTGAAAGCGTTCCCCATGAAAGCATGGTTCTGCTAATTCCCGACAAATAAGTGCAAGCATATACAACATAGACAACATAATGGTTCAAGTTTATTAAGGGCAAGTAAAGTAAAGTGTGCCATCAAGTTCGTGAGAGCTTTAATCACTAGTTTTCTCATAACAAGTTTAATTCGGAAGGTAAACAAAAGCATGAATATACTTGGAATAGCATAAGCTAGTAGGTAGGTATGGTGGACTCTTTGGAATAACTTGGTTTAGGGAGTTGGATGCATGAGTGGAACTCATACTTTGTTGTGGAGGCTAGCAAAAGACTGGGAGCGACAAACTAAGAGAGCAATAATGGCCATAATCATGCAGAGCGACAAAACATCATTGATCAAAGCATAAAGTGATACTACAAGTTGAAAACTAAATGATCATAAAGGCTATGGTGACTTGAGATAGTCATAACATGGTGTGAGCATGTGCCAAGTTAGCCCAAATAAAGCATCAAAGGAGAATACCACTATACTATGCTTTAATATGCTAAAACAATGCATGATTCATCCAAGGCACATTATGCAATCTCAATTATTTATAACAAGTCATGCTACAGCAAAAAATACTAAGCATAAAGCCAAAAAAATCAAGCATGGCATGACAAAGCATAGGCCACAGTCAAAAACGAGCTCTTTTTACCACATAAGCATGAACTTTCCTACTCTTTTCCAAACCAAACCAAACTATTTGCAAACCAAATGTATGAAAGAGGGGGTCCAACCAATTTATTCAGAAAACTAAGAAAACCAAGGAAAATGAAAGCCAAAACGAAAACGAAAAAGAAGACGCTCCAAGAAAAACACAACTGTGCATGAAACAATAAAAATGAAGCGTTTGGAAGAAACCTGGGATTTTTATTGATGAAGAAGGGGATGCCTTGGGCATCCCCAAGCTTTGACGCTTGTAATTCTTGGATATTTCTTGGGGTGACACGCGTGGCATCCCCAAGCTTGAGCTTTAGTCCATCCTTCATCTCATTACTCATTCCTTTCATATACCTGAAATTTTTCCTTCATACAAAACTTCACACAATCTCATTAGCAACATTAGTGCACTTAAGATAAAAAAGTCTCAAGGTTCAGTTCTAACACCAAATAAACTTCCATTAGAACACTAGATACTGTAGCACTTCCCTCAAAAAGCTCAATTCCCCAAAGGAACTCAAGAAGGAACTAACAAGAAGCAAATGCAGAAAATGGCAGAAATCTATCAAAACAGACAAGCAGGTAAATACGATTTTTTCGAAGACCTTCTGTTACTCCAATCGAAAAGTGTTGAACTAACGAAAGTTAGATAACAACCTGGGGTAGAAGCACAAAAAATGACAGCTCAATCCGACATACAGAGCTCTCTCAGGAATGTTTACGGGGAAGCACAGAAATCTGTTTCGGGACAGCAACTTTCCCAATCATTACTTCACTCTCATTAGAGGTTACTCTTGGCACAAAAAGAAAATAAAAAGGATAAGGAGAGGTTATTACAGAGTTAATAACTTCCAAGACTCAACTAAAACTCTTGGGTTATCTCCCAACAAGTACTTTTCTTTAACGCCTTTAAGTTAGGCATAAGAAGCAAAGAAAGAATCAAGTGTTCTCAAATGAAGAAGCATTAAAACCAACTTTCTTGCCCTTACCTCTCTTATTTTTATTCTTAACCTTGGGGAAAATATGATTGTTTGGTGGAGAAGAAAGGTGCATGGTCCCCTTTCCCACATATATTATTGCTCCAAGGAGTTCTAATAGGGACCTTCCAAGTGTAATTTGTCCTTTTCCTGCACATTCAATAACAAGATAATCAATAGAAATCATTTTCCCAAGGATCTTTGTAAACACTCCTTCAGCTATTCCAAGAGGTAATATGGTAGTATTATTAGTAAGAGATATTTCTTTTCCTCCCTCAATGAGCCCCCAAAGATTCAGAGATTCATAAATAGCTTTGGGCATAAGACAAAATTCAGACATGATATCGCAGCGGGCTTGAAAAGTTTCAGTGTTTATCTCAATCTTTACTGTAGGGAGCCACTTTGATGGTTCAGAATTTATTGGAACATAATTGTGATGCTCCCTAAGCGTATTATAACACCATTCTAATCTAGTAGTGCTAGCCTCAAGAGTATCCAACCTTGCAAATTTTCGCGAAAGAAGCATTAGTTTGGCTAGGAATGTTGTAAGCGAGGATCAATTTCTTTATAGCATTAATAGCATCATGCTCATTACATTGGAGGAAATCTCCTCCCACAATAGCATCTAAAGCATATCTATAGAAAAGAGCAATCCCAAGGTAAAAACTACTAAGGAACAAGCCTTGAGTCATTTTAGGCTCGGTTTTTTCATGAAGATCAGAGATTCTAGACCAAGCTTCCATAAAACTTTCCTCAATTCCTTGTTTGAAAGTGAAAATCATTTCCTCGGGTGACATAGTGATTGGAGCAAGGCTACACATAAAGAGATAGGGACTAATTTTTTGTGTGTTTTTGATAAAGAAAGCAAACAAGTAAAACTATTTTTTTTGGATTTTTGAAGAACAAAACAAGCAGACAAAGCGAAAATAAAACTAAGCAAAACAAAAACAACAAAGTAAAGAGATTGGTTATGAGGGACTCCCCTTGTGAGTATGTCCTTGACTCCCCGGCAAAGGCGCCAGAAAATGTCTTGATGCACTGGACGATCGACGTAGAGTTCGTTGGGAACCCCAAGAGGAAGGTATGATGAGCACAGCAGAAAGTTTCCCTCAATTATGAAACCAAGGTTTAGTCGAACCAGTAGGAGCAAGGAAACACCCCAGTGGAGACCTGCACAACACAACCACAGAACTTTGTCCCCAACTTGCGATGAGGTTGTCAATCTCACCGTGATTTGTGGAAAACAAAGGATTAAACGTATCGAATGGAAATAAGTAAAAGTTTGCAGAAAGTAAACACAAAGCAATAAACAGTTGTAGATTGTATGTAAAGTAAAAGGACCGGGATCCATAGTTCACTAGAGGTGGCTCTCCTTAGATAGAAAACATGCTGGGTGAAAAAATTACAGCGGGGCAATTGACAAACACCGAGAAAGCAATACATGCATATACTAATCATCTTGACTCCTTTGAGACTTGATTGGGCATTACAACATAATACATAGACCGCCATCCAACTGCATCTATGACTAACAATCCACCTTCAGGTTATCATCCGAACCCCCTCCAGTATTAAGTTGCAAGCAATAGATTATTGCTTTACGAACTGCGTGTAAAGTAAACAATACAATTGTTCTACGAACCAATGATCGTTGTTTTCTCCCTAGTAGCAACAGCACATCTAGTACCTTAGAGATTTCTGTCACTTCCCCAGATTACCAGAGGCATGAACCCACTATCGAGCATAAATACTAACTCTTGGAGTTGCTAGCATCTACTTGGCCAAGATAGCTACTAACAACGGAAAGCATGCAAGATCACAAATAACAAAGACATGATAGAATCAATAATCAATCTGAAATAGCATCTCAATATCCATCGGATCCCCGCAAACACAACATGTATGAATTACAAATAGATGATCTTGATCATGAACGGAGCTCACAAGATCTAAACATGAAAGCACACAAGAGGAGAAACCAGCCATCTAGCTACTACATGGATCCGTAGTCCAAGGATGAACTACTCACGCATCACACCGAAGGCTTGCATGGTGATGAAGAAGGCCTCCAGGGTGAATTCCCCTCTCCGGCAGGGTGCCGGGAAGAGCTTCAGATCCCCCCGATCTAGGGATAGAGACGACGGCAGCTACAGACTCTTTCGTGGATTTTTGATCGGGTCCTTAGGGTTTTCGTCCCGAGGGCAACTTATAGGCGGAAGGAGAGGCCGAGGGGGTGCTAGGGTCGGCCAAACCACCCCCTGGCGTGGGCCAGGCCTGGCCGCGCGGCCAGGTGGTGTGGCCGGCCCCCAGCCCTTCTCCGTCTTGTATTCTGGCACTTGATCCCTTCCAGAAAAATAGGCACTTTGGCTTTTGTCCCGTCCAATTCCGAGAATATTCATTTTCTGACTTTTCTGGATCCAAAAACAACAGAAAATAGGCAACTGGCACTGTGGCTCTTGTTAATAGGTTAGTCCAAGAAATCATAATAAAAGTACTCCAAAGTTGGAACAAAAGACAAGAAAGTGGTTAAAACTAAGTATGGAACATCAAAAATTATAGATACATTTGCAATGTATCATACTTCTCGGTACGAGATCAAACTAGGTATGGGGATACATATCGAATCTCGGACGTGTAAAATATCGCGAGACAAAAGGATTTAGTTACAACGTTAAGGTTCACACTGTTAGCTTTGCGACAAGTAAATAACGAAGAACGAAAATAAAATCGCAGCAAGGGGGACACAGATTTAACGTGGAGAACCCTCTGCAACAAAGAGAGGGGAAAAACCACGGGCGCCAGCCAACAAAACTTCACTATAACGGAGAGTGTTTACACAACGCCGGGGATTTCACAGATGCAACTTGTCCTAGCCGGCGGCTTACAAGAGGTATATATAACGGTGGTAACCTAGGTCATCAACGATCCGTACCGCGGGGCGCTGTCGCCCCCGCATTGGCCCAAGCCTCCGCCGATGGGCCTCACTCTACTTCGTTAGAAGTTGGCCTCTACTTTGTAGAATTGGATCAACATATAACACACACGATCACAAGAAGTCATCGTTGAATGTGTGGGAGTCAGTACGAATCTCTAGGTCCCCCTACTGATTATTGATCGGAGAGGGGTCTTGATCATGTCTGCATTATTAGCGAACCGTAGGGTGAGACACTGAAGGGATACCGACACCATTTGAAGCAAATGAAATGCCCAAGAAATAGTATCAAAGGGCTAGAATTATTTCAATAGATACCAGAATTGTTTCAGGTGAAATTGCTAAAATTGGTTCTGCATGTGAAACTGAAATTTAGTAAGGGGTTTTATGTGAATGTTTGTTATTTAATGTAATTAACAAAATTCTGAATAAATAAAAAAATATTTTTATTAAATGAGAGATTGCATTAAATTTGGTGGAGATTTAATGGATTTTGAGTGTGATTTTGAGGGTATGAAATTTAGTAAGGGGGTCCAACCTCGTAAAGCTTTGTCATTCTTCAAGGGTATGTATTCTATGGATGTATATCCACCCGTTGATTGTATCTAGGTAGATGGATCTTGGTGCTTATAAGTTCCCATCGTAGGAATTTTATGTTTTCTATGCTACGAACCCAACACGAATCACCAAACATTAGATCCTCCTGATTCCAATCTCCTTCGCTACCTTTATTCCGTGAATGAGTGGTTCATACTCGGCTACGATGTTAGATGCTCTGAAATGGATCTGCAACACATATCTGAGTTGATCCTTGTTGGGCGAGGTGAGGACTATGCCGGCATCTAGACCCACTTTCATTTTTGATGTGGGAAAATGCATCCTCCAGTAGTTTAAGTTAGGCAATGGCGGTTCATATTTCAATTCAGCCCAACCAACAAAAAGGTCGGCCAAAGCCCGAGACTTGATTGCATCTCGCCTATCATATTGTTGGGGTATAAGGAGCTAACTCTATTGCCCACATTGCCACTCTTCCACTCGCATCTTTGCTACCCAGAATCTCTGAAACATGTGCCTCGCATATTACTCGAATCAGATGTTCCTAGAAATAATGCTTGATCTTTTTGGCTGCCATATAGACACCATATGTCATCTTTTGGTAATGCGGGTAATTATGTTTCAATGTCGAGAGCACTTTTCTCAGATAATATACTGGACTTTGCATCGACTTTCTATCTTAATCACGCTCAACCACAATTAAAATGGTAACTACTCGGTTAGTCACTACGACATAGAGCAACATCAACTCTTTGGACAATGGTGAGTCTAACACTGGTGCAGTGGCCAACATCTTCTTAAGCTCGTGGAAAGCGCTATCAGCCATCTATGTCCAGCCGAATTTATCTAATTTCTTCATCAATTTGTATAACAGAAATGCCTTTTCACCTAGCCGACTAACAAAGCGACTCAACGATGCCATGCATCTAGTGAACTTCTAGACATCATTGAGACTCTTTGGTAGTTCAATTCTTTCTATCGCTCTTAATTTTGTTAGATTTGCCTCTATACCTTGGCTAGATACAAGGAAACCGATTAATTTTCTAGATGGAACCCCTAACATACATTTTTACAGGTTAAGTTTCATTTAGAATCTTCTTAGATCCACGAATGTTTGCCAAATATCATCTATGAGAGTATGACTCTCTTTAGTTTTTATGACCACATCGTCAACATAAACTTATACATTTTTGCCGATTTGATCATGCAAGCATTTTTGCATGCATCTTTGATACGTGGCACCTGCATTTCTTAGGCAAATGGCATAGTGTGATAGAAATAAGCCCCGTACAGGATAATAAAGGTAGTCTTTATTTGATCAGCTAGGTTCAGTGGTATCTGGTGGAAACCAGAATAAGCATCTACAAATGATAATGACACACACCCATAGTGGTATCGATCACTTTATATATCCTTGGTAGTGGAAATGGATCTTTGGGATATGCCTTGTTTAGGTTTGTGTAATCAATACACATACGCCATACTATAGCCACATTCAGATCATCCTTTTTCTTCTCGACTAGAACTGGATTAGACAGCCAATCTGGGTGCACCACTTCCATAATAAACCTGGCAGCTAGGAGCCGAGCTATCTCATTGCCAATGATCTTTCTCCTGTCTTCAGAGAGGTTGTGTCGTGGTGGTGTCACGTCAGATGCCATGGATAGGCTAAAGGTGGGGACTAATACACGCTAGGGGAATCCAAGGAGGGATAGTGAGGTGATTCCTCACATAGAAGTTTGTATTTGCTTTGCTTCCAAGATTACAAGTGCTCCTAGAGCTGTATCGGCAAGAGGAGGAAGAAGGAGCTCTCTTACTCTCACCCACAGTTAACCCGTACAAGACCAACTAGAGATCATCCCTTAGAACTCTAAACCAATCAAAATAGCGGGACCCCTTCTATAGAGGCCCTAGCCCTCCTTATATAGGGGTGGCTAGGTCTCCACTTAGGGCATACGTGGAGGCATATTCCTGAGAATATGCCTTCTCCCAAAGTAGTAAGCCGACCGGGTTGCTTTTCCCCCGCGTCACACATGCAGAGGCTACGTGAGCCTCTGCGGCGCCTGCGTCAGCCAACATGGGCATCGTCACCCCTGTCGGCCACGCCTCGGTGGTCCTGTCCTTGTCTGCTTCGCTCATGCAGTGCGTACCGGGGCTTATTTTGACCAACGAGATTCCTTCCTTCTCCTAGAAGCTAGATATGACCCGGATCATAGTTGATCCGGCCACACCCATCCCTGCATACAAGTTAAATATGCCTCTCCGACTTACGGCTTAAGTCGGTTGAGACCTAGTTAGGTGGACGCCCCCTGGTCTGGGTTACCCCGTGATTCGGCCTGCCTTGAAGTGACCCGGCCAGCATCCGCTTTGGCCTTGCCGACCCTTGGCTAACTCGGCCTTTATACCCCGGCGTGACCCTACCTAGGGGTATCCCCTCAACATTTGTCCCCGAAGCTGGTGCGGTCTTAGCTACTTGGCCGCTAAGGCCACATCAGGTTCAATTTCATTGAGCTTTGGATGTTATTTCCAAGATACCTCCTTATTTCAGATTGTATGGATTTATGTTCCCTTTGCACGTTCCAAGTTTTCACTTGCTTGCCGGGTTACCACTTTAACTCGGACCTCATGGTTTTACTTTCCCTTTGCGCATTCCAAGTTCTCACTTGCTGGCCGGGTTACCACGGTCTCGTCCAGGTCTTCTTTCCTTCCTCGTACGCTAACCCACGTGGAGGCTAATCATTAGGTTGCCTCATTTTAAGGGCCAGCTACAATAACCGCCGAAGTAATTGTCAGTTATCACTGTGCACGGGTCACGTCACGCCTGCCTCCTCATTCACCGCATCAATGCGTCACATCATGGGATCAACTCCACCCTGTGGCCTTCCGTGTGGCTCCCTGCTAATTGGTCGATGCGGGATATACACGGCCACACCGTGTGGTGTACCCGCATGATACGATCCCACTTCCCCCTTGAGGGAGTGGTTAAATAGGGGAGGGGCGCACCCCTTGGTTTTTCCCCCTTCCACACCCCTCTGCCCCTAGCTCTTATTCTTCTTCGTCTTCCCCGCGATAGCGCCACCGCCAGTGCTTCTAAATAGCAGCGCCGCCGCCGCACTGCTTCCCCACACCTCTGCATCGCCGCCACCGCTACGCACCTCCCTCACCCCGGGTCGCTGTCAATCTAGGCCTTTGACCCCCACCGCCGCTAGCGCCAGTAAGGGCAGCGAACACCAGATGACGGAGGAGGAGCTCGCCGTCGCCGAGCAAGAGATGGAGGAAGACACTATGACGGCGGACCGTGGTGCGGGGGCCGGGTCCTGGGTCTGCCAAGACGACCTGGACTGGCTCTACCGCACCAGATGCATCCCTATTGGCGTCACTGCACGTCTCGCCACCGCCGAACTATCCCCCTCACCCAATCCGTGTGAGTACGTTGTGTTCTTGTCCCACTTCCAGCGGGGGTTCGGTTTGCCGGTCAGCGATTTCTTCCGGGATTGGCTAAACACCTACGAACTCCAGCCGCACCACCTTCCTGCCAATGCTATTACTTCTCTTTCCGCTTTTGCCTCCATGATTGAAGGCTATACCGGACTATGGCCCACGAAGGAGCTATGGATCCGGTGTTTCGGCCTTCGTCGTAACGTAATTCCGAACGTTGATCTTGATCCGGAGGACAAGCAACTCACTCAATTCGGAGCTATGTCCATCTCACCCGGAGGCTATCCGTTTTCCCCCGAGTCACCGGGCTGGACTCCTGCAAAGGATGGGCCCGGACTTTCTTTTATGTACGGAATGTGGGCACCGAAGACTTGATCCGGCTGCTTCCCTATGCTCCAGGTCCACCTAACCCGGAATTGTGGGATGTTGTCCCCAAGAAGCCCACGGCCTTGGCCAACCAGGTCAACAAAAGGTTCGCCGAACTGAAGAAGCTCGGGGTGTGCAACGAGGATGCTATGATCACGTTCGTCCGCAACCGGATCTCTCCCCTCCAGAAGCGCACTCACAAGGTGTGTCACATGAGCTTCGGCCGCGACCCCAACTGGACCTCATCCTTCGAGTTGAGCAACACGGAGATCTATCGCCAGGTTAAGGCTCTCTTCACCACCCACAAGAACTTCTCCGCTGAGTGGACGTGGGGAATTGAGCATTATTGCCGTGATAGGCTTCCTCCCGCTGTAAGCTTCGTGGCGCAAACTTACTCCGGATTTAATTATATGTCGGTCATTGTTGTATTTTTGACTCTGTTGTCTGTTCCTTTCCTCAGCAATTCCTTCAGCAGACCCTCGAGGACGGCACCGATCCGACCCTTAAGTGGGTGCCCGACCGGGAGGCCCCGGACAAGGAAGAGCCGGGTCAGGAGATGTTCCTCCCGATGACCGACGCTACGAAGCGACCCACCGGTAAACCCTCTTCTATTAGAGATTGGCCCGATGATGAAGATGACTCGGATGTCGAGGTGATGGAACCTGTTGACGCTGTCCCCCTTTCTTATGCTTTTTTGGCATCAGCTAACCCCGGTGGGCAGATCGACGAGGACCCTCCCCTTGCTACGGGCGAACCAGTTCCGGTAGCGCCGAAGAAGAAGTGCGGAGCTGCATCAACTTCCTCCTCCGGACCTTCTCAGCCCACCAAAAGGCGAAAGAAGCCCGGAGACAAAACTACCTCCAAGCCAGCAGGCAAGGCCCCCGCACGAAGGGCTCGGAAACCCAAGGAGCCCCAAACCTCGGATGCGTAAGCCTCTTTTCCCTCTGCAACTTGTTCTTCCTTGCATTGTTGTAGTTTCTCTTCTGACATTATTTGATTTGGCAGGGCTACGGTGGAGGTCCCTCAGAGTGGATCTAGCATCTCTTCGCCGCTCCCACCTAGCCCTTCTCCCCCTCGTGACGACGAGTCATGCCCGCTGAGCCCTATTCCAGAGGGTTCTGCGGCTGCTCCGGGTTCTATTCGACCTTGTCAAGAGGGGGGTAACCTCGGAGCGGGGGAGACCGGCCCAGCTGAGGCGGCGGCATCCACAACTTCGGCTTCGCTGCAACCAACAACTACCGAGACTACCTCGGCACTAGCACCAGCTCCAGCACCAGCAACTACCCCAGCACCAGCAACGGATCCAGCACCAGCACCAATTCCGGCACCAGCACCAAGTCCGGCAGCAAGAACATCAGCAGCGACACCAAGTCCAGCAACAAGAGCACCAGCGCCAAGCTCCTCCGCCTCGTCCGAGTCTTCTCAATCTCGGCGAGGAAATACCCCGGCAGCTCCTAAGGGAAAATCCGCTACAACCACTTCCTCTTCCCAGCAACCAAAGGGAAAAAAGGCTCCTGACGCTACTAGGGCAGCATTCGTCGAGGCTAGACAGCGTACCCTCGCATCCATGCTTCCCAAGAAGGCTCCAGCAGCGAAGGCTGCCCCTGCCGAGCCAACTGATGCACAACAGATGGTTTTGCACACCAGCCCAGCCCTTGCCTTGGTTGAGAGGAAGGAGGTGCATGTGAAGGGCTTGGTGGCGCCCCATATGCCCACCGGAGAGCGGTACCCTCCGACCTTGATTGAATTCGTCAACAACTGGAACAAGGAGGAGTTCGTCCATGACGATGATCTCCCGGAGAGGTTTGGCCCCGCCGAATTTTCCACCCAAATGAACACAGCCGCTAAGGCAATCAACCTCGCGGGTAGGATGATGGAGGTATGTCACTTTCCCTTTACATGCTGTAGATAATAACCATTAGTCCCCGAGCCTCCGGGGGAGTAACTTGTTACTCGGCCGGATGCTCCTTAGAAAACTAACGTAGCTCCGTGATAACTTCGAATATGCACACACCTAGAGCCGGGTTAAGTTCCACTTGGCCCGGATCTTGTACACTTCGAATATGCACACCTAGAGCCGGGTTAAGTTCCACTTGGCTCGGATCTTGTACACTTCGAATATGCACACACCTAGAGCCGGGTTAAGTTCCACTTGGCCCGGATCTTGTACACTTTGAATATGCACACACCTAGAGCCGGGTTAAGTTCCACTTGGCCCGGATCTTGTACACTTCGAATATGCACACACCTAAGTTATGTTTTTGTGCTCTTTTCAGGTGACCACCAATCGTCGGAGTGCTGAGTTCCAGCGTCTCCTGGATACTCACAAGATGCTACGTGCAAAGCAAACTGCACTTCTCGCAGAACACGAGAAAAGGGGTAAATTTCTCCCTTGGCGCTTCTCCGTTTTTCTTCCTCTGCCGAAATAACTCATCATTCGGTTTCCGCAGCTGGGGTGGAGGCTGAGAACAAAATTATGAGGAAGAACCTGGATCAGATCAAGGGTAAGTCATTTTTTTCCAATCTTACTATGCTTTCTATCTCCTTTTCTCCTTGGTTCGGCAAACATTCATATCTTGGCTCTGCCGGGTCAACACACTATTTTAGCATCTCTTGAAGATAGTGTGCCCGTGCCTGATATGATGCTGCATTTTCTCGAACAAGCAGGACAGCATCAAGCCGAGCTCAATAAGAAAGACGATGAGCTCGCCCTCCTCCGGACCAAGGATGATGAGATCGCTAGGCTCAAGGCCGAGATGGAGAAGATGAAAACTTAGCACTAGTCTGAGCTCCAAAAGGTTGGCCTGGATTTCACAGAAGAGCGCGAGCGCCTCAATCTCTAGATCGCCAAGGACCAGGATCTACTCAAGGAGTCCAACATCAAGCTTGGGTCAGCGAATGCTGAGCTTGCGCAGCTTCGCAAAAGACGTGATGACTGTACCCGGGAGTTGACCCGGATCCTCAGCCATATATCACGTAAGTTCCTTTCCCTTATCCGACATATTTCTCCGGGTTACTTCATATGTCTTTTCTTCACCTTCTTCCTTTGTCTCGTTTTCAAGCAAATTTCCAGAGGGCACTGCTATCGCGAGCGCTGCAGTTGCAGATTTCCACCGAGAAAGGGGTACTCCCGCCGCTCCTGACGGTGAAGAGATTCCCTATGACATGGAGGACCTGTTGGTCAGCTTGTCATCTCGCATGGAACTCATCAAGAATTATGGCAAGGAGATCCTCGATGTTGTAGTCCGAATCTTCAACACGTTCTGGCCTGGAGAAGACACTCCGAAGATAACTGCAATTCTTGTTGAGAAGCTGATGGAAACTGAGACCTAGCTCGACCTCTAGAGGGAGTCCGCTGGACGCGCTGCAGCTGATACCGTTCTTCACCACATACTCACGTGGTACGAGAAGATCGATCTCAACCTCCTGACGCGCCTACGCACTGGATCCAAATGGACCAATGACCCGGAGTGGGTAGCTTGGCGCCAAGCTTGCGCCCATAGCCTCATCGAATACGCTCCCATTCACGAATGGATTGAGGGACCGAGCTTCCTAGAAGCCGCTGGTGACGAAGAGGTTGAGAACGATGAAGATGGCTCAGACGATGATGGAGAGGACAACGCCTCGGATATTGAATACGGCGAAGATGACGCCGAACTTCCTCCTCCTGATGCTTCTTGAGCGAAAAACTTGAAAATTTATCAGATCCCCAGTATGGCGGGTGGAATTCTATCCAATACTCATGTGATACTTTGCTACTAAGTTCCTATGCCGGATTAACTTGGGCGTAGTCCTCGAGTTTCTTTTTCTTGTTCGTCCAATCTTTTGGCTCGGCTCGTGTCTACCTTGATTCGGTTTTACGACTTACGAATCCGAGCTTCAAAAATTGTCTTAACAATACTAGGAAACTTTTAGGCTTAGCTCGAAAATAAAACAGCTTAATAATTTGAAAGTAAATACAAGGTTAGTCCGAAAAACAAATGTCGGCTCGATTCAGTTCTTTTCCTTAGCCGTTTTTCATGTTCTAAGCAATTCCAAACTTGTTCTCTTGCTTGCCATGAAGCCAATTCTTGTTGGACAACAGCAAGTCGAAGAGTTGGGTTCCTGGTGCTCACACATTACTAATCCGAGTTAAGTAGAACAACTTATTCTAGCTAACGCACAAAAGACAACAAATATTATTAAGGCAGTCCCCGAGTTACTGCTCGGGGTGCCAACATTTCATTGATAAGCTCATTGCCGACATACATACCGACATATGAGAAGACTCAGATACATACACTTCTTTGCTAAGTGTAGAAAGGACGAAGTAGAGCTACATTCCATGGACGCTTAGATTCCTCGCCGGACCTGTCCGCCTTATTCTTTTCCTGTGGCTTTGCATCTATAAGATACTAAGAATCATTGTGCAATGCTTTGCTCACAATGAATGGCCCTTCCCATGGGGGGATAATTTATGCATGCCAGTAGTACGTTGTACCAACCGGAGTACCAGATCGCCTTCCCAAAAGACTTGGGGGCTTACTTTCCGGCTATGATAGCGTCGGAGATTTTGCTGATATATGGCAGATCTAGACAATGCAAGTTCTCTCGCTTCTTCCAGCAGATCAACATCATTTTGTCGGGCTTCTTGCACTTCGGCTTCTGTGTATTGGGTGACCCTAGGCGAATCATGCTCTATGTCGACTGGTAATACAGCTTCTGCCCCATATACCAGAAAAAATAGCGTATAGCATGTTGATCGATTCGGAGTTGTTCTTAAACTCCATAGTACCGCTGGTAGTTCTTCTATCCAGCACCCCGCCGATCTTTGCAGCGGCTCAATGAGCCGGGGTTTTATCCCGGATAATACTAATCCGTTGGATCTTTCCACTTGTCCGTTCGATGCAGGGTGGGCTACCGAGGCTATGTCTAGCCGGATCTTCTTATCCCGGCAGAAAAGCGCAAATGCTCCTTCCACAAAATTTGTGCCATTATCAGTTATGATACTGTGAGGATAACCGTACCTCAAGATAATGTCCTTGAGAAACATTACGGTCGTAGCTCCATCACACTTTCTTATAGGCTTCACTTCAATCCACTTCGTAAATTTGTCCACCATGACCAAAATGTGAGTCATATTTCCCCTCGCTGGTTTGAACGGGCCAACCATATCCAAGCACCATACGGCAAATGGCCATGTAATTGGTATGGTCTTGAGTTCTGACATTGGCATATGTGTCTTGGTAGCATACCTCTGACAACCATTGCATTTTCTCACCAGATCTTCTGCTTGTTCTAAGGCATTTGGCCAGTAGAATCCATGTCGGAAAGCTTTTGCTACCAACGCTCGGGACGAGGCATGATGCCCGCACTCCCCTTGATGTATATCTCGGAGGATGTCAAGCCCTTCTTCCGGGTCAACACATCGCTGGAGGACATTGGTCACACTCCTTTTGTATAGTTGGGAATTGATGATCGTGTATACCTTTGCCCTCCTCTGAGTTTGCCTGGATAGCACTTCCTCAGTGGGTAACGTTCCATCTTTCAGGAATTGAAATATCGGTAGTGCCCAAGCTGGTATTGCTCGCACAGGGAACACATCCTCATCAATTTCCATCTGATCCACCGGCATAACTTCAACCGGATCATGCTGAGCAGTCCCCGGGTCTTGCGAAGCAGTCCCCGGGTTTCACGCACCACTTCCCATGTCAATGTCCATGGGCACAGCTCCGGATTCCGTGTCCTCTGGGACATAAATTGAGTCGGTTTCTGGGGACGGCCTGATGGATGGTTTCCTGAGGTGCTCTAATGCTACACCCGGTGGAATTGCTTGTCGGGTTGACCCGAGCTTCGACAACATGTCGGCAGCCTCATTTTCCACACGGGGTACATGGTGAAATTCACATCACTCAGAGTAACCAGATATCTTCTGCACATGGAATCTGTACAGTGCCATGTTTGGATCAAGGGCATCCCATAGTCCCGACACTTGCTGTACCACCAAATCTGACTCGCCAAAGCATATGATCCGACATATCCCAATCTCTTTTGCCACCTTGAGCCCGTGCACAAGTGCTTCATACTCAGCGACATTGTTTGATGCTGCGAAATGGATCTGCAGCACGTATTTCAGCTCGTCTTTTTTTGGCGAAGTAAGTACAACTCCGGCACCTTGGCTGATTTTTGTTTTTGACCCGTCAAAGTGCATTCGCCAATAGTTCGGATCTGGTAACGGTGGTTCATATTGCACCTCGGCCCAGTCCACAAAAAAGTCCGCCACAGCTTGAGACTTGATTGCTTCTCTTCTGTCATATTGTGGCGCATAAGGAGCTAGTTCAATTGCCCATTTCACAATTCTGCCACTCGCATCCTTGTTACCCATTATCTCGGATATGGGGGCCTCACATATTACCCTGATGGGATGCTCCTCAAAGTAGTGCTTTAGCTTCTTAGATGCCATATACACGCCATACGCCACCTTTTGATAGTGTGGATAGTTCTGCTTTGAGGCTGATAATACCTCGCTCAGGTAATACACTAGCCTTTGCACCGACTTACCTTCCTCGTCACGCTCCACCATTATCACTGCACTTACAACTCGGTTGGTTGCGGCTATATAGAGAAACATTGGCTCCTTTCATAGTGGAGAGGCTAACACTGGTGCAGTGGCTAACATCTTCTTCAAGTGGGCAAAGGCTTCATTGGCCTGCGGCGTCCAAACGAACTTATCTGACTTTTTCATGAGTTGGTAAAGAGGCAATGCCTTTTCTCCCAACCGACATTCAAACTGACTTAACGATGCCAGGCAACCCGTGAACTTCTAGACATCGTTAAGACACTTCGGCAGTTCCATTCGTTCAATGGCCCGGATTTTAGTTGGATTAACTTCGATACCTGGGCTGGAAACAAGAAATCCAAGTAACTTCCCAGCCGGGACACCGAAGGTACATTTTTCCGGGTTAAGCTTCATTCGGAACCTTCTTAGGTTCGCGAATGTTTGCCTGATATCGTCAAGGAGCGTTTTGCTTTCCTTGGTCTTGATAACCACATCATCCACGTACACTTGTACATTTTGACCAATTTGGTTGTGCAAACATTTTTGCATACGTTGCCCCTGCATTACATAAACCAAACGGCATGGTGCGATAACAATAAGCCCCATACGGCGTGATAAATGCAGTCTTTATTTGATCATCCGGATTCAGAGGTATCTGGTGGAAACCAGAATATGCATCAATGAACGACAACAATTCACATCCAGCAGTTGAGTCTATGACCTGATCTATCCTTGGCAGTGGAAATGGATCTTTTGGACACGCCTTGTTCAGGTTCGTGTAATCGATACACATTCGCCAAACCACCGCCACATTTGGATCGTCCTTCTTCTTCTTCTCCATCAGCACCGGATTAGACAACCAATCCGGGTAAAGAACCTCCATGATAAATCCTGCAGCTAGTAACCGAGCTATCTCATCTCTGATGACTTTCCTCCTATCTTCGGTGAAGCGGCGGAGAGGTTGCTACACCGGCTTTGATCTGGGTCTCACATTCAAAGAGTGCTCGGCCAACTCCCTCGGAACACCTTGCAAGTCCTGTGTGGACCAAGTAAAAATGTCCCGATTCTCACGGAGGAAGTTGACGAGCTCGCTTTCCTATTTATCACTTAACCTGGCACCAATTGTTACGGTGCGCTCTGAGAACATATCATCAACATGAACCTTCTTGGTATCTTTCGTGGCTTGGAACGAGACACTCTCATGCGGGTTACTCAGCGCCGGCATATACTGCTGTGTGGATTGAGCCAATGCCGCGACCTCTTGAATTTTCCTTTTCTGTTGCGCAATCACAAGTGACTCGGCTAGGTTAGACCCAGCCGATGCACATTCCATGGAACGTCGGAAATCCCCAACAATGGTAATCACTCCATTTGGCCCGGGCAACTTCATCTTCAGGTAACTAATGTGACAGCTTGCCATGAACTTGTTCAGCGCTGGCCTTCCGAGTAACGCGTGATACACACTTTCCAAGTTCACCACCTCGAACTCCAAATTTTTGGTTCAGCAGTTATCCCTTGTATCGAACAATACGTCAACCCGAACCTTGCCTATGGGCTCACAAGAAATGCCAGGCACAATACCATGGAAAGTTGTCCTTGTGGCCTGTAGCATGTTCTCCAAGATACCCAACTTGTGCATTGTGTCCGCATACATGATGTTAATGCTACTGCCGTTGTCAATCAGTACCTTTGAGAACCTTACATTGATGTTAGGACCAATGAATGTCAGATGTAGCACCAACGCATACGAACCAGGACTTGGCATAAGCTTGGGATGATCTTTAATGCTCCAGGTGATTTCTTGGTCAGACCAAGGCATATACCTCGTCACCGTGGGCATTACTGCATTCACTTCCATATGTCGGTGCTGCAAGCTCTTTCTATCTGTTTCCTCAGTGGTGAATACGCAGTAGCTCTGATGATGCTCTCTATACTCATTCCTCCCCTCATTTCCGTGGTACCTCTGATCCGGCTGATGTTGATTTTCCACCTGATGCACTGCATCCCTTCTCTGGCGGAGGGGGAGGCAACATTAGCTGTTGCGTGTTCGCTCCGGAGAGCAATTGCTGCCGGGGTAACTCCTGCCGAGGTTGATCATTCCGGGGTGCCTGAGCATTCCCCGAACCACCTTGCTCAATCTTACGCATCCACTCACATTGCCTCGTTGCATGACCTGCTGGGTTACTCGGATTCGGCGTGTGAAACTTACACGGCTGATCCAACATTGAGTCATAAGTATACCTCGGACGGTCCTTCTTTTCTTGCCACTGTTTCTTTTGCTCTGGCGTCCAAGCTTTCTTGCCATCGTTTCTCGGAGTCCATTGCCCTCTAGTTTTCTGACGTTGACTGCCCCCTACTCCGGGCTGATCTTGATTCACAGCTGCAACTTGTTGCGAACCGTATCGATGATCCGGTCTGTCATCTCTTCTTTTTCCTCTGTAGTCATTCCTCCGGGATGACCCGGCTCCATCTCTCTGGTAGTACTCATCGTTTGACTCGTTTGACATGAGCCTAGGTTGAGTCGGATCACCCAGAGCATACGAATCAGCAATCTGGATCATCTCTGCCAACGTGGTTGGCATCTTCCTTTGCAACTTTCCACAACTCACTTGCATATCTGCACCCTTGCGCAACATGCTATGGCCTGTGATTCTATCACACCCTCACACGAGTTTCTCACAGTACACCACCGGGTTAAAAACTCCCGGTCCGTCTCATTCGGTCTTTGCTTGCACATAGCTAGGGTCTGCGGCCTGTTCGGCCTCTGATACGTACTTGAGAAATTGCTGATGAACATCTCCTCAAAGTCTGTCCAGCAGTTAATGCTTCCGGGCGACAAATTGTTTAGCCATACCCTTGCTGGCCCCTCCAACATCTTGGGTACGTATCGTACATCCCATCTCAAGTTGCCTGTGGCAATTTTCACAGCTTTAGCATAGTGTATCAACCAATCCTCCGGCTTGGTACTGCCGTCATATGTCTTCGTGCCTCTGGGTAACTGGAAGTTGGGTACTGGTGGCTCCTTCATGATCCGAGGCCCAAAACACGTAGGACCCGGTGGACCTTGATATTCGATTTGTTCCGACCTATACAGTCGATCGAGTTTCAACCTGGCATCATCCGGCATCAAATCCCTGCTTCCCAATCTTGACCCTATCACATGATAGTCTGGCCTTGGGTATCCCGCGTTCACCATCTCCGAATCTCCATCGTTGTACCGGTTTTGCTCTCGTGGAGCACCTCTCTGTTGCATAACTCGGCCGACACTTTGCTCTTGCCTAGGTATGTTCCGCTGCTGCGGTTGTCCTGCTCCTGCCGAGTTTCGCTCTCCGGCATTGCCGTTGACGGCGTTCCCTTGACCGGCGTTGCCTTGGTCGCGGCTAGCCCGGCCAGCTTCACCTCGGCTCACACTTCATTGATCATCATTTTTCTGTGCTTCTTTTCCTTTCCCTGCCCGTGTTGGGTCATATGGGACAATATGTTTGTTCCTTCTGGCCGAGGTTACTACCTCTTCTCTCCTTGGACCACCATGAGGTGACGATGCGGCTCCAGCGGATTTCTCCAGGTTACCGATCGCCGAATGAACGATCTTGGAGGCTCCAGCTCTCTCCGGGTTAGCTCTGAGTAGTTTCTCATTTTGTCTGTTCGCGATCCGAACCAACTCATTGACCCTATCTTGTTGTCTTTGACGGGCCTCACCCGTTAGACCCTCTAACTCGGATGCAGCTGCATCCGCTGCTCTAAGGTTCTTTGCCGGGGTACTATACCTCGGCAGCCCCACAGACAAACTGTTCTCTGACTCCTCAATTCCAGTATCACCTTCTCTGTTCATTTCGCTCATGAGATTTCTCCCTTTCAGTTTTACAGCATCAACTTTGTTTGCCTTTGCGTACTCACGCAGCGTCATGTTCAACGACTGCTGAGCCGCGGCTATCTTTTTCGCACCCTCTAGTATCTTTTGCCTAGTTTCCTCTAGCTCGGCCTGTGCCTGAGCCGGATCTACTGCTACTACTACAGGGTTTGCCAAGCTATCCATCGCTTCCCTCAACACATTCTCTGGCCTCTCTAGTGGAGGACCTCTACCTTTCCTCGGTGCTTTAGGCGTTACCTCCGGTTCTGGTGCCGGATCCTTGCTTGCGCCCGCACCAGGCGCAGTCATCATCACCTCAGCGTGGTCCGGGGAGCGAGTGATATGCGCCCCGTGAACCATGGTAAGGGGTGGCTCCCCTGCCTCGACGACGTGCCGCGGATGAACACAGGACACGTCAATAGCAACATAGACCTCGTGCGCGCCAAGCTTGACGAAGAGGCTGTTGCGCGAAAGCAGGCGCGTGCCGAAGCATCCAGCGTTGTCGCTGACAAAGTCCAGTGCTCCAAAGTACTGAACGAGCCCGGAAACGATGCGTTCGCCGGTGCCGATGAGGTTTCCCGTCCGGATCTTGACCTCTGCTAGCGCCGCTAGCCCCACGGTGGGCGCCAACTATTGTGGTGGTGTCACGGCAAATGCCATGGATAGGCTAAAGGTGGGGACTAATACACGCTAGGGGAATCCAGGGAGGGATAGTTAGGTGATTCCTCACATAGAAGTTTGTATTTGCTTTGCTTCCAAGATTACAAGTGCTCCTAGAGCTGTATCGGCGAGAGGAGGAAGAAGGAACTCTCTTACTCTCACCCACAGTTAACCCGTACAAGACCAACTAGAGATCAGCCCTTAGAACGCTAAACCAATCAGAATAGCGGGACCCCTTCTATAGAGGCCCTAGCCCTCCTTATATAGGGGTGGCTAGGTCTCCACTTAGGGCATACGTGGAGGCATATTCCTAAGAATATGCCTTCTCCCAAAGTAGTAAGCCGACCGGGTTGCTTTTCCCCTGCGTCACACATGTAGAGGCTACGTGAGCCTCTGCGGCGCCTGCGTCAGCCGGCATGGGCATCATCACCCCTGTCGGCCACGCCTTGGTGGTTCTGCCCTTGTCCGCTTCGCTCATGCAGTGCATACCGGGGCTTCTTTTGACCAGCGAGATTCCTTTCTTCTCCTAGAAGCTAGATATGACCCGGATCATAGTTGATCCGGCCACACCTGTCCCTTCATACAAGTTAAATACGCCTCTCCGACTTACGGCTTAAGTCGGTTGAGACCTAGTTAGGAGGACGCCCCCTGGTCCGGGTTACCCCGTGATTCGGCTTACCTTGATGTGACCCGGCCAGCATCCGCTTTGGCCTTGCCGACCCTTGGCTAACTCGGCCTTTATACCCCGGCGTGACCCTACCCGGGGGTATCCCCCCAACAGGTTGCTTCACCGGGTTGGCATATGGCCTCACATGAAGAGAGTGCTCAACCAACTCACTCGACACACCCTGCAAGTTTTGTGTGGACCATGCAAAGATATCCGGATTCTCACGGAGGAAGTTGGTGAGTTTGCTTTCCTATTTATCATTTAATCCGGCACCAATGGTAATGGTGCGCTCTGGGAATGCCTCATCAATCAGAATTTTCTTTGTCTCCTTCATTGCTTGAAAGGCTACAGTTCCATGTGGGTTATTCAGGGGTGGCATAGCCATTTGAGATGACTTTGCCAAATCTGCAACTTCCATAATCTTTTGCTTCTCATGAGCTATCACCAGTGACTCGGCCAATGAAGAACCAGCCAAGACACACTCCATTGAGTGCTTGTATTTGCCCTCGATGGTGATGCTGCCATTGGGGAGTGGAAGCTTCATCTTCAGATATGCAATGTGAGTGGACACCATGAATTTCGCTAATGCCGCCCTACCGAGTAATGCATGGTAACAACTGGTGAGGTCTACCACCTGAAACTATATTACCTCAGTGTGAGAGTTCTCTCTGGTACCAAACAAAACATCCACCAAGATCTTGCCCATCGACTCACACGACAATCCCAGCACAATACCATGGAATGTGGTCTTGGTGGGCTCCAACATGCTTGGGATGATCCCAACTTGTGTATCACGTCCTTGTACATTATATTGATACTGCTACAATCATCAATCAACACCTTGGAAAACTTGACATTGATTTCTGGGCCCATGAATGTTGGGTCCAGCTCAAGGGAATACCCTCCTGGATTTGGCATAATTCTGGGGTGATCCTTCCTACTCCAGGAAATCTCTTGGTCCGACCAATACATGAACTTTGACACAGCTGGCATAGTTGCATTTACTTCCATTTGCCACCGCTGCTGAATCTGCTTATCAGTCTCCACAGTCACAAACACTACGTAGCTATGATGATGCTCTCTATACTCATTTCGACCTCCCTGGCCGACATTTCCACCATTATTAAGAAATAGTAAAACTCACCTAGCTAGGAGCCACCACACTAATTTCACGTTCTAAACTGTCCGATCAGTATGCAGAATGCTCTAGATCATCTATTCTTTCTAGCAACCTCGCTAAGCTCGTTCGTTTGCTGAAATTGCGCAGAACGGGCCAACCCATCATTGCAGGGCTGCTACTCTACAGACCAAGTTAGCCTGTTCCTAGTTAATCGGGCCATGAAATGCTCGTACGTTCCTTCTACCATTTTCTTCCCAAATGGGCTCACCCCAACCAGTAAAAAAGGGTTTCGATGGAGATGATGGCGATGCATCTCTTCGTCCATCACCCTACCCCACTTCCTCCCGTGCTCTTATATGCGGTAGCTGGCTCCTTCTGTCTACTCGACCGATGTGATCATGAGTAGGCTCATGGAATAGTTTCCCCGTCTGCGCTAATCAAGCAAAGTTAAGGGGCTTTAAAGCATGGAGGTCGTAGACGTCATGGGGTGCAGATCCAAAGGAAGGCATTCCTAGAGTTGCATCCCTTTCGACGCCTATCTTTATCATTGAAGGGTATATGCCCGAGTGATGGGGATATGCCAATCAGGGTATACCTAGCAGGTCGCTTCGACTGGCCCAAGCCCGAGGCGAATGGGCCCGCAAGGATGGTGACTGGAAGGCGACTGGAAAGGAAGCCCGGTGATTGGAAGCTGAAGGCCCAGAAGCATAGATAGGCCCAGTCGGATTAGGTCAACTCCTCTGAGTCCATATCTGATTTGGCTATAAACCTGTAAACTCTAGTGAGGTACCCCGTATATAAACCTCCCTAGGGTACGCTCTCTAGCTTACGTTCTATCATACACCCCATCCGAGCGACTCGCTGCCTAGCCGCCGAGCTCGCCTCCCCTATAATCCACTCGAGAGAATACAATCTAGCATGAGTAGGTCTTTACCCTACGGGGCCTGAACCTGGGTAAAACCCTGTGTCTTTGTCCCAATCTCGCACCGTAGATGACAACTCGCTCTTTCCCCAAATCCTTCTAATCGCTACCCCAGGTAGCATCTGCTGTGGCCATTCCCACGATAGTGGCACCCGCCGTGGGTCCTAGCGGGTCAAGCCTGAGATCTACGGCGAAACCATACTCTTCGATCGATCGGCCGATTGCTACCGGGCACATGGTCGCCACCGGCGGGTTCCTTCAGATCCTGCCAAGCAGTTACATCCCCTGCATCGCGCCCGGTCACCCATGCCGCGGTGATGCCGGTAGGATCCACCAACCTCTTCGTCAGGTCCACCGATGCAGTCGACCCAACAGTGGTGATCGGTGGATCACCCCCGCACGACCGGATCTTGGAAGAGCAGGTCCAATCCATCTCCCTCCTCGCCTCCGAGTACAAGTCAGCCGCCACTGACGCGTCCGAGAGCGATGCGGACGGAAGCAACATGGCCCTGCGCGACGACGCTGACTCGGTGACCCCTGCTTCGGTCGCTGGACCAATCACCACTGCATCACACGGGGACTCCATCACGTGGCTCTCTAATATGGAGGATTTCGAGGACTCCTCCATCCTCGGGATCTTCGACTCCAATTCTAGATCGGAGTCCCCCGATGATTTCCACGCCATAACCAATCTCTTCAACACGATCTACATGGCAGGAAGCATCACCGCCCTGCTAGATCCCTTCTCCACACTGATCCCGCTGACCACGACCGCAGTGGAGATCGAAACATACCGCCAATAGCTGGAGGAGGGCACACTCAAGGAGCAAGCCGAGTGCGAGAAATTCCTCCTTGAGCAGAAGACAGCGAGAGAGCTATCGCTCTACCACCGGTGCCGCAACAGGAGTCGACTGAACTCCAACGTCCAGGGCCGCCCCCTGAACTTCGACGACGAGAACGACCCCGCCCGTGAGGCCGAGCGCGAGGTCAGCCACAACACGCCACTTAGCGACAGTCACCCACCCCTAGGGCGCCTGCGACTGGAGCTCCACCACCATCCGCCGCTCGCCTCCGCCGGAGCAGCCGCAAATCTTGATCTCCCCGCAAGCTCATGACGCCAACGGGCTTCCCCTCTACTCGACTCCAATGTCATCGCGAGTCAAGCTACAACCGCTAACCTCAATATCACCGGGGAAGACGCGTTGAAGGTCAAGTACGCCCAAGCTCTACTCGCCCGGGCAGTCTAGCAGCAAGTCGCGGGAGTTGACCCACGAGGACGAATGTACTCCCGTCTGTCCGCCAGTCGCGCGGCCTCGAGCCGCCGCCCCCACTATCACCAACAACGTCAACTGCCCCCGCCCAAGCCCCTGCAGCTCCAACCGCGGGCTGCGAACCCCGCACTCTCCACCAACGAGCCGTGACCCATGAACAACACGGTCGCCGCTAACAGTCAGCCAATCGACGCGTGGACCCACATCGTCAATAATCAGGCTTGGCAAGCACGCCAGCCAAATGACTTGGGGCACACCCCCTCCAACCATGGTGAACAAAAGCTGGAGCCAAGAGGCTCCCTCAGCCGGGTTGGCCCACAATGCTTTAGAGTAATTTATCCGAGGCAAAAACTATCCTACCAACTTCAAGGCACCAAAGGAGATTGAGAAGTACGACCTGACGTACGACCCAGCAGTGTGGCTCGACACATACCTAATGGCGATGGGGATCGCTGGCCACACTAACCTACTCTCCACTCGCTACCTCCCCCTGATGATGGAGGGAGCGACCCGACAGTGGATCAACACCCTCCCCGTGGACAACATAGATTCGTGGGAGGACATGCAAGAGGCCTTCGTTAGGCACTTTGAGGGCTCCTACACCCGCGTCACCACCATCGAGGACCTAGAGCGCTGCATCCAGGGGCAGCGTGAGTCGAACCGCCACTAGGTGAAATGGTGGAAGGACTTGTGGATCAACGCCTCCGGCATTCACCCGGACACGGCAATCCACTGCTTCAAGAATGCATGCTGGTACGAGCCTCTGGTCGCTAAGATCAAGAGGTTCTACCAAACGCTTGACAATGTCCCTGACCTCCTCGAGATCGCCAAGCGCTACGCGGAGGAGGACCTGAACCAAGACTCCGACGACGAGTCAGGTGGGATACGGCGCATTGGCGGCAACGACAACGGGAGACAACACGAGATGCGCTATAGCAGCACTCGCCTCACCGGCAAGTGCCACGATGACGGGCGAGTCGACTTCGTCGCCAACACTGGTTACGGGCAACGCAACCCCAAGAACTTCTGCCGCGATGGAGGCAACTACCGTGACAACGGCAATTACCATGCCAACAACAACGCGAGGCCGAAATTCGACCCCGCAGCCCTACTCTCCCAACCGTGTATCTACCACAGCAGGGAGGGAAAGCCCGCCACTCACACTACCGTTGGCTGCCATTCTCTCAAAGAGATCGAGAAGGCAAGGCGAGCAAAGGAGGGTAACAACAATGACCCCCCAAGGGACAACGACAACAACGACGGGTTCGGCCACGCCGCCGGTTCGCTACACATGTTCACTAGGGTCGACACCAAACGCGAGAAGAAGGTGCTCGCCCGTGCAGTCACTGTTAACACAGTGACCCAGGTTGACATCCTCCGCTTCCTCAACTGGTCCTAGCAGAGCATCACCTGGAGTCATGAAGATCACGCACCTAGGATCGAGTACCCAGGGCGAGTAGCTCTAGTGGTCAAGCCCAAAGTGGTTGACTACTGGCTACCCAAGACGCTGATGGATGGCGGGAGATCCATCAATATCCTGTACTTGGACACGTTCAAGAGGTTGCACCTCCTGGAGTTGATGATCGAGTCGAACACCTTCCACGGCATTGTCCCCAGTCGGAAGGCGTACCCGATCGACAAGGTGATGCTGATAGTCACCTTCGTCACACTAGCGAACTTCTGCACCAAGCGGATTGTCTTCCAGCTGGTGAACTTCTGCAGCCCCTACCACCGTGTCCTAGTACGGCAGGCATTCGCCAAATTCATGGCATCTCCACATTATGCCTACAACATGATGAAGCTCCCGGGACCGCGCGGCATCATCATCGTCCACGGCGACCCCGACATGGCCATGGAGTGCAAGGACAACGGCACCAAGCTCGCCGACGCTGACATTGCCGAGGAGGCCAACCACATGGACGAACTCGCAAAATACGCGAGCAACATCGACAAGGATGACCCCAGGATCTCGAAGAAGCCCACCTCGGAAAGTTCAGGGGGAGCGGCTTTCGAGGCAGCAACACACACTCACACCATCGAACTGGTCCTAGGCGATTCAAGCTAGAAGGTCGTCGTGGGGACAAACATGAGCCCCGCATAGGAAAGCACACTCATCGAGTTCCCGCGTGAGAATCGCGACATCTTTGCGTGGAAGCCATCTGACATGGCTAGTGTCCCGAGGGAACTCGCTAAGCACAAACTCAACACCGACCCCAAGGTGCGACCTGTGAAGCAATCGCTGCAGCCCTTCAATGAAGAGCGTCGCCGGGCAATAACCAAACAAGTGCAACAGCTACTCGCTACGGGCTTCATCCGGCCAATCAATTACCCCAAGTGGCTGGCAAACCCAGTCCTAGTTCTGAATAATAACAAAATTTGGTGGATGTGCATAGACTACACCAACCTCAACAATGTCTACCCAAAGGAGGAGTTCGTCCTCCCCCCATCAACCAGATCATCGACTCGACCGCGAGGTTCGAGTTGTTGTGCTTCCTCGATGCGTACTCTAGGTATAACTAGATCACGATGGCGGTCAAGGACGAGGAGAAAATGGCTTTCATCACACCGTTCGGTGCCTTCTGCAATATCATGATGACGTTCGGCCTCAAAAACACCAGCGTGACCTACCAAAGGTGCATGCAGGAGTGCCTCACGAGCCAAATTGGCTGCAACATCCACGTCTACATCGACAACGTGGTGGTAAAGTCGACTCGCCAGGGTGATCTACTCGCCAACTTGGCCGAGACCTTCACAAATTTGCGGAGGTACAACATCAAGCTCAACCCGGGGAAGTGTACCTTCGGCGTGCCCACCAGCTAGCTCCTGGGATACGTGGTCTCCAAGCGAGGCATCGAGCCAAATCCCTCTAAGATTGACACCCTCACAAGGCTCGGCAAACCCGAGTGCCTGCGTGACGTTTAGAAGCTCGCAGGGCGAGTCACGACCCTCAGCCGCTTCGTTCGCAGTCTCGGCGAAAAGGCAATGCCCATCTACCGCCTGATGCGCAAGAACCCCATGTTCAAGTGGGACGAAGAGGCAGAAAACATGCTCAAGGCGCTCAAATAAGTGCTACTCGTGGCGCCACTACTCACCGCCTCGATCGACAAGGATCCCATGCTCGTCTACGTTGTGGCCTCCAATCGAGCGATCGGAGGAGGGAAAGGAGCGCCCCGTGCAGTGCCCCGTCTACTACATCAGCGAGGTCCTCATAGACTCGCGACAATGCTACCCATAGTACTAGAAACTGGTATACATGGTCTTCAGAGCCCAGTGATGGCTCCCGCACTACTTCCAAGAGAACCCCATCACGATCGTCTCCTCCGCGCCCATGCAGGACATCATCCACAACCGTGAGGCGACTGGGCGAGTGGCCAAGTGGGTCGTCGAAATCGGCGTCCACAACATCAAGTACGAGCCATGCAAGGCGATCAAGTCGCAGGCCCTCGCTGATTTCCTCGTCGACTGGGAAGAAGCGCAGTAGCCCGAAATGCTGCCCTACCTCCATTACTGGCACCTCCACTCCGAAGGCTCCAAAAACTCAGATGGTGCAGGAGCAGGGATCATACTCACCTCCCCCAAGGGTGACAAGCTTCGATACATGCTCCAACTCAACTTCACGCCCTGCACCAACAACATGGCAGAGTGCGAGGCCCTCCTCCATGGCATGCGGGCCGCCAATGAGATGACCATCAATCGCCTCAAGTGCTACGGTCACGGCGACCTCGTTGCCGCACAAGTCACGGGCACCTACGATGCAGTTGTCCCCAACATGATAGCTTAGCGCTAAGCGGTGGACCAACTGGGGGGTTACTTCACTGGCTACTCCGTCGAGTGGATCGACCGGTGTAAGAATGAAGAAGCCGACGCACTCTCACATCGGGTTGGCTCGCCAAACACCACCTCCAGGTGTCTTCCTCGACATCATCAACAAGCCATCAGTCTCCCCCAAAGGATATCGACATCGGATACCACTGTAGCCTGAGCCTGCCCTAGTCGCCATGATCACAGAGCCTAGCGACTAGACCGCTCCAGACATCGCCTAGCTCTAGCACAAGGTCTTACCCATGGACGAGATAGAGGCACGAATTATCGTGTGCCACGCCAAGTCCTTTGTCATCATCAACGGCGAGCTCCACCAGCACAGGGTGACCAGCATGTTCCAACGATGCGTGCAACCAGAAGAGGGGTGCAAGATACTCAAGGACATTCACGCGGACGATTGCGGCCGCCACGCTGGGGCCAGGTCGCTAGTCGCTAAGGCCATGTTCCATGGCTTCTACTGGCTCACTACACACACTGACACCACCGACATTGTCCAGCGCTGCGTTGGGTGCCAGAAGTATGCCAACCAGATGCACGTACCTGGTTCGGCCCTCAAGACGATCCCCATCACATGGCCATTCGCTGTTTGGGGAATCGATATGGTGGGACGGTTCAAAACAGCTTCATCCGGCTTCACCTACCTCCTAGTTGTAGTCGACAAATTCACCAAGTGGGTCGAGGCGAAGCCAATCAAGAAATGCGACGGGAAGACCGCCACCAAGTTCCTCCGCGAGTTAATCTACCGGTACGGCTACCCGCACAACATCATCACGGACAATGGCACTAACTTTGCCAATGGCGCCATGGCTGACTGATGGCTCTGAAATATAGCCCTCCACGTCCACATTTAAACTAGATATTATTCATATTTTTGATGAAATCTCTCTAACCCTGCTACTAATGCCTAATATTCAAAGGGGTATGCAATCCTTTCTTTTATATTTTTCCTATGCAGCTAATGTCGTTTGAAGATGGGAATCACTACATTAAAGTCAAAGATATGAGATTTCCAACAACCAGAAGCAACCAGGAGCCGTGAAGCGGAGGAAGACGCTTTAACGACCAACTATACGACCGGAGCAAAACTCCGGCCATATAGTTCCGGTCGTATAGTTGGCGCCACCACAGTTAGGTCAAACAGAACAACCTTTGTGAAGGGACCCCTATATAAAGAAGCCTCGGGCGACGAGAAAACGTCTCCAGCCTCACCCAAAAGTCTCTACCCCAGATCACCAGCCGCCTCCTGTCGTGGTATTGCGGACGAGTACGCCATGGAGGGGTCCTCACAGTGCGTGTTTAGAGATGTGGGGTAAGGCGGAGAGTTGGTAGGTACGAGGTAACACAACTTACCCAGGTTCAAGTCCCACAATGGTGGTGGAACTCTACGCCTGCTATAAATCACTATAATGGCAATACGCCGAGTTACAGAGATAGGTTCGCTGTGCGAGGTGTTGCACGTTGTACATAGCAATCTAAGAGGTTGTGCCCTAAAGGATCCCACAAGCCGGCTTACAAAGGCGCCAAGACCTAGGGTTTACAGGGAAAGGTCCTTGCTGGACAAGGTAAAGAGTCCTACACTAATATGAACTAGTCTTCCGCGTCTTGTACTCCAAGGCTCCGAGTATGTTGGTGACTCCTACATAGCCTTCCTTTATCCGGCATGGGCCTCCCTTCTAGATCCGTCTAACTGGGTCACCTAGCAGGCCATAGGCCTTTCTACTAACTATGGGCCACCCGGGTTAGGTGGATTGGTGACATGCTATGAGGGTACCCATTTGGCATATCCCCAATAGTAGCCCCCGGAGGACTTTTAAATCTTGTGCCATCTTGCCCACTGATCTTTGAATATCCTGTCTAAGTGATGCCGACAATTCATCAAGAAATATCTCAAAGGTCTCCCAAAGAACCATGCAATCCTCCCCGACTTCATAATGTAGCCGCAGATTCCTTGAGTATTCATTTCCAGAGTTGGACAATCTCCGCCTTCGATGGAATCTTCGGACGTGACCCTTCACTACAACTGTTAGGAACATGACATAGGGTACAGCCTATGCTACCTCGATACTCACAGAAACAAAGAATGAATCATCAGCTATTTTCATGCGCACGAAATCCAAAACGGTGAGGCGGCAAAGACGGAGGACGTGGCAAAATTACCGCGCACCTTCGCTTCCACATCGGTAATACTTCATCCATTAGATCCCTTTGCATGAATCTTCACGCGGGGTCTATATATTTTCACTGTAGTCAATTTATTTTCTTTTACCCACATTCGCTTCCTCGTCTTCGTCTTCCTCTAGCTGCGCGTCTGTTCGAGCTCCTTCTCGAAAACCCTAGCCAGAACCCTTCTTTCCTCCACCTACTCCCCCACCGCAATGGCCTCCAGTAGTTCCATTCCTTCGATGGTGGTGACCCCGAGGCTACCTCAGAGCCATCCCAGGGAGTGACCGTCCCGCCGGAGGGACTGGTTGTCCCTGTCAACGCCATGGTGGAAACCACCGGCAACGACCAAGAACGAGTGGTGCCTGAAGCTGCAAAAGAAGATAACGACTCCCATAAGGGGATGTGGAGGGGCTCTGACCTCTCTGTCGAAGATCTGCAGGAGCTGGTCACTGAGGGGTATCTCCCCGCGGCGAAGGAGTTGGCCTAGAGGGTGGCGCCGGCCGGCGAAGTGGCTCCTTATCCCCAAGCCGGAGAGTAGGTGTACCTCAAGGCCCAGCTGGTGTGAGGCATAAGCCTGCCAGTCTCTGCCTTATTTTTGGATGTCCTCCAGCACTTCCGGGTACTCCCCCACAATCTCTCTCCCAACAACATCTTAGTCCTTAGCAACTTCGTAGCCTTGTGCAAAGGATTCCTAGGCATAAAACCTAGGTTATATCTGTTCGTGTACTTTTTTACCATCAAGAGAGAGTCCATAGAGTCTAAGGATGAATTGCGGATTTGTGGAACCATTAGCTTCAAGATCCAACCTAGCCGGCACTTCCCCGACATCGTAGGGCATGAGTCATGCAAGAACTGGCAGTGCACGTATTTCTATGGTCCAGATATTCCTCTGCCTGATTGTCTCGAGACTTATCCTGACTTCGTTGATGGAGCTGCCTTCGAGGTGCCCGCATGGCGGACCCTAGCCTCCCTTCCCTCCGACGACGAGGCCAATCGCACCGTAAGGCGGATTGAATGGCTCTTAGACGGAGGTTTGACGGGCTTGGATCTTACCACGTGCTGGTTCATTAGACGGATCCAGCCTCTGCAGCACCGCACCGAGTTGATGTGTAAATACACTCAAGACAGGAGGGATCCCATGCGAATTTCGCGGGATAACTTCTCTACTAACTCCATCAAACTCTGGCTGAAATTCATCGTCAGGATGAAAGACAGGAAGCATCGCTTGAAGATCACCTATGACATGTTCGATTGCGCAAGTGCCCAAAGGTAACTTTTGTTTCCTTTGTTGCTTGTTATATACTCTAAGGTTTTTCTGACTTGAAGTTGCCAATCTAACACTCCTCACTATCCCAGCTGGCGACCTTGGGCAGATCAGATGGCCTCCTAGGTCTATGATCCCAAGCTGAAGGATATCCAAGTGGTGTCCGACGATGATGCCCCCAAGGATCAACCAGCTCTGGTAGTGTGAAAGCGGAAGAGCTCCACCTCTAATGCTGTTGCCGAGGCTAGGAAGAAGAAATCGGAGAGTGGAGTCTCTAAATGATCCACCGCCGCCTTAGAGGCGGAGAAGAAGTAGAAATGCACTGGCATTCCCCTCACCAAGGCTCCTGCGATGGAGTAAGTGCTTTCATTCTTCGGCTTGTATTTTTCAGCTTATACCTTTTTTCAACTCTTTTACTTATACTTCGTACGTGTCAGGAGGAAAGCCGTCGTTAGTTTGAAGATCCTCCAAAGATGCTAGAGGGTCAAAAAATATCCGTGATATGCTCACCAGGGACGTGGCCACCAAGCCCTCTCCCGCTACTGTCCCCCCTACTCCTACTGCCAAGCCTTCTGCTGGCCCCGCTGGGCCTTCATCTCCCGTCATTCCTGATATCTCTGCCATGGAGACAGATGTCAATCCAATCCTTGATATCTCAGGCTCTATCGAGGCAGACGTTGCTCCCAGCAGCCAGGTGATGCAGGAGAGCATCTCCTCCAAAGTGGCTGAAGCTCCAACTAAGGATGCCACCGAGAAAGGGAAGCAAGTGGTGGAAGAGGTGGAGTTGGAAGCAACGGCTAAGGCGGGAGCCTCTGCGCCATCAACTGTTTTGAAGATGCAACAGGTGGCTAGGGCATCATCCACGCCTCCGGCTTCAACATCTCCTTTGGCCGCGACTCGTCTGACATTGTGCCTAGATGACCTTATTGCGCAGGTAGATGTCATGTATAACAATGCCGGCATCTTTCACACCACATATGCCACTTTGGCCAACAATCTCAAGCTTATTGCCATTGTAAGTCTTTTGACCTTCACTTCGTTTATTTTGCGTAGTACATCCCTCTGTAGCCCTCGAGCTCTTAGGCGGATAAACAAAGGTTATTGTCCTGAGTGTTCCAAAGAACTTTTAAGAGTAGAACTTGATAATGTAGCCCCCGAGCGTCTTGGTGGAAACTTAGTAGAATTCCGGCCAGATGCTCTAAGAGTAGCATACTTGTTGGTTAAAAACTTGTGCCGTAGCCCCCGGGCGTGTAGTTGAAACCATATAGTTCCGACTAGATGCTCTAGAGAAACTAAACATGCTTGTTTGTTTGCAGAATGAGAATAGTTGGAGGATCACAGCCAATGAGAGGTTTGCTACATTGCGGAAGGATCTGGACCATGAACAGGGTAAAATAGCCTTCCTGAAGCAACATATCAAAAATAGCCAGAGTCTATTTCTTGTAACAGCTCCTAGCTTTTCCACATGGACTTAATTATGTCGTCTTCTCATAGTACTTTCTGATTTACGTCTTACAGAAGCCATTGCTAAGGCCAAGAGCATCGTCGAGCAATCCAAGCATATCCAGTAGCTCGATGATGAGAATAAAATTTTGAAAGAAGGACCTGGCCGATGCGGTTAAGGGCCATGAGCCAGCGATGAAGGTGCTGCAAGAATCTGCTGACTCCAAGATGTAACGCCTGAAGGACGAGATTGCGCAACTCAAGGAACAAAACCAAGATGCCAAAGAACAGAATGCTAGGAACCTTCAGGTGTACAAGACAGTCTAGAAAGAGTGGGATGCCTTGGCGGAGACATGCAAGCAAGCGGAAACGAGCATCTTCGATTAGCTTTTTTCTACTTGGTCATTTTTGTACTTTGGATAATCATTTGATTTGTCTGTGCTCATGGTCCTTGTTTCTTTTGCAAACCATAGCTCCCATTGGCTTAGCCAACTTGGGTGAAGGTGCTCCAGACCTCAAGGAACGCATGATTCTTGCAGGCAACTTCGTCAGCACCGCCATTTCCCATGCCAAGGAGATAGCCCAGCCTCTAGGGATTAACATCAAGGTGGCAGACTCAGTGGCCAAGTATGTAGAGATCCTGTGCCGAGGTCCTGAGAAGGTCAAGGACTGGAAGGCCTCTTGCATCCAGGCTGGTGCTAGGATGTCCCTATCTTTGGTCAAGGCACTCTACAATAATGCCGACATCGACCTGGTGACTTCCGGCTTTCCCAAGCTGGATGAGGAAGGGAGGGAAATCGATAGCGATGCTATTTGGGATTCCCTCTCCGACTTCAACACCAGGGTTGCCAGAATGGTCAATGCAAATGTCTTTGTGCCTTCTGAGATCCTTGACGAAGACATGGCCTCGTTTGAGTCTAGCCCATCTCCCTCCAAGTTTGACGAGCTCCCCCGGCCTGGCACTCCGGATGATGCCACCACGAAGCCCCCTGCAGCAGAGCCATCAAAAACAATGCCTGTATTAAATGTATCTCTGCAATGTGTTTGCAGAAAAACTTATGTGTTTATCAAGGCGGAAAAACTTGTACTCAAGTTTCCTGCTACTTATCTATTTCTTGCATGTGTATATTTATAAGCAAGTGTTGGCTTATCCATTATTCTGGTTCATATGCTTGACCTTTCGTGAGGCGGAAGACTCACAACATAGAACTATGCCCTCAGGTGATGATGCTTAATAGCACCGTCAAGAACCTAACAGCAAAATCGCCGGCTTTGATTGCCAGAAAGTCACTACTCCGGAATCCGCATAAAAACTTCAGAAAATGTGTAGACCAGAAAACTTAAGCTAACGCCCGTAGGCGGAATTTTCACAAGTGCAAAGGCAAACTTGCGCATAAAGGGTTTATATGATCCAAAAATGGACAACTAAAGGAGGTAAAAGACTCAGAGAATATGAGTGAACCAAATTCTTTATTTCATTGATCATATAAGAAACTTATTACATAATGTAAATGTGCTAAGTGTAAAAGGGACGTAGTTGTGCTATTTTCCATGGCCGATCTGTCTCCAGGTAATCATCATCAGAGTCACGTTATTTGCGCTTGCGATTTTTTGGTCTATCTTTCAACTCGCGGATATCGACGAGGTAATAGGAACCATTTAGCAATGCTTTTCTGATGAAGAACGGTCCTTCCCAAGGCGGGGATAGTTTGTGTGATTTATCCTACTTAAGTCTAAGCACCAGATCCCCTTCTTTAAACGAGCGATGCTTTACACGGCGACTATGGTATCAACGTAGCTTCTACTGGTATCTTTGGCATGCCAGCACATGCTCTTCTTCAAGTAGGTCCATAGATAGGTGTCTGGATTCTTCAGTGTCATCTTCCTTGTAGGCGGAAACTCTGGGTGCATCATGGAGGATGTCGGATGGGAGGATCGCTTCTGCTCCATAAACCATGAAGAAATGAGTCAAGCCGGTGGATCTGTTGGGTGTTGTTCGTAAACTCCACAAGACAGATGGTAATTCTTCCACCCAGGCTCCAACTTCTCTACGTAGCGGTTCCTCTAAGCGTGGCTTGATTCCGTGTTGAATTAGTCCATTGGCCCTTTCAACTTGCCCATTTGATTGTGTGTGTGCCACAGATGCTAGGTCAAGGCAGATGCCTTTTTCATGACAGTACTCCTCAACTTCTCCGAGAGATAAATTTCTGCCATTTTCGGTGATGATGCTGTGTGGGAGACCAAATCTCACCACTAGATCCGTGACAAATTTTAGGGTTGTTACCCCATCAAGCTTTCTAATGGGTTTAGCTTCAATCCATTTTGTGAATTTTTCCACTTCTACTAGCAAGTGTGTGAATCCACAGGGTGCTGTCTGCAAGGGTCCCACCATGTCCAGCCCCCAGACTGACAACGCCCAAGTTATTGGTATTGTTCACAATTCTTCATCTGGAACACTTGGTTGTCTTGCATAGAACTGACACCCAAGAAATGTTTGTACCAACTTGTCGGCGTCCTCCTTGGCAGTTAAACAGTAGAATCCTTGTCGGAAGACCTTAGCCACCAATGATCGGGGAGCGGCATGGTGCCTGCAATCTCCGAGATGTATTTCTCTAAGGATTACGATACCTTGCTACTGGGAGACGCATCAAAGGAAAACTCCTATGGTACTTCTTTTGTAAAGATGCCCGTCAATGATGACGTAGCCATTTGCTCTTCATACTATTTGCCGGCTTTCAACTTCATCGGCGGGCAAAGTTCCATCTTGTAGATAGTCCATGAATGCTTTCGTCCAAGCCAGAGAGGTCACTGTTACTCTATTGACAAATGAATCCACTCTATCCAGGTTGTCGGGGTCCGCTCCCTTCACGGATGGGGTCTGTAAATGTTCTAAGAAAATGCCTGGCGGAATTGGTCGATGGGCCGATCCAAGCTATGATAGCAGATCTGCCGCCTCATTCTCCTCCCTTTTGACGTACTTGACTTCATAGTCATCGAAGCACTTGGCTATTTCGTCTACTTCGTGTCGATATGCTGCCATCATAGGGTTCCGCGTGTTCCAGGTGCCAGCTACATGCTAGGCAACCAAGTAGGAATCTTCATAGCAAACTATGCGCTTGATGCCAATATCTTTCGCTACACGAAGTCCGTAAATGAGGGCCTCATACTCCGCCATTGATCTGCAGGACGTATTGCAACTTTTCTCCTGTTGGTGATTGTAACAATACACCAAACCCCAAGCCGTTGAGTAGCTTTGATCCGTCAAAGTGCATGACCCAAAATTTTGGCTCTGGTACAGGAGTGTCTTCTGGCAGTTCTATCCAATCTGCACGAAAATCCGCCAATGCTTGTGATTTGATAGTGTCGCGTCTCTTGTAGGTGATTTCAAAGGTGGCAAGTTCAATGCCCCACTTTGCCACCCTTCCTATAGCGTCGTCGTTGTTGATGATGTCAGACAGTGGAGCTTTGCTCACTACTGTGATAGGATGCTCCTGGAAATAATGCCATAACTTGCATGAAGCAAGGAAAACTCCATAAGCTAACTTTTGGTAGTGCGGGTAACGCTGTTTGGATTCTGTCAAGACCTCGCTTACATAGTAAACCGGTCGCTGAACTCTGTATTAGTGCGTTGGTTCCTTGTGCTCCACCACGATGACGATGTTGATTACTCGGTTGGTTGCCGCCATGTAAACTAACATAGGCTCCCTTGACACCAGCGCTGCAACTATTGGTGGGGAGGAGAGTATTCTCTTCAACTCCTAGAGTGCTGGGTCAGCCTCGTCCGTCCATTTGAATTTGTCCGCCTTCTTGAGCAACTTGTAGAGCGGCATAGCCTTCTCACCAAGTCGGCTGATGAACCGGCTTACAGCTACAATGCAGCCCGTGAGCCTTTGTATGTCCTTTAGGCATGTCAGACGTTTTATGTCGAGGATGGCCTTGATTTTCCCCGGGTTCACTTTGATTTCGCGGTGCAAAATGATGAAGCCCAACAGTTTGCTAGAGGGTACCCCAAAGACACACTTCTTGGGTTCAGCATCATGTTGTATTTCTAGAGATTATCGAAGGTTTCCTACAAGTCAGTGATAAGATCATTTGATTTCTTTGACATTACCGCGATGTCGTCCATGTAAGCGTGTATGTTGCGTCCTATTTGGCTGTGTAGGAAACGTTGCATTGTCCGCTGCTAAGTAGCACCGGCATTTTTCAACCCAAAGGGCATCATGATGTAGCAATATGTGCTATAGGGTGTGGTGAACAAAGTGGCCAATTGGTCCGACTTTCGCATCTGTATTTCGTGGTATCCAGAATAAGCATCGAGAAAACACAGAAGTTCCGAGCTAGCCGTCGAGTCAATGACTTGGTCAATGTGAGGCAAATAAAACGGATCCTTCGGACACGCTTTGTTCAAGACGATGTAATCAACGCACATTCTTGACTCATTGCTTCCCTTTTTGGGGACAAGTACAGGATTTGCCACCCATCGGGTGTGAATAACTTCTCGGATAAATCCAGCCTTAAGTAACCTAGCTATTTCTTTGCCTATAGCCCTTCGTATTTCATCACCAAAGCATCGTAGAGGTTGCTTCACCGGTTTGGCATTGGGATCAATATTCAAGCTGTGCTCGGCAAGTTCCCTAGGTACACCTTTCATGTCGGCAGGTTGCCAGGCAAAGATGTCCCTATTCTCATGGAGGAACATGACGATCATGCTTTCCCATTTGGGATCTAGTTCCGTGCCAATGGTGGTGGTCTCGGAGGAATCTCCTTCAAAAATCTTCACCGGCTTGGTCTTGATGGCGGCCTTGAATGCGGGTTCGGCAGCAGTGATTTGCTTCTTCGAAGCCGGCATCTCCGAGGCATCGACCTGGTTCTGGATCTCCTTGAACTTCTCATCATAGAGGACTGCTTCAGCAAAGACGGCCTCACTAAGTTCACACTCCCATGCCTTGGTGAAGCTTTCATCAATGGTGATGACGCCATTTAGTCCGGGAATCTTGAGCTTGTTGTAGAGAAAGCATGGCCTTGTGAGGAAGGAGTGGAAGATGTCGCGCCCAAAGATGACGTGGTACACTCTTGAATGGCACCACTTCAAAGGTCATGCGTTCTTGGCGGTAATTATTAACATCACCAAAAGCGACCGGAAGGGTGATGCAGCCCAAGGAATTTGCTTGCCAGCCAGGGACAACCCCATGGAACACAGTATTGCTCTTCCTTCGCTGGGTCTCCGTCAAGTTCATTTTGTGCAGTGTATTCAGGTACATGATGTTGATGCTGCTTCCACTGTCCACGAGGCACTTGGTGAACTCCGTGCCGTCAATCAAAGGATTGATGACAATGGCATACTGGTTCTCTGTTGGGATAAGATCTGGGTGATCCTTCCTATCCCAAGTAATTGGAACTTCCGACCACCTGACGTATTGGGGAACCGGAGGGAGGGTAGCCATCAGTATCCTCAAAGAGGTTTTCTGGGCTCGGATGGTGGGGGTGCCAAGGAAGGTATGGTAACATGGAGCCTTCTTTTCAAAGGGATTTTTCCCTTTATCCTCTCCCTTGTCGGAAGATTTGGGGTCCATGTCTTCATCCATATCGCTTGATTCCTTGGGCTCTTCCTCCTTCTTCTTCCCTTTGCCCTCTCCACGGGGTCTGTTCTTCCGACTTCGCTTGTACTCGGACTCAGGGTCTTCCTTGAGATCGTTGACAAATTTGCATTGGTGGTTGGTGTGGATGGCCTTTCCGTTTGCATCAAGGTGGACGAAACACGGCATATCGCTATACTCTTCGTACGTTTGGGGAACGCGGGGCGCTGAGGGTGTAGTATCACTCCTCTACGCCGTCCGCCTCTGCCTCTGCCAGTGAATGTTGTGGCGACCATGTCATCTACTTGCTTTTCGTCGAGCGGATTTTTCCGCTTATTATTGTTGTTCTTCTTGGCCTAGGGAGGGATTGCTATTGTCGACAACGATCCACGCACGTCGTCGTCAGTAGCGGCGAATTCGCTAGCCATGGCTATCATTGCGTTGAGGTTGAGCTCATTGTTGTCTTGCTTGCGCTTTAATGTATGCCAAAGCAAAGTTCCCTTTTCTAGACCATCGATGAAGGCGGTCATAGCTGTCTGTTCGTGCACCCCTGTGTAGGATTTTTTTTATATCTAGCCAGCGAGAGAGGTAGGCATAAGAGGTTTCATCCTTTTCTTGCACACACCGCTGCAGGTCTCCGACAGTGCAAGGATGTTTGTACGTACCCTCGAAATTCTTGGTGAATGCTTCGTGCATGTCCAACCAATTGTATATTGATTTCTCCGGCAAGTCGTCGATCCATTATTGGGCGGTGCCGGTCAGCATGAGTGGGAGGTACTTGACGGCAACATTGGGGTTTCCCCCTGCGATGTGAATCGCTTCGCTGTAGTCCTTCAACCATGTCACTGGCATGGCAGTGCTGTTGTAGGGTTTGATGGTATTGTCTATGCGGAGGCCCTTGGGGTAGGTTGTGGCATGTATCATTGGTCCAAAACAATGTGGCCCAAGGTATGGGAGCTCCCGACCTTCTTGGATCTTGTCTAGCTGTGTACGTGCGTCATATGGCTCTGGTTGCTTCCCTTTTCCGTCATGGCGAGGGGAGTTGTGGGACGATCTATGAGATCCACCATGCACTCCGCCATGATGGCTGCTAGGTGGCGATGGGGGCGGTGGAGGCGGTGGGTTAGCTCTCTTGCTGTGTCCCTCCTACGATTCCTCACGCCTATCGCGGTTACTTGTCGGATGTGGCGGCTCCTTGTGGGACCTGCTCCTATGTCCGTCAATGCCGCTGCGCGCTCCGCCATGCTCGGGCTGCTCACCTTGGTCGCGTATAACAATGCCAGCATGGGGACGCCTTGGTGTTGTCATGCTTGTACGATGGCACGGCTCTGGTTCCTCGTGACGCCGATATGATGGTGGAGGTGGCGACTGGTGGGGACGAGCCTTTTCTCCGTGATATGAGGATATGGGGATGACATCAGTCCTATTGCGTGTCACCCTCTGTCTTCGCTCAGTAGAGCCTGTATGCGATCCCTCATCACAGGGAGATTTGGGCCTTCTGCGGCTGTTCAGGGTTGACTAGCAAAGCTTTGAGTTGGACTCGAGCCTCTGCGAGGCAGCCTTCTCCTATTCCTTGCATGCCTTGGCAATGAGGTCGTACACTTGAGCAACTGCTTCTAGCGACCTATCCTGTTCCAGGAGGGTCTTTGTGACGATGATGTTGAGGGCGGGAGTTGGCATGACTTGCCTCCCCTCTGAATCAATGTATGGGGTGGCTTTTGTCGTCTTAGATCCATCGTACCCCAACCTTCGTTGGATGCCAGGATCTTCGATGACGTGAGCTGGCATTTTCTTTGCCTTTTGCTTTAACGGCAATTGCTTGTACTCAGCCTCCATAGCTCTTGCCGCCTTGATGGATTGCTGCGTCTTAGCCATGTCTTCGTCCAACTTAGCACCCTGCTCCGCAATGCACTTGGCCTCCGCCAAGATTGCTGCACGCTTCTCATCAAGCTCCGTATCGCTCCAGATATGGCAACGATGATAGGCTCAATGAGGAGTGTGCCATAGATTGCCTTATCGGCGGGAGTAGCCAATGGGTTGCCAGCTGCTGACGTTGATGGTGGCATTGGCGGCTGATTTGAGTCGGATAGTATTTGGGGCCATGGTAAGTTCCTGCGCTGATGGGAGGCGGATTACCGGAGGAGGCAAGGCTTTGGCTGGAGCCGGAGGCTCGACGGCTTTCTTGGCTGCTGCTGCTCTAGTAACCGCTAGCGTGGGCGGAGCACTCTCACGTTCTGGTTCTTGTCTGTCTTCTTCCATCACGCTCCCAATGGAGACTAGCACCTAGTGGGAAGTGTTAGCCTTCTCGGCACGCTCCTCCTTCTCGATCTCCTGCTCAATCTCCCTCATAACAGTATTGTATTCCTCCAAGTTAGCGTCCGAGCCGCCGCCATCCATATTGATGTCAGCGTATAATGCGTCAAGGACGGAGTCGGAGTTGGATTCGGTGTTGACGATGGTGGATGTGGAGGGTGATGGAGGCAGGCCGTTGTTGTTGTTTCCTCCTCCGGCTACGACTATGATCGCCGTCATGGCCTCTTCATTGGCATCCGCATATTCGTTGACGATGGCGACCATCTCACCAAGGGTGAGAGGACCCGCGGCCTGCCGCCTTTGGAGGGTATGCCGGAGGAGTGTTCTAGGTGTGAGCCCTTCCATGAAGTGGTATACGAGCTCGTCAGTGTGGTCGGCCTCTAGGGTTTCCCTCAACCTCATCCATCTGGCGAGGTATTCGCCGGGAGGTTCTCCGTCCCTTTGAATGCATCTGGCAAGATCGAAGATGGTGACTACACCAACAAAGTGTGACCCGCGCCTCTCTAACGCTCAGGGAAGCCAAGCGGATTTGCGGGGTCCTTCCACCTTTATATCCTGCACAAGGCAGTTTGGGTGGGCCTTGAAATTTCCTGATCTGAGCCACCATACTCCAAGGAGAGGTATGTCCCGGATCTTTCCATGAACATGTCCTGCTCATAGGCGGTCCGTGCGGGGCTTTACGCGTTTCCGAGTTCCTAGGAGCTAGGACCCGAGTCAGTTACGCCGATGAAGATGTGGATGTCTCCGAAGGGGATGATAGAATATCGCATAGGGTTTGTCTTTGACGGCACCCAGAACTCATCTGGAGGGACGATCGGGATGTTTCCGGAGAAGAGAACGCGTCCGACGGCTACGGTGTCGCTGATTCCTACGAAGAGACTGGACCTCGCGTGATGTAGAGCTCGAAGCACGTCTTGCCCCACGGTGGGCGCCAACTGTCATGGTATTGCCGACGAGTACGCCATGGAGGGGTCCTCATAGTGCGTGTTTAGATACGTGGGGTAAGGCGGAGAGTTGGTGGGTACGAGGTAACACAGCTTACCCAGGTTCAAGTCCCACAACGGTGGTGGAACTTTACTCCTACTATAAATCACTATAATGGCAATACGCCGAGTTATAGAGATAGGTTCGCTGTGTGAGGAGTTGCACGTTGTACGTAGCAATCTAAGAGGTTGTGCCCTAAAGGCTCCCATAGGCTGGCTTATAAAGGCGCCAAGATCTAGGGCTTATAGGGAAAGGTCCTTGCCGGACAAGGTAAAGAGTCCTACACTAATAAGAACTAGTCTTCCATGTATTGTACTCCAAGGCTCCGAGTATGTCGGTGACTCCTGCGTAGCCTTCCTTTATCCGACATGGGCCTCCCTTCTAGATCCATCTAACTAGGCCACCCAGCAGGCCATAGGCCTTGCTACCAACTATGGGCTACCTAGGTTAGGCGGATTGGTGACATGCTATGAGGGTACCCATTTGGCATATCCCCAACACCTCCAGATCTCAAAACCCTTCTCCATATCCATATCCATATTCCACCACTTGTAATAGTAGATATCTTCTTCGATTGGCGGCATTGTAAGACTATTGCTATCAATCTCATGATTTTCATTACAATGTTTGTGATTGTTGATCTCATCTCTATATGTGAGTAATTCTCCTTGGGCTAAGGGCTTCGGCCTAGCCATGTAGCATTTGTGCATGTTATTTATCTTAGATGGGATCATGTATTAGTTTATATGAGACGATGATTATTGTATCCTCTCTTGCCTCAATCCAACGACTTGTTATGTACCCAAGACCCGGAGGGTTGAGCTAGGTATAGGGAGTATGAGTAATGACTGATCTGCAGGTTGAGAACCCTAGTGACAGAAGGGGTAGTACGGCTATATGTGAGGGGTTTACTTGGGATTAACAGTGACATCACTACGCATATCATTAGTTCTTCTTCTATGGATGAGACTAGTAGGTTATTGCTATAAGCAGTTGCGGATGAAATAGCAATTATGGATGCACTGCCCACATATAATTTATCTTGCTCTAACAATTATATGCATACTTTATCTTTATCTTTTATTCCCATCATATGTTTTGCACGGCTACAGGTGAAACCGAACGCCCTAGGCCCTCTCTCTCCATCATCGACAACAACAAAAAGACGCAGACTATTGGTCCTGTAAAAATAGAAAAGGAATTCTAAAACTCCCGAAGGTCCGTTAAAGCAACTTCACTACGCATCTGCTTCTTGAGGATTCGATAACCTAGGTCTACTAGGAAAAAAGAAGCTATACTACATCCGTAATCCGGATCGAAGGTAGTAACCCTTTTTTTGGCATCGTTGTTAGGGAAGCAATAGCTACCCTGGTGAGGTTATTAGGAACCTTGATAGTGTTAATTCTTGTTTTTTAATTTTGTTAGTTTGCTTTGAGTCTTTATTTGATAAACCAAAAAAATTAGTTAGCCTTTAAATTCTTGCTTTTACTAGTATAATTCTTTGTTTAATAAAACCCAAAAACATAGGAAATATGGCTGAATAGAAGCTTGGGGAGTTTGCTACTCCCAACAATGATTATCTGCGTACTCCTATTACTCCGCCAACAATTGCTGCTGATAACTATGAAATTAGCCCCATTATTTTAATTTGGTTCAACATAATCAATTTGGAGGCTCTACTATTGAAGACACAGGTATGCACTTGAATACTTTCACTAAAATATGTGATATGATGCGTATAAAAGATGTTGACCCTGATGCGGTCAAATTACGTCTATTTCATTTCTCTCTTAGAGGAAGAGCAAGAGAATGGTTGCTATCTTTACCTAAAAATACTATTACATTATGGGTGGGATGTACTTCTTTATTTATGACTAAAATTTTCCCACCTGCAAAGACTATGCAACTCAGATCTAATATTACTGGTTTTAGACAGGAAGAGCGTGAGCCACTAGCGCTTGCATGGGAGAGGATGAAAGAATGCATGAGAAACTATCCTAGTCATGGGATGGAAGACTGGTTAATTCTCCATCTATTTTATAATGCTCTCAACCCTGTGTCTAAGTCTATGCTTGATATATACTATAGCTGGAGGAACATTTATGGGTAAACATATTACCGAAGCAAAGCAATAGCTAGACAATATGCAAGACAACCATGCCCAATGGCATGTGGATAGATCAAACAGGAAGAAGGTGAACTCCATCTCACCACAAGAAAATGAAGAACTCAATGCTAAGTTGGATGAGCTCATACTAGCCGTAAAAGGTAAGGAAACGTAGGTAAGAGCTATCCCGAAAACAAACATTGAAGAAATAGACTTCTTAGCTCGTGATGATTATAACCCTGCTTGGAAGAAGAATTATAAATCCCAATTTTCAGAAACATTATTCTAGTCCTGCATGTAACTCTAATAACAATATGGGAACTAGTAATGGTATTCTCCAAGAAACACTTAAGTCTTTTAGACTCACAAAATGAACAAAACAATAGTCTTGTTAAAATAACGGAGAACCATGATGCTATGCTTGGTAAATTATCTTAGCAAGCTATTAGTTTGAGAAATGATTTGCATGCCCTCCAAGAAAGAACGAGGATCGTTGAGGCACAACTAGGTAAGATAACCGAGAGTTAAACTCTCATCCTAGCCAAATTTGCAGGTAAAGCTGACCAAATCCCGTTGAAGACCTCAAGATGATGAGAATCCAAAGGGAGGAACCTGAAGAACTTGACTATAGTAATGCTACTTCACCAAGCTACACCGTTGAAGATCTCGTAAAAAGGATCAACGCCAAGATTCCGGTAAGTGAAGGTAGTGAGGAAGCTATGTACCAATACTTTGTTAATCAGGTAGCAATAAAGGTACGTGAGCTTGAGGAAGAATATAAGCAAATTGCTGAAAAATTACCTGTGAAGCTTGATGTCATATTTGATCCTACTATTAAGATTAAAATTGGAACCAATGAGATAGCTGCACTTTGTGATCTAGGTGCAAGCGTCTCAACAATTCCGAAGAGTCTTTTTAACAAGTTAAATCTTGGCTCCTTTCAAATCACCGAGTTAAAATTGCATCTAGCAGATTCTACCTACAAACAAGCTATAGGAATTAAGGAGAATACTTTAGTATACATTAAAGGTTGTCCCTCTCTTATTGATTTTGTTATTGTTGACATTCCTGAACATGCTACAGCTCCTATTATATTAGGCCGTCCTTTCTTAAGAACTATTACGGCTTTCATTAATCTACATGAAGGGAACATGAAGCTTCAATTGCCTTTGCGGGATCCTTTTGTTATTCATTTCCCCAGGAAGAAGAAAGCCAAGCAAGATGAAAAGGAGGCCATCACTTTGAAGGCCAACTACTTTGGAGTGGGTGTTCCACTCATCTGGCCTAAGTGAGCAACATTGAGGTCAAGCTATTGACCATAAAAGAGCACTTCATGGGAGACAACCCATGTGAAATAAAGGTTTGAGTAAAGTTTTTAAGTTTTAGTTTAAGTTTATGTTGAATAAAGAGTGCTAGAAAACTCCAATTGAGGAGAAGAAGTTCGATAGTACTAAAAACACTGCTTTATTCATGCTGTTGTTGGTCGAAAAAATTTACTGTCAAAAACAAGGTATATCACTAAGTTACACGAAAAGAAATAACTTTCGTATAAACAGATTTTTTATGCACACAGAGAGTTTATTGACCAACTATACGACAGGAATGGAAATTCTGGCGGTATAGTTCCGGTCGTATAGATATCTTTGTCATTGACAATTTTTCTATAATATGTACTGAGAGTTGATACATTGCAAATGTATCTATAATTTTTGATGTTCCATGCTTGCTTTTATCCACTTTCTTGTGTTTTGTCCACACTTTAGTACTTTTCATATGATTTCTTGGACTAACCTATTAACAAGAGCCACAGTGCCAGCTACCTGTTTTCTGCTGTTTTTGGTTCTAGGAAAGTCAGAAAATGAATATTCTCGGAATTGGACGGGACAAAAGTCAAAGTGCCTATTTTTCTGGAAGTCATCAGATGCCAGAATACAAGACGGAGAGGAGCCAGGGGGCCACCACACCACCTGCCCGCGCGGGCCAGGCCTGGCCGCGCTAGGGGGTGGTGTGGCCAGCCCAGGCACCCCCTCGGCCTCTCCTTCCGCCTATAAGATGCCCTCAGGGTGAAAACCCTAAGTACCCCGATCAAAATTTCCACGGAAGAGTCTGTAGCCACAGTCGTCTCTGTCCCTAGATCGGGGGGATCTGAAGCTCTTCCTGGCACCCTGCCGGAGAGGGGAATTCACCCTGGAGGCCTTCTTCATCACCATGCAAGCCTCCGGTGTGATGCGTGAGTAGTTCATCTCTAGACTACGGGTCCATGTAGTAGCTAGATGGCTGGTTCTCCACCTTTGTGCTTTCAAGTTTAGATCTTGTAAGCTCCATTCATGATCAAGATCATCTATTTGTAATTCTGCATGTTGTGTTTGCGGGGATCCAATGGATATTGAGATGCTATTTCAGATTGATTATTGATTCTATCATGTCTTTGTTATTGGTGATCTTGCATGCTTTCCGTTGTTAGTAGCTATCTTGGCCAAGTAGATGCTAGCAACTCCAAGAGTTAGTATTTATGCTCGATAGTGGGTTCATGCCTTTGGTAGTCTGGGGAAGTGACAGAAATCTCTAAGGTACTAGATGTGCTGTTGCTACTAGGGAGAAAACAACAATCCTTTATTCATAGAACAATCATATTGTTTACTGTACACGTAATTCGTAATGCAATAATCTGTTGCTTGCAACTTAATACTGGAGGGGGTTCGGATGATAACCTGAAGGTGGATTATTAGTCATAGATGCAGTTGGATGGCGGTCTATGTATAATGTTGAAATGCCCAATCAAGTTCTAAAGGAGTCAAGATGATTAGTATATGCATGTATTGCTTTCTCGATGTTTGTCAATTGCCCCGCTGTAATTTGTTCACCCAACATGTTATTTATCAAGGAGAGCCACGTCTAGTGAACTATGGATCCCGGTCCTTTTATTTTACATACAATCTATAAACTGTTTACTGCTTTGTGTTTACTTTCTGCAAACTATTACTTCCTTCCATTCGATACGTTTAATCCTTTGTTTTCAACAAAACACGGTGAGATTGACAACCTCATCGCAAGTTGGGGACAAAGTTATGTGGTTGTGTTGTGCAGGTCTCCACGTTGCTACTAGCACCGGTGGTGCGCCCTGCCATGGCTCAGCTAGCAACTCCTTTGAGGTGTTTCCTTGCTCCTACTGGTTCGATTAAACCTTAGTTTCATAATTGAGGGAAACTTGCTGCTGTGCTCATCATACCTTCCACTTGGGGTTCCCCAACGAGCTTGTTAATACACGAGCCATCAAGCACTTTTCTGGCGCCGTTGCCGGGGAGTCAAGGATATCTTCACAAGGGGAGTCCCTCATAACCAATCTCTTTACTTTGTTATTTTTGTTTTGCTTAGTTTCTTTTTCTTAGTTTTCTTGTTTCTTTATCAAAAATACAAAAAAATTAGTTTTACTAGTTTGCTTTCTTATTTGAAAACACAAAAAAATTAAGTCTCTCTTAGTTGTCACCTCTTCCTTAGCTCACCATGTTGATCCCTAAATTCACCCTGAAAGATCTTTCAATTGGTAGTGGTTCTATAATTGGGAAAGATAATATTAAAGAATTCTTTAATCATGTTAGTAAACATGAGGATACTGAGGATAGATCCCTTGCAGAACTTGCTCCAAACTATGAGATTGCTGCAGCTTCTTTAATTCACATGTTAGAAGCTAGGTTTGTTAACCTCAACCCCTTAATGCAAGTAATGTTTCTTAAGCTTAAAGAAATTGAGGACCCTGAAAAGAGGGATTTTATTCTAGAAACTTATTTTAAGGAGTTCTATGATGTTGCCAAGGAAGCTAGAAAAGTCTTTAAAGCTTCAATATGCTAGGCTAATGTGTAGATGTTATTGGTACATGAGAAAAGATGAACAAAACCGAACCTAGTGGGGAGGAACCTAAGATACCGATACCCTTCAAATTAGCAGCAATACATGAAGCCATAGAAAAGAATCTTGATTGAATTGTTCCTGAAAACCCTTTTGATGAAAATAGTGAACCTAAGAGGATTGAGAGAGGATCCTCTAGAATTTATTTGGATGATATACCTTGCCTTGTTGAAGATATTTCTGGTATTAATCTTAATGCTTCTTCATTTGAGAACACTTGATTCTTCTTGCTTCTTATGCCTAACTTAAAGGCGTTAAAGAAAAGTACCTATTGGGAAATAACCCAAAAGTTTTAGATGAGTCTTGGAAGTTATTACCTCTGTAATAACCTCTCCTTATCCTTTTTATTTGCTTTTTGTGCCAAGAGTAACCTCTAATGAGAGAGAAGTAATGATTGGGAAAGTTGTTGTCCTGAAACAGATTTCTGTGCTTCACCGTACAAATTCGTGTAAAATCTCTCAACGTCTTTTTGAGGCATGAATTTTGTGCTTCTGCCCCAGGTTGTTATCTAACTTTCGTTAGTCTATCACTTTTTGATTTGAGCAACAGAAGGTCTTCGAAAAAAATCGTCTTTACCTGCTGGTCTGTTTTGACAGATTTTTGCCATTTTCTGCATTTGCTTCTTGTTGGTTCCTCTTTGAGTTCTTTTGGGGAATTTAGCTTTTTGAGGGAAGTGCTACAGTACCTAGTGTTCTAATGGAAGTTTATTTGGTGTTAGAACTGAACCTTAAGACTTATTTATCTTGAGTGCACTAATGTTGCTAATAGAGATTGTGTGAAGTTTTGTATGAAGAAAACATTTCAGGTGTATGGAAGGAATGAGTAATGAGATGAAGGATGGACTAAAGCTCAAGCTTGGGGATGCCACGCGTGTCACCCCAAGAAATATCTAAGAAGTATAAGCGTTAAAGCTTGGGGATGCCCAAGGCATTCCCCTCTTCATCAATAAAAATCCCAGGTTTCTTCCAAACGCTTCATTTTTATTGTTTCATGCATAGTTGTGTGGTTCTTGGAGCATCTTATTTTTCGTTTTCATTTTGGTTTCTCGTTTTCTTTTGTTTGCTTAGTTTTCTGAATAAATTGGTTGGACCCCCTCTTTCATACATTGGTTTTCAAATAGTTTGGTTTGGTTTGGAAAAGAGTAGGAAAGTTCATGCTTATGTGGTAAAAAGAGCTCGTTTTTTCCTGTGGCCTATGCGCTGTCATGCCATGCTTGATATTGTTTTGGATTTATGTTTAGTATTCTTTGCTGTAGCATGACTTGTTATAAAAAATTGAGATTGCTTAATGTGCCTTGGATGAATCATGCGTTGTTTTAGCATATTAAAGCATAGTATAGTGGTATTCTCCTTTGATGCTTTATTTGGGTTAACTTGGCACATGCTCACACCATGTTATGACTATCTCAAGTCACCATGGCCTTTATGATCCTTTAGTTTTCAACTTGTAGTATCACTTTATGCTTTGATCAATGATGTTTTGTCGCTCTGCATGATTATGGCCATTATTGCTCTCTTAGTTTGTCGCTCCCAGTCTTTTGCTAGCCTCCGCAACCAAGTATGAGTTCCACTCATGCATCCAACTCCCTAAACCAAGTTATTCCAAATAGTCCACCATACCTACCTACTAGCTTATGCTATTCCAAGTATATTCATGCTTTTGTTTACCTTCCGAATTAAACTTGTTATGAGAAAACTAGTGTTTAAAGCTCTCACGAACTTGATGGCACACTTTACTTTTCTTGCCCTTAATAATCTTGAACCATTGTGTCGTCTATGTTGTATATGCTTGCACTTATTTGTTGGGAATTAGCAGAACCATGCTGTCATGAGGAACGCTTTCAACATTGCACTTGGTACTTGTACCTAGTTGATATCATGCTCTTTTGTATATGGATGTCGTCACTGTGAAATGAAAGGGGAGCTTGTAAGTCCATGGAGTTATGTATATGTGTTAGAGAAACGCCTGGGCCGCTGGTCTAATCCATGCTGACATGGTGGAAACCTGCAGCGTAACCATAATGAGCTGTCTATGAAGCATTCTTCTTATAAAAAAGAGTCCTATATTGATAAAAAAGAGAAAAATAAAAAAAGATATTATGAAAAGAGGAAAGAGAGAAAAAAGCACCATATTACCATGGTAAATAAGAAGATTGTTGAGATGCTCGTTGTCTGCTTGCCTTGTCATTTTGATATGGGGATTCTTCCGTATCATCGGGCAAGGGGTACCCCGTTGGCAGTTCTCTATGATACACATGTACTTATGATGACAAGAACTTACCGGTGACTAAACTTGAGTAGCATGAGGAGCGGCCCTCGTATACAAGGGACCAGAGATTTCTAACTTATACTTCGTCAAGCATGAACACCATAGTTTGTTCACTTTAACCTTAATCACTTCAAGATGCTTATGATAGGGGCAATGAGAGCTGAAAGCTATAAGTACCATAATTTTTGGAAGCTCTTTATGAAACTGGAATCCCTACTTCCTTTTATAAGGGCCTATCTTCCACCATTATATTGAGTCTCCACCTTCTACCTTTATGCACCTACTTTGAGAGCATAGTGGCCATTCTTAGTTCAATGTGCATTGTCCCAAGACTAGATGATTGATGCATAACTTGATATTGCTTGGTTTAAACTATTTGTATCTAGTCACTCTTATGAACTTTTAAGGTGTCCTATGCATTTATATTTGCTACTCTATGAGGGACAAGCTGAATGCTACTATGCTATGTTTTCTTTATGTGAAACAAACAAACGTCTTGAAAAGCATTATTATTCATGAATCTTTTGTTTGTGCCTTTTCATGTTGCATCATAGTTTCTTTGTCTTATTGCTAGAACTTTGTCTTTCATGTTATGATTGAAGTACTATGATCCCAGATTTGAATATTTTACAAATACTTTGATCAAGTCTTTGATGGAGCATGTCACCTCAAAAATTATTCTTTCTTTTTATCACTAACCTACTCGAGGACGAGCAAGAGTTAAGCTTGGGGATGTTGATACATTGCAAATGTATCTATAATTTTTGATGTTCCATGCTTGGTTTTATCCACTTTCTTGTGTTTTGTCCACACTTTGGAGTACTTTTCATATGATTTCTTGGACTAACCTATTAACAAGAGCCACAGTGCCAGCTGCCTGTTTTCTGCTATTTTTGGTTCCAGGAAAGTCAGAAAATGAATATTCTCGGAATTGGACAGGACAAAAGTCAAAGTGCCTATTTTTCCGGAAGTCATCACATGCTAGAATACGAGACGGAGAGGAGCCAGGGGCCACCACACCACCTGGTCGCGCGGGCCAGGCCTGGCCGCGCTAGGGGGTGGTGTGGCCAGCCCAGGCACCCCCTCGGCCTCTCCTTCCGCCTATAAGATTCCCTCGGGACGAAAACCCTAAGTACCCTGATCAAAAATTCCACGAAAGAGTCTGTAGCCGCCGTCGTCTCTGTCCCTAGATCGGGAGGGATCTGAAGCTCTTCCTGGCACCCTGCCGGAGAGGGGAATTCACCCTGGAGGCCGTCTTCATCACCATGCAAGCCTCCGGTGTGATGCGTGAGTAGTTCATCTCTGGACTACGGGTCCATGTAGTAGCTAGATTGTTGGTTCTCCTCCTTTGTGCTTTCATGTCTAGATCTTGTGAGCTCCGTTCATGATCAAGATCATCTATTTGTAATTCTGCATGTTGTGTTTGCGGGAATCCATTGGATATTGAGATGCTATTTCAAATTGATTATTGATTCTATCATGTCTTTGTTATTTGTGATCTTGCATGCTTTCCGTTGTTAGTAGCTATCTTGGCCAAGTAGATGCTAGCAACTCCAAGAGTTAGTATTTATGCTCGACAGTGGGTTCATGCCTCTAGAAATCTGGGGAAGTGACAGAAATCTCTAAGGTACTAGATGTGCTGTTGCTACTAGGAAGAAAACAAATCCTTTGTTCATAGAACAATCATATTGTTTACTTTACATGCAATTCGTAATGCAATAATCTGTTGCTTGCAACTTAATACTGGAGGGGGTTCGGATGATAACCTCAAGGTGTATTATTAGTCATAGATGTTGTTGGATGGTGGTCTATGTATAATGTTGTAATGCCCAATCAAGTTCCAAAGGAGTCAAGATGATTAGTATATGCATGTATTGCTTTCTTGATGTTTGTCAATTTCCCCGCTGTAATTTGTTCACCCAACATGTTATTTATCAAGGAGAGCCACCTCTAGTGAACTATGGATCCCGGTCCTTTTCTTTTACATACAATCTATAAACTGTTCACTGCTTTGTGTTTACTTTCTGCAAACTATTACTTCCTTTCTTTCGATACGTTTAATCCTTTGTTTTCAGCAAAACACGATGAGATTGACAACCTCATCGCAAGTTGGGGACCAAGTTCGGTGGTTGTGTTGTGTAGGTCTCCACGTTGCTACTAGCACTAGTAGTGCGCCCTGCCAAGGCTAAGCTAGCAACACCTTTGAGGTGTTTCCTTGCTCCTACTGGTTCAATTAAACCTTGGTTTCATAACTGAGGAAAACTTGCTGCTGTGCTCATCATACCTTCCTCTTGGGGTTCCCCAACGAGCTTGTTAATACACGAGCCATCAAGAGTTTAACGACCAACTAGTCCGACTATACGTGTTCCAACTAGAGTAATTGCATGTCTGTTCTTTTCACAAACCACACATGGATCCACCAGTGTCATTGAATGTGTGTTCTTTTCATTAACCACAACGAGAGTCAGTGCATGTGTGTTCTTTCGAAGAAACAGAATTTTATTCATGCACACAGAGAGTTTAACGACCAACTATACGACGGGAATGAAAATTCTGGCTGTATAGTTCCGATCGTATAGATATCTTTACCATTGACAATTTTTCTTTAATATGTACTGAGAGTTTAAGGACCAACTAGTCCGACTATACGTGTTCCAACTACAGTCATTGCATGTCTCTTCTTTTCAAAAACAAAACATGGATCCACCAGTGTCATTGATTGTGTGTTCTTTTCACAACCCACATATGGATCCACCAGTGTCATTGAATGTGTGTTCTTTTCACAACACACATCTGGATCAACCAGTGTCATTGCATGTGTGTTCTTTTCCTAAAACACGTATCGATCCACCAGAGTCTTTGCATGTGTGTTCTTTTCACAAAACACATATGGATCCACCAGTGTCATTGCATGTGTGTTCTTTTCATAAACCACATATGGATCCACCAGTGTCATTGCATGTGTGTTCTTTTCATAAACCACATATGGATCCCCTAGTGTCATTGCATGTGTGTTCTTTTCATGAACCACATATAGAGTTATTGAATGTGTGTACTTTTCACAAACCACATATGGATCCACCAGTGTCATTGCATGTGTGTTCTTTTCATGAACCACAACTAGAGTCATTGCATGTGTGTTCTTTTCATAAACCACATATCGATCCACTAGAGTCATTGCATGTCTGTTCTTCTCACAAACCACATATGGATCCACTAGAGTCCTTGCATGTCTTTTCTTTTCACAAACCACACATGGATCCACCAGTGTCATTGAATGTGTGTTCTTTTTCACAACTCACATATGGATCCACAAGTGTCATTGAATGTGTGTTCTTTTCACAAATCACATATGGATCCACCAGAGTCATTGCATGTGTATTCTTTTCCTAAAACACAAATGGATCCATCAAGTCATTGCATGTGTGTTATTTTCATGAACCACAACTAGAGTCATTGCAAGTGTGTTCTTTCGAAGAAAAAGATTTTTATTGATGCACACAGAGAGTTTAACGACCAACTATACGACGGGAATGAAAATTCTGGCCGTATAGTTCTGGTCGTATAGATATCTTTGCCATTGACAATTTTTCTTTCCTGTGTACTAAGAGTTTAACGACCAACTAGTCCGACTATACGTGTTCCAACTAGAGTCATTGCATGTCTATTCTTTTCACAAACCACACATGGATCTACCAGTGTCATTGAATGTGTGTTCTTTTCACAACCCACATATGGATCCACCAGTGTCATTGAATGTGCGTTCTTTTCACACCCCACATATGGATCCACCAATGTGATTTAATGTGTGTTCTTTTCACAAATCACATATGGATCCACCAGAGTCATTGCATGTGTGTTCTTTTCATAAAAACCATATGGAACCACTAGAGTCATTGCCTGTCTATTTTTTTACAAACCACACATGGATCCACCAGTGTCAATGAATGTGTGTTATTCTGACAACCCACATATGGATCCACCAGTGTCATTGAATGTGTGTTCTTTTCACAACCCACATATGGATCCACCAGTGTCATTAAATGTGTGTTATTTTCACAAATCACATATGGAAACACCAGAGTCATTGCATGTGTGTTCTTGTCCTAAAACACATATGGATCCACTAGAGTCTTTGCATGTGTGTTCTTTTGCTACAACACGTATGGATCCACCAGAGTCTTTGCATGTGTGTTCTTTTCACAAAACACATATGGATCCACCAGTGTCATTGCATGTGTGTTCTTTTCATAAACCACATATGGATCCCCTAGGGTCATTGCATGTATGTTCTTTTCATGAACCACATCTAAAGTCATTGAATGTGTGTACTTTTCCCAAACCACATATGGATCCACCAGTGTCATTGCATGTGTGTTCTTTTCATGAACCACATCTAAAGTCATTGAATGTGTGTTCTTTTCACAAACCACATATGGATCCACCAGTATCATTGCATGTGTGTTATTTTCATGAACCACAACTAGAGTCATTGCATGTGTGTTCTTTTCACAAACCACATATGGATCCACCAGAGTCATTGGATGCCTGTTCTTTTCACAAACCACATATGGATCCACTAGAGTCATTGGATGTCTGTTTTTTCACAAACCACACCTGGATCCACCAGTCTCATTGAATGTGTGTTTTTTTCACAACTCACATATGGATCCACCAGTGTCATTGAATGTGTGTTCTTTTCACAAATCACATATGGATCCACCAGAGTCATTGCATGTGTGTTCTTTTCCTAAAACACATTTGGATCCACCAGAGTCAATGCATGTGTGTTCTTTTCATCAACCACAACTAGAGTCAGTGCATGTGTGTTCTTTCGAAGAAACGGATTTTTTTTCATGCACACAGAGAGTTTAACGGCCAACTATACGACAGGAATGAAAATTTTGGCTGTATAGTTCCGGCCGTATAGATATCTTTGCCATTGAAATTTTTTCTTTAATATGTACTGAGAGTTTAACGACCAACTAGTCTGACTATAGTGTTCCAACTAGAGTCATTGCATGTCCGTTCTTTTCACAAACCACACATGGACCCACCAGTGTTATTCAATGTGTGTTCTTTTCACAACCCACATATGGATCCACTAGTGTCGTTGAATGGGTGTCCTTTTCACAACCTACATATGGATCAACCAGTGTCCTTGAATGTGTGTTCTTTTCACAAATCACATATGGACCCACCAGAGTCATTGCATGTGTGTTCTTTTCCTAAAACACATATGGATCCACTAGAGTCATTGCATGTCTATTTTTTTCACAAACTACACATGGATCCACCACTGTCATTGAATGTGTGTTATTTTCACAAATCACAAATGGAAACACCAGAGTCATTGCATGTGTGTTCTTTTCCTAAAACACATATGGATCCACCAGAGTCATTGCATGTGTGTTCTTTTCCTAAAACACGTATGCACTAGAGTCTTTGAATGTTGGTTCTTTTCACAAAACACATATAGATCCACCAGTGTCATTGCATGTGTGTTCTTTTCATAAACCACATATGGATCCCCTAGTGTCATTGCATGTGTGTTCTTTTCATGAACCACATCTAGAGTCATTGAATGTGTGTACTTTTGACAAACCACATATGGATCCACCAGTGTCATTGCATGTCTGTTCTTTTCATGAACCACAACTAGACTCATTGCATGTGTGTTCTTTTCACAAACCACATATGGATCCACCAGAGTCATTGCATGTCTGTTCATTTCACAAGCCACATATGGATCCACTAGAGTCCTCGCATGTCTATTCTTTTCACAAACCACACATGGATCCACCAGTGTCATTGAATGCGTGTTCTTTTCACAACCCACATATGGATCCACCAGTGTCATTGAATGTGTGTTCTTTTCACAAATCACATATGGATCCACCAGAGTCATTACATGTGTGTTCTTTTCCTAAAACACATATGGATCCACTAGAGTCATTGCATGTGTGTTCTTTTCATGAACCACAACTAGAGTCATTGCATGTGTGTTCTTTTCACAAACCACATATTGATCCACTAGAGTCATTGCATGTGTGTTCTTTTCACAAACCACATATGGATCCACTAGAGTCATTGCTTGTGTGTTCTTTTCACAAACCACATATGGATCCACTAGAGTCTTTGCATGTGTGTTCTTTTCATAAACCACTGCTAGAGTCATTAAATGCGTGTTCTTTTCACAAACCACATACGGATCCACCAGTGTCATTGAATGTGTGTCCTTTTCCTAAAACACATATGGATCCACAAGTGTCATTTCATGTGTGTTATTTTCATGAACCACAACTGGAGTCATTGATTGTGTGTTCTTTTCACAAACCACATATGGATCCACCATTGTCATTGCATGTGTGTTCTTTTCATAAACCACATGGAGCCACCAGTGTCATTTGAATGTGTGTTCTTTTCACAAACCACATATGGATCCACTAGTGTCATTGAATGTGTGTTCTTTTCCTAAAATACATATGGATCCACCAGGGTCATTGCATGTTTGTTCTTTTCATGAACCACAACTGGAGTCATTGAATGTGTGTTCTTTTGATAATCCACATATGGATCCACCACTTTTATTGCATGTGTGTTCTTTTCATAAACCGTATGGATCCACGAGTGTCATTCAATGTGTGTTCTTTTCCTAAACCACATATGGATACACCAGTGTCATTGGACGTGTGTTCTTTTCATTAACCACATATGGATCCCCTAGTGTCATTGCATGTGTGCTCTTTTCATTAACCACAACTAGATTCATTGCATGTGTGTTCTTTTCGAAAACCACATATGGATCCAGCAGAGTCAATGCATCTCTATTATTTTTATAAACCACATATGGATCCACAAGAGTCATTGCATGTCTGTTCTTTTCATAAACCACATGGATCCACCAATGTCATTGCATGTGTGTTCTTTTAATAAATCACAACTAGAGTGATTGAATGTGTGTTCTTTTCACAAACCACATATGGATCCACTAGTGTCTTTGAATGTGTGTTTTTTTCACAAACCACATGTGGATCCACCAGAGTCATTGGATTTGTGTTGTTTTCCTAAAACACATATGGATCCACTAGAGTCATTGCATGTGTCTTCTTTTCACAAACCACATATGGATCCACCAGTGTCATTGCATGTGTGTTCTTTTCATTAACCACATATGGATCCCCTAGTGTCATTGAATGTGTGTTCTTTTCACAAACCACATATGGATCCACTAGTGTCATTGCATGTGTGTTCTTTTTCATGATAACAACTAGAGTCATTGCATGTGTGTTCTTTTCACAAACGACATATGGATCCACCAGTGTCATTGCATGTGTGTTCTTTTCATAAACCACATGGAGCCACCAATGTCATTGAATGTGTGTTCTTTTCACAAACCACATATGGATCCACCAGTGTCATTGCATGTGTGTTCTTTTCATTGACCACATATGGATCACCTAGTGTCCTTGCATGCGTGTTCTTTTCATTAACCACAACTAGAGTCATTGCATGTCTATTCTTTTCACAAACCACATATGGATCCACCAGAGTCATTGCATGTTTGTTCTTTTCATAAACCACATATGGACCCAATTGCATGTCTTTTCTTTTCATAAACCACATGGATCCACCAGTGATATTACATGTGTGTTCTTTTTATAAACAATATCTAGAGTTATTGGATGTGTGTTCTTTTCATAAACCACAACTAGAGTCCTTAAATATGTGTTCTTTTAACAAACCACATATGGATCCACCAGTGTCATTGAATGTGTGTTATTTTCACAAACCACATATGGATCCACCAGAGTCATTGCATGTGTGTTCTTTTCATAACCACAGCTAGAGTCATTCCATGTGTGTTCTTTTCACAAACCACATATGGATCTACCAGTGTCATTGAATGTGTGTCCTTTTCCAAAAACACATATGGATCCACCAGTGTCATTCCATTTTTGTTATTTTCATGAACCACAACTAGAGCCATTGAATGTGTGTTCTTTTCACACACCACATATGGATCCACTAGTGTCATTGCATGTGTGTTCTTTTCACAAACCACATATGGACCCACCAGAGTCATTCCAAGTGTGTTCTTTTCATAACCACTGCTAGAACCATTGAATGTGTGTTCTTTTCAAAAACCACATATGGATCCACCATTGTCATTGCATTTGTGTTCTTTTCATTAACCACATATGGATCCCCTAGTGTCATTGCATGCGTGTTCTTTTCATTAACCACAACTAGAGTCATTGCATGTCTGTTCTTTTTACAAACCACATATGGATCCACGAGAGTCATTGCATGTCTGTTCTTTCAATAAACCACATATGGATCCACCAGAGTCATTGCATGTCTGTTATTTTCATAAACCACATGGATCCACCAATGTCATTGCATCTGTGTTCTTTTTATAAACAATAGCTAGAGTCATTGGATGTGTGTTCTTTTCATAAACCACAACTAGAGTCATTAAATATGTGTTCTTTTCACAAACCAAATAAGGATCCACCAGTGTCATTGAATGTGTGTTATTTTCACAAACCACATATGGATCCATTAGAGTCATTGCATATGTGTTCTTTTCCTAAAACACATATGGATCCACCAGAGTTATTGCATGTGTGTTATTTTCACAAACACATATGGATCCACCAGTGTCATTGCATGTGTGTTCTGTTCGTAAACCACATATGGATCCCCTAGTGTCATTGCATGTATGTTGTTTTCATGAACATAGCTAGAGTCATTGCATGTGTGTTCTTTTCACAAACCACATATGGATCCACCAGAGTAATTGTATGTGTGTTCTTTTCATAAACCACAACTTGAGTCATTGAATGTGTGTTCTTTTCACAAACCACATATGCATCCACCAGTGTCATTGAATGCGTGTCCTTATCACAAACCACATTTGGATCCACCAGAGTCATTGCATGTGTGTTCTTTTCATGAACCACAACTAGAGTCATTGAATGTGTGTTCTTTTGATAAACCACATATGGATCCACCACTGTTATTGCATGTGTGTTCTTTTCATAAACCATATGGATCCACCAGTGTCATTCAATGTGTGTTCTTTTCCTAAACCACATATGGATACACCAGTGTCATTGGACGTGTGTTCTTTTCATTAACCACATATGGATCCCCTAGTGTCATTGCATGTGTGCTCTTTTCATTAACCACAACTACAGTCATTGCATGTGTGTTCTTTTCGAAAACCACGTATGGATCCAGCAGAGTCAATGCATGTCTATTATTTTTATAAACCACATATGGATCCACCAGAGTCATTGCATGTCTATTCTTTTCATAAACCACATGGATCCACCAATGTCATTGCATGTGTGTTCTTTTAATAAATCACAACTAGAGTCATTGAATGTGTATTCTTTTCACAAACCACATATGGATCCACTAGTGTCTTCGAATGTGTGTTTTTTTCACAAACCACATGTGGATCCACCAGAGTTATTGGATTTGTGTTGTTTTCCTAAAACACATATGGATCCACTAGAGTCATTGCATGTGTTTTATTTTCACAAACCACATATGGATCCACCAGTGTCATTGCATGTGTGTTCTTTTCATTAACCACATATGGATCCCCTAGTGTCATTGAATGTGTGTTATTTTCACAAACCACATATAGATCCACTAGTGTCATTGCATGTGTGTTCTTTTTCATGAACCACAACTAGAGTCATTACATGTGTGTTCTTTTCACAAACAACATATGGATCCACCAGTGTCATTGCATGTGTGTTCTTTTCATAAACCACATGGAGCCACCAATGTCATTGAATGTGTGTTCTTTTCACAAACCACATATGGATCCACCAGTCTCATTGCATGTGTGTTCTTTTCATTGACCTCATATGGATCCCCTAGTGTCATTGCATGCGTGTTCTTTTCATTATCCATAACTAAAGTCATTGCATGTCTATTCTTGTCACAAACCACATATGGATCCACCAGAGTCATTGCATGTTTGTTCTTTTCATAAACCACATATGGACCGAATTGCATGTCTTTTCTTTTCATAAACCACATGGATCTACCAGTGATATTACATGTGTGCTCTTTTTATAAACAATATCTAGAGTTATTGGATGTGTGTTCTTTGCATAAACCACAACTAGAGTCATTAAATATGTGTTCTTTTAACAAACCACATATGGATCCACCAGTGTCATTGAATGTGTGTTCTTTTCACAAACCACATATGGATCCACCAGAGTCATTGCATGTGTGTTCTTTTCATAACCACAGCTAGAGTCATTTAATGTGTGTTCTTTTCACAAACCACATATGGATCTACCAGTGTCATTTAATGTGTGTCCTTTTCCTAAAACACATATGGATCCACCAGTGTCATTCCATGTGTGTTATTTTCATGAACAACAACTAGAGCCATTGAATGTGTGTTATTTTCACAAACCACATATGGATCCACTAGTGTCATTGCATGTGTGTTCTTTTCATAAACCACATGGATCCACCAGTATCATTGAATGTGTGTTCTTTTCACAAACCACATATGGATCCACCAGTGTCATTGCATGTGTGTTCTTTTCATTAACCACATATGGATCCCCTAGTGTCATTGCGTGCATGTTCTTTTCATTAACCACAACTAGAGTCATTGCATGTCTGTTCTGTTCAAAAGCCACATATGGATCCACGAGAGTCATTGCATGTATGTTCTTTTCATAAACCACATATGGATCCACCAGAGTCATTGCATGTATGTTATTTTCATAAAACCACATATGGAGCCACCAGTGTCATTGAATGTGTGTTCTTTTCCTAAAATACATATGGATCCACCAGTGTCATTGCATGTGTGTTCTTTTTATGAACCACAACTAGAGTCATTGAATGTGTGTTCTTTTCACAAAACACATATGGATCCACCATTGTTATTGCATGTGTGTTCTTTTCACAAACCACATATGGATCCACCAGTGTCATTGCATGTGTGTTCTTTTTATAAATAACTGCTAGAGTCATTGGATGTGTGTTCTTTTCATAAACCACAACTAGAGTCATTAAATATGTGTTCTTTTCACAAACCACGTAAGGATCCACCAGTGTCATTGAATGTATGTTCTTTTCACAAACCACATATGGATCTACCAGAGTCATTGCATGTGTGTTCTTTTCCTAAAACACATATGCATCCACCAGAGTTATTGCATGTGTGTTAATTTCACAAACCACATATGGATCCACCAGTGTTATTGCACGTGTGTTCTTTTCATAAACCACATATGGATCCCCTAGTGTCATTGCATGTATGTTCTTTTCATGAACGATAGCTAGAGTCATTGCATGTGTGTTCTTTTCACAAACCACATATGGATACACCAGAGTCAGTGTATGTGTGTTCTTTACATGAACCAGAACTAGAGTCATTGAATGTGTGTTTTTTTCACAAACCACATATCGATCCACCAGAGTCATTACACGTGTGTTCTTTTCATTAACCACATATGGATCCCCTAGTGTCATTGCATGTGTGTTATTTTCATTAACCACAACTAGAGTCATTGCATGTGTCTTCTTTTCACAAACCACATATGGATCCACCAGAGTCAATGCATGTCTATTATTTTTATAAACCACATATGGATCCACAAGAGTCATTGCATGTCTGTTATTTTCATAAACCACATGGATCCACCAATGTCATTACATGTGTGTTCTTTTAATAAACCACAACTAGAGTCATTGGATGTGTGTTCTTTTCATAAACCACAACTTGAGTCATTGAATGTGTGTTCTTTTCACAAACCACATATGCATCCACCAGTGTCATTGAATGCGTGTTCTTATCACAAACCACATGTGGATCCACCAGAGTCATTGCATGTGTGTTCTTTTCCTAAAACACATATGGATCCAAAAGAGTCATTCCTTGTGTTTTCTTTTCACAAACCACATATGGATCCACCAGTGTCATTGCATACGTGTTCTTTGCATTAACAACATATGGATCCCCGAGTGTCATTGAATGTGTGTTCTTTTCACAAACCACATATGGATCCACAAGTGTCATGGCATGAGTGTTCTTTTCATGAACCACAACTTGAGTCATTGCATGTGTGTTCTTTTCACAAACCACATATGGATCCACCAGTGTCATTGCATGTGTGTTCTTTTCATAAACCACATGGAGCCACCAGTGTCATTGAAAGTGTGTTATTTTCACAAACCACATATGGATCCACCAGTGTCATTGCATGTGTGTTCTTTTCATTGACCACATATGGATCCCCTAGTGTCCTTGCATGCGTGTCCTTTTCATTAACCACAACTAGAGTCATTGCATGTATATTCTTTTCACAAACCACATATGGATCCACCAGAGTTATTGCATGTCTGTTCTTTTCATAAACCACATATGGATCCACCAGAGTCTTTGCATGTCTTTTATTTTCATAAACCACATGGATCCACCAGTGTTATTACAAGTGTATTCTTTTTATAAACAACAGCTAGAGTCATTGGATGTGTGTTCTTTTCATATACCACAACTAGAGTCATTAATATATGTTATTTTCACAAACCACATATGGATCCACCAGTGTCATTGAATGTGTGTTCTTTTCACAAACCACATATGGACCCACCAGAGTCATTGCATGTGTGTTCTTTTCATAACCACTGCTAGAGCCATTGAATGTGTGTTCTTTTCAAAAACCACATATGGATCCACCATTATCATTGCATTTGTGTTCTTTTCATAAACCACAGGGATCCACCAGTGTCATTGAATGTGTGTTCTTTTCAGAAACCACATATGGATCCACCAGTGTCATTGCATGTGTGTTCTTTTCATTAATCACATATGGATCCCCTAGTGTCATTGCATGCGTGTTCTTTTCATTAACCACAACTAGAGTCATTGCATGTCTGTTCTTTTCATAAACCACATGGATCCACCAATGTCATTGCATGTGTGTTCATTTGATAAACCACAACTAGAGTCATTGGATGTGTGTTCTTTTCATAAACCACAACTAGAGTCATTGAATGTGTGTTCTTTTGAAAAACCACATATGGATCCTCCTGTGTCATTGAATGTGTGTTCTTTTCACAAACCACATGTGGATCCACCAGAGTCATTGCATGTGTGTTGTTTTCCTAAAACACATATGGATCCACCAGAGTCATTGCATGTGTCTTCTTTTCACAAACCATATATGGATCCACCTGTGTCATTGCTTGTGTGTTCTTTTCATTAACCACATATGGATCCCCTAGTGTCATTGAATGTGTGTTCTTTTCACAAACCACATATGGATCCACTAGTGTCGTTGCATATGTGTTATTTTCATGACCCACAACTAGAGTCATTGCATGTCTATTCTTTTCACAAACCACATATGGATCCACCAGAGTCATTGCATGTCTGTTATTTTCATAATCCACTTGGATCCACCAGTGTCATGGCATGTGTGTTCTTTTTATAAACAATAGCTAGAGTCATTGGATGTGTGTTCTTCTCATAAACCATAACTAGAGTCATTAAATATGTGTTCTTTTCACAAACCACGTATGGATCCACCAATGTCATTGAATATGTGTTCTTTTCACAAACCACATATGGATCCACCAGAGTCATTGCATGTGTGTTCTTTTCCTAAAACACATATGGATCTACCAGAGTTATGGCATGTGTGTTATTTTCACAAACCACATATGGATCCACCAGTGTCATTGCATGTGTGTTCTTTTCACAAACCATATATGGATCCCCTAGTGTCATTGCATATATGTTCTTTTCATGAACCATAGCTAGAGTCATTGCATGTGTGTTCTTTTCACAAACCACATATGGATCCACCAGAGTCATTGTATCTGTGTTCTTTTCATAAACCACAGCTAGAGTCATTAAACGTGTGTTGTTTTCACAAACCACATATGGATCGTCCAGTGTCATTGAATGTGTGTTCTTTTCCTAAAATACATATGGATCCACCAGTGTCATTGCATGTGTGTTCTTTTTATGAACCACAACTAGAGTCATTGAATGTGTGTTCTTTTCACAAAACACATATGGATCCACCATTGTTATTGCATGTGTGTTCTTTTCACAAACCACATATGGATCCACTAGTGTCATTGCATGTGTGTTCTTTTCATAAACCACATGGAGCCACCAGGGTCATTGAAAGTGTGTTATTTTCACAAACCACATATGGATCCACTAGTGCCATTGCATGTGTGTTTTTTCATTGACCACATATGGATCCTCTAGTGTCATTGCATGCGTGTTCTTTTCATTAACCACAAGTAGAGTCATTGCATGTCTATTCTTTTCACAAACCACATATGGATCCACCAGAGTCATTGCATGCGTGTTCTTTTCATTAACCACAAGTAGAGTCATTGCATGTCTATTCTTTTCACAAACCATATGGATCCACCAGAGTCATTGCATGTCTGTTATT